>JAEQBH010006801.1:0-541227 GCA_016808115.1 Tetrastigma voinierianum
ATAAAACTAACAAACATTCATTATAATAAATAGGTTCTTTACTTGATTTCATCAATACGGGTTTGGGGTTGATTTCCACACATGTATTCTTAATCCATTGTAGTCTAGACAAATTCTACTTACAATCAAAGCAGGTTCCTTACTTAGTTCCATACTAATTCCTATATTTAATATATGCGTCTGATAAATTCGTATGACCATTATATTCGTGCTCGTTTACGTATTCATGTCATGTCTTTATACATTCGTATACTTACATGTTTACATCATATGTGCATCTATTCATTCATGTATTCATATGTTCATATCATTTACGTATTCTGTAAGTGTATTTATCTATTCATGTCTCTCATGTATTTTCTATCATGTATACATCTATTGACTACGTATTAAAGCTGTGTATCTTATTCATGTAATCAAACCTTAAGCGAAATCTTTGTGATTTCGTACCACGTGTAGCTCGTTGGGTGAAGCGACTTGCTTCTTGTCCAGGCTTGATTTTGTGGAGTCAGGCTTAGTAGATGCGAGAAAAGAAACGAAACATAGGATTTTCCAAACTTACTTGAAATCTGGCGAAATCCAGTGTTTTTTGTTTTCCCACGCGCCAGCATAAACCAGTAGATGAAGCTTTCGTTCTTGGCGACAGTGCGACGATCGAAGCTACCATTATGTCGAAGAGAAGCGAAAAAAATAAAAATAAAAAAACATTTTTTTTCTTCTCTTTCACGCTCCATCTCTCTCTCTCTACCCGAGCCTACCCTTTTGTCATTTTTGCTATTTTTGTTTGTTTTTATCTTATTATTATTATTATTATTATTATTATTATTATTTTGAATACATGGTTCATATTACTTTAGTCGGTATCGAGTTTATATCCAAAACGATTTATTTCTTTTCGGTTCTTTATTTTAAATGAAGACTTAGCTGAAACCGTTCGACTTCTAAAATTTTCGTAAAAATCTCGTCCCTGAAGTCACTGGTGATTTATCACCCAGAAAATTGTACAATATTCCGATTGTCTCGGAATTAGACGAAGCTTTGGGTCACTGGGCTCGGGAGCCAGAGATTTAATGGCGCCAGATCAGTTTAGTCATCGAGATACAGGGAATTTTCTAAAACTGAGTCATTCGACAATTTTACTATTCTTGCTTTAAAAAGTTTTATCTTATTTGCATTCTAACTCCTTCTTAACTGCTTCTATTTACATTAATTTCTCTTAATTCCTCTTGGATATATGCTCTTCTTATATTATGACATTTGGGTCCTCAAGTGGTGAATTACCACTTTACCCTTGTTACAGTACTAATTCCGGTCTCCGTTTTTATTTTCAAAAATTCAATTTGGTTTTATTACACCCTAACATGTCAGCGCTGGTTATGTTCGGTGTTACATTGAGGCAGGTGAGACACTCTATCTTTACATAGTTGTTTCTGATGTTTTAGTAAGTGCAACTTTATTCAAAGAAGATGAATACCATAAGCAAAGGCCTATATTCTTTGTAAGCTAGTCCATGTCTAAGAATGGCTTAGATATTCCGATCTCGGAGCAAGCGACACTAGCTCTCGGGGTAGGCGCTAAAACTTAAGTCATGCCATGCAGCCCTATCATTGTACTCATCAACCTCCCTCTAAGAAGCAATATACATAAGCCCATCTGTCAAGGTGGATGGCTCGGTGGGCAATTGAGCTGAGTGAGTTCGGTATTCATTATAAACCTTGCCTAGCGATAAAGGGGCAGGTACTTGCTAACTTTGTAGCATAAATTCCTCAACGGGAAATGGAACCAAACAGCTCCGGCTGGTGGACTCTGAACGTGGATGGTGCTTCCCGATAGACAGGAGTCGGACTATGATTGCACTTAAAGCCCCAACCGGGGAAATTATAGAGCAAACCATACGTTTGGATTTCCCCGCTTCCAACAATGAGGCCGAATACAAAGCAATCATAGTCGGGATTGACCTCACAATCTCCGTATCCTCAGAAAAAATAATCATAAGAAGCGACTCTCAATTGGTGGTAAGGCAGGTAAATGAAGAATATGAAACAAGAGATCAGCTATGGACCCTACCCGATCCACGTGTCGGCGTGACTCGCTATTAATAGAAAAAAGTTAGTTGATTTTCGAGCATTGGAAAATTCGTCCCAAGTGAGAAACGATTTTGTTTGGAGTCGCAACTTACTTTTTATTTTTATTTTATATTTTTAAATGGGGAAAATGAAGTAAGAACAAAAACCCCTCATTGAATCCAATCAAGAAAAAGCGGTCTACGAAAATTAGATTTATGGGTTTGGGGATCAAGTTACCTATTAGGAAGGTACCCCATGCGAGGTAGCACCCTTCTAGCCCCAAAATTTGGTCTCTACTAATGAATTGGGTACATGGAATCATATGGGTCAAAGATCAGTCGATCACTTAGGCTAAACATGTCACACCCCGATTCGGTCCGACCCGATTGGCGGATCCGAACCGAGTTCGGGGTGCGAGGCAAATGGCGGGACTCTTTGCGATTTTTTTTTAAACCGGGCGAATGCCTTGTGGGTATGGCGCATCTTATATGAAGTCAATATTATATCTGAATTAAAGAACTACCCATAGGTGGTGTCCATCGAAAATCTAGACACATATGGCGGAGTCTCATTTTACTTATACATATACAAAAACAACTTTACATTCAATTACATATTCGAGGCCTTGGGGACCTGCGTGATGAACCCTTCTTGGTGTGTTGGCGAATTTGTATGCGGATGTCTTCAGATGTCTTCTCTTGTACCTACACGGATTAAAACCCGTGCTAAGCTTTATGCTTAGTGGGAAACATATCTTAACTTATACTGATACACATGCATATACACAATTATAATAAGTGTATAACCATAACAAATATAAGAAATTTCATGCATTCATATCATGGACTTATATAAGTACTTATGCTTATAACATGCTTATGTTCATTCGGGACTCCCGTAGGAGTTACAGAACTTATTCTTATGCAGATCTTATACTTATTCAGATTTCTCGTATGCTGTACTGAGCTTATACTTATAACAGACTTGTGTTCATTCGAGACTCCCGTAGGAGTTACAGAACTGATTCTTATGCAGAACTTATACTTATACAGACTTATGCTTATTCAGACTTATACCTATAGCATTCGGATCTTATATCTATAGCAGACTTATTCTTATTCGGAACTTATACTTATAACATTGCCTTGATCCTCTTGCACTCCGGATCTTATACTGATGACAGACTTATTTTTATTCCAATCTCCCGTAAGACACATACTTATGCTTGTATCAGACGTATACTTATTCAGGTCTCCCAAAGGACATATATATCGGACTTATACTGATACTTGTCTCAACATATAATTATTCAGATCTCCTAAAGGACATATATATCGGAACTTATACTGGTACTTGTCTCAACGTATAATTATTCAGATCCCCCAAAGGACATATATTTATACTTATTCAGATTCCTTATAAACGGTACTGAACTTATACATATACTTAGACGGAGGTACTTATCACGTACTCATACTTCTATCTATCTTATACTGGTTCAGATCTCCCGTAGGAGTTTACATAACTTATGCTTACACCATAGGGCTTATACTTATACTACGGAGTTTACACTTATTCGGAGGTACCCGTAGGTACTGCAGGCATTATGCGGTATTGTGGAACTTATCCTTATACGAGTACCCGTGAGGCGTGCGAGGTTTAATCGGGTGCGAGAGGTACCACGTGGAGTCTTCACATGGCTTATTTTAGTCGCCGTATCTTATACTTGGCCTCTGAGCTATCCTTGTCTTACGGATCTTCTACTTGTACTACGAGTTTATTCGATGTTTGGGATCTTGGCATCACGATATTCTGAACGCATATACATGTATTTGGACTTTATACATGTATTATAGAACTATACATGTATTTGAGATCTTATACATGTCTTACGAGTATGTACTTGTCTTCACGGATCTTATTAGCACGTGCGAAGGTGCGGTAGGTGCGATGAGTCGGAGCAGTCAGTATCATATCACATCTGAGTCGGATCGGACTTCTCTGAATCACGGACGGTAGTCTTTCGTAGGTACAGATCACGGATTCATTATATGGAAGTAACCGTAGTTACAACTGGACTTATACTTATTTTACTATCTGAGGGTGCTTAGGTGCCCTGCTGGACTTATACTTGTTTTAGATCTGGGGATGCGCATGAGTCTTCTTGGACTTATACTTATTCGGACCTCCAGTAGGAATTCTGAGTTTCTTCTTATTGAGAACTTATAATTATAACGAGGCTTATTATCATTCGGGACTCCGTGGGAATTCTGAGCTTAATTAGATGCGGGGAGTACATTAGGTGCAGCCAGAGGAACTTAATCGGGAGGCAGGGGGTATGCAGAGTAGGTGCGACATAACTAGCGGATACGAGAGGGTGCTAGGTAGGTCTTCTGAGGGCTTAATCCCGGGATCTGAATGCATTCGGATCTTTACTCTTATTCTTTATTCGAGTGTCTTATCATATCATGCATCAAGACTACCTAGACCAATCTTGAAGCAGGTAAGGCCAGCTGGTCTGATAAATTGCAGAAGGTCTGAATCTGATCTTGGGAATGCAGTGTACCAAGTCTGGACGTGCCTGCCCACGAGAACAATCGGTTTTTTAGGCCGATATTTCGCGAAAAATCGGTTTGACCATAGAGAAGAAAAAATCGGTGGAAAAATCAGTCGGAGGAATCGGGAAAATCGAATTAAAATCATGGGTTTTTCGTAGCATCGGAGAAAAAGCTAGATTTTCCACCGGCTCCCGAGAGGCCTGTAGACACGCGCTTGTGCGGGAATTTTTGAAAAATATCGGTGCAAAATGTCGGTAAATATCGGTAAAATATGGGTAAAATATCGGTAAATATCGGTAAAATATCGGTAAATATCGGTAATCACTATTTTGACTCCAAATTTTTTTATAAATACCCATAAAATCATACAATCTCTTTACAAACTCATCCATACACATCCAAGCTCCATTTAACTCTCAAATTATTTTTTCTTTGTGATTTATCTCAATATTTTGAAGATCTTATTATGAATATTATATTCATCAAGATGGGACCCCTTCATCAAATAATGTAATGGAGCCACATCGGTCTTCATTTTGGTTTTAAATTCTTATTGTAATGTAATTTAAATAAGAATTATAATGAATATTATTTTCAATAAGTGTATATTTGCTTATTTATGTCTTTTATAAAGTTTAACAAAGTATTTTCATGAATTTCAAAGCATTTTTATTAATTTTAAAGGACGGAGGAGGAAGCTGCGATATTTTGTCAAAATATCCACCCGATATTTACCGATATTTCCGATATATCAGTAAAATCTGAGTACCGATATATCAGTAATTACCCGTATTTTGTTCGCTGTTGCCTTGACGAGTGTCGTAACTGACGAAGTCTTGGGAGCACCAGTAAGCCGTGGCTAACCACGCGGTAAGTGCCCGAAGCACCCAGCGAGTCTTAGGAGCGCCCGGCAAGTGCGAGAAGCACGATAAGTCTTAGGAAGCACCAGCGGAATCCGGCTCATTCATTCTTGATCGCAGGTAGTCCATATTGTCATATGTCTTTGAACTTATAAGAACTGTGTCAGCGTTCTGTGATCGTGGCGATTTTATCTTTCGTATTCGTGTTATTGTTCATATTTATTTGAGTTTGTTTTCATGTTTCATATCAATTAAGTGTTTCATGAACATATCTCTACATTTTGCATTTCCTATACTTTTCTTGTTTCATGCCTCTTACATATGGCATATCATATACTTATACTTATACAGGAATACTTACGTATTCATACATCATTCATGTATTCTTGTTCCTCGATGAATCAACTTTACTTAGAAATTGGAATCATTCCAATCGGATCATCCAAACTCAAGTTATGGCATTTTCATGCCGGTAGTCGAGTTCTGGAATTTTGCAGAAGAACAGTTTGAAATATTCGTTTTTCCAGTGCCTTGTCTCCATATTTGACACTGGTTATTTGTACTCCTTTAAAGCTAAGGTGCTAGGGTTCTCCTCAACTGGAATCACCCAAATCGGGCCTTGGGAACTTCCAATTAAATCGAGAAACAACACGGACTGCTCTATGATCAAAACTGAAGCGGGGTGGAGCACACGTGGCCCCACTTTGAGTGAATTTTAGGACATTAGAGTCAGAATTTGACGATGCTATTTCTATATATTTGGTTCTCATGAGTCTATTTACAGCAACAATTTAGATCACTCGAATCTGATCATAAATGAAGATTATGGTCGAAATCTAGCGGTGAAAGCAGGGAAAGCGGGCGTCAGTATGCCCAGGGTACACCCCTAACATGTCTCCGGTACATGTTATTCATGACGAACCTAACATGTACGTACATGTTTCCAAGGTGTGCCGGTACGTAATAGCGAAAATTCTTGTGAGAATGTGTGTATTTTTCTCCCCATTTTCATGCACTTTCATCCATGGATCCACTCTATACTTCCTCATACGTAATCGTTGTATTCTGCTTGTAACCTCTTTTCTACTCAATTCCTCTTTCAATACTTATCTTATTTCAAAAACATATCATGAAATCCTTCTAAAACAATTCTAATATGGGTCACATCCCATACATGATCCAAACATAGAGAGTTGTTAGGGTTTGTTCTAAACCACAACTCCATTACCTCTGATTTAACCATGAATTCAACCTAAAAGGGGATTCCATACTTATCTTGTTCCTTGTGGATTTTACTAACCTTAATTTCAGAAATCTAAGGTTAGGATGCAATTATATCAAAACCCTAGATTTGGAGACAAGCTATTAATCATACAAAGCCTTAAAATTCCATAGATCCATACAATTCTATGATCAAAGTTAGTTTCCATACCTTAGCTTGATCTTCCTCCTTCTCTTCTTCTCTTCTTCTTCTTCCTCTTCTCTTCTTCTCTCTTTTCCCCCTTCACGGGTTGTCCCCCTTCCAAATGAGACCAATTTTTGGTCTTTAAATCCCATGTTTGTTAAGGCCATGTTTGGCCAAGTCAAAAACCCATTTTTGCTTTTAACTTTTCATTTTTGCATTTTGGTCCCCATTTCTCTTCCATTTCAACTTAGCTTATATTATTTCCCACTTTGTACTCAAATCCACTTGTCAGCTATGACTTTTAGTCCCTCTTTGGACAATTACAATTTTATCCTTAAATCTTGAAATTTCAAGGTCTCTCGTTTTCCATGTTTAGCATTTAACTTCTGAAACATTCACGTCTGTGTACAAAATACCTAAACATGTCGAAAACTACTAGGGTATATTTTTGGGGTGTTAGAGGATATTGCATGAATCCCTCAACCTACTCGGTATCTACCATGCATAAACACTCAGCGAAACAAAACTGATAGATTAACGATACCTATGGTCCATGCGAGCTACGCATAAGAGGTCAATCAACAAGCTCAAATGCACCACCAACATCAAAGTCTAAACACCATGTACGCATATAAATGCAAATACCAAAGGCCAAGCCGTACCTATGGTCCCTTTAACCACATCTTGACTGCTGGGGAAGGTTAGTCGAACATTTCAGGCATACAATAATCTCTGAAAATTAAATATCAAAAGCAAAGGAAGCTAGGAGAAACCATACATCGCATCTCAGCCACTCATTGATGCTACAACACTTGGGCAACTATACAAACATGTCTATTCATCTCAAAGAATCGAGCTCAACAAAACACTAGACTACTAGTGCTTAACTAACCACCCTTTGACTCGCACTGACCCTAACTCTTATGAATAAAAAACGGGACCACATTAACCTGAACTAGACCCCATTTCAAACCCTAAACATGGTTGTACACACTAATTTGGAGTAGACCAAACGACTCACGAAGGTTATGGGCTCCAATTAAACTAAAATCATGTTATCCCTAAAAAAAAAAAAAAAACCGGACGAACTGATTGATTCAGTTTCCCAACTGATCAAGCCAATTGAGAAAAAATATCAAATTTTGTAAAACATTCCTCATAGAGAAAGGAACCCAAAAAAGAAACGGTGTATGATTCCAACTCCAGATGAGTGAGAACTGACCCAAACAATGCAAAGTACTCTAACTACTGTTCTTGAAAACATAACCTAATGAACTGGCTGATCTGGTTCCCCAACCGGTTGAGAATAATTCTCAAAATTTGTCATAAAATTCCTTATAGAGTAAGAAATCCAACAAAATAAACGGTGTACAATTCCGACTCCGAATGAGTGAAAATTGACCTAAAAAATTCTTAGTGCCCTAATTGTTGTTCATGAAAATATAACCTAATGAACCGACGAATCCGATTCCCCAATTGGTCGAGCTGGTTGATAAAGTTCTCAAAATTTGTCAGAACATTTATTACAGAGAAAGGAATCCAAAAAATTAAACGGTGTACAATTCTGACTCCAAATAAGTGAGAACTGACCCAAATAATGACTAGTGTCCTAAGCTAGCACATTCTGAAAATAGAACCTAATGAACGGTACGTCCAGGTTTCCCAACTAGTTAGTCGGTTGAGAACAGTTCTAAAATTTGTTGGGGACATTTCCTTATAAGAGTAAGGGAATCAAAAAAAGCCAAACAATGTACAATTCCTACTCCCAGAATGAGTGAGAACTAACGAGCAATGCACTAGTGCCTAAAAACAAACGTGAAACATCAAAGGCAAAGGCAAGCGCCAAAGAAACGGGAGAAGCATACAACGTTCATACCTGTAGGATTCACGGCTATTCCCCCTTTGTCTTCCTTCTTTTCTACCTCCAAAACCTAGTATCCACTCCTTCAAAAACTTTAAATCTCCTTCAAAATGAGAGAGACCACTCCCCACCGGATCACGAGAATCTCGTCATTTTCTTTTCCTCATTTTCCTTTCTTTTCTTCTCTCCCTTTTTTCCTCTTGGCTTCTTTTTTATTGTCCCCTTCCTCTTCATGTTTTTTTGCTTGTATTTCTCCTTCATAAACATCTTAGCTCTCTCCATTTTGCACACCTTCAGTCATAGGAACTCCACCCAATCAGTCTCAAACTTCCCTAGCTCCATAAACACTCCTTTATTCATAAGGTTAGGGCGGCATCAACTCATTTTCTTAACCACCAAGGATCAAAATGGACTCAAGGTGGGTTGCGAAAACCTAAAATGGCCCATGCTAGACCCAAATCATGCACCAGGGCCGATATGGAGCTTATGAGCCCCGAGCAATCAGGATTGGGCTGCAAAACCACCAATCGGTGCTCAGCCACAAGTGACTCGAAGAATCGGTTGAACAGGATGCCAACCGATCGAGCTAGCCGAGAAATTTTTTGAAATTTTGATAGAATTTTCCTTGAAGAATAAGGAATCCAACAAAAAAAAAAAACGGAGTGTGATTCCAAGTTCATATGAGGGAGATATGACTAAAACAATCTCGGGTGCTCAGGAATTGAACACGCTCGATAATGAACTTTGGTGAAATCCGTCGAACCGGTCGATCCGGTTGATAAAAAATTCTCAATTTTTTCAAAGAATTCTTCAGTGAGTAGGGAATCCAACAAAAGAAACAAAGCATGATTTCGAGTTCGGATGAGGGAGATATGATCGAAACAAGCCCAGTGCTCCGAATTCATACTTCAATGAATTTTGCCTAAACTGAAACTTTGAGGACTAGTTGATCCAGTTGGGAAAAATTTTGAAATTTTGACAGAATGATAACAGAGAACAAGGAGTTTTATAAAAAAGCGGTGCCTGATTAGGAGTTCGGATAAAGGGAGATATAGTCGAGAAACAAGCCAAAGTGCTCCTCGTTCGACATACTCCGATAAACTAGATTGAGTTAAAACCATGGGAGGCCCACTTGCTTCCTATGACACGATATCAAAATAACTATACGCACTTTCGATGTACCACATACAAGCCCTAGCCCAGATGCTCGAATCGACTAAGCCTAAAGGACCTAGCAGTTGCCATGAGAGCGATGGATGAGTGTGACACCCAAGGATAAATCACATTGAGGGACAAAATTGAGGGGTCTATACCGTATGACCAAGTATGTAGTTGGTGAAACCAGCATTTGGGAAACTTCGTGGCTTGTGATTGGAGCACATCTCGAGTTCAAGCGAAGAGCGGGGCGCTTTGGAAGTCGTGACCACGTCCCAACCAATAAAAGAAACGGTGCTCCTACCTGTCTACTACCAGCCAGAGTCGTCAATTACTACCAACCGGGTAAACGAGATAGATGAACCATGTCCTTCTTGGATGACT
This sequence comes from Tetrastigma voinierianum, assembly GCA_016808115.1. Lineage (NCBI taxonomy): Eukaryota > Viridiplantae > Streptophyta > Magnoliopsida > Vitales > Vitaceae > Tetrastigma > Tetrastigma voinierianum. Next base: position 10,290 of record JAEQBH010006801.1, read on the forward strand.
CCAATAGTCCACTATTTGAGCTCGGGAGAATTGCCAGATAATAGAGCCGAAGCCCATAAGATCTAGGTCCAGACGGCTCAATTCTCACTTGTGAACGGTCAGCTATATAAACGGTCTTTGGATGGGCCCTACCTTAAGTGCCTCACTCACCAACAAGGACAATCTGTATTGGTAGAACTCCATGATGGGGTATGTGGGAATTATCCAGACGGTAAGACGTTGGCCCATAAAGCCCCCATACTGAGGCTGGCCAGCCCGACCATGAGCCGCAATGCAGTCGCCTGGAGTCGGGAAGTGTGGCTCTTTGCCGGCGACAGAGCTCCGTTTCAAAGGTCTTGGGCCACAGGACCTAAAGACCTAACGACATAGCGAGCCACAGTACAGTCCTTTAAACGAGTGGGGTATGGACATTATAAGGCCACTGCCTACCACCCCGGCTTAGAAAAAGTTATTACTGGTTGCCACCGACTATTTCAGTAAATGGATAAAAGTTAAAGCCCTCGCATTCATCAAAGATAAAAGAGGTTGTTCAGTTCATATGGAAGAGCATTATGTGCAGGTTCGAAATACCGTCGGTATGGCGACGATGAGCCCTGTTGATAGTTGGGCGTATAGAATTTTACGTTGGTGAAAATAAAAAACCTATACTTGAACCCACGGTACCCACAAAGCAACGGCCAAGCAGAAACATCAAATAAAACTCTCCTATCAGCTCTGAAAAAATGTCTGCATTCGGCCAAAGGAAAATGGGTACAGGAACTACTAGGGGTTTTATAGGCTGCGAGCGACGTAGGAAACCGGTGGCATATCGCGGTTCGCCCTGGCGTATGGGATGGGAAGTATCATCCCCACATGCATCAGATGCCCACCATCGAGCATAAATTCTAAGAAAGCCAAATGTCGAAGCCCTTAGTAAAGATCTAGACCGCAGACGAACTGCGGGAAGCGGCAGTATGCGCGTAGCGTCATTCGACAAAGGTTTATCAAACTTGCAGTAAACTGCGTAAAGGCTGCATACATTCCCTACCCAGGAGACTTGGTCTTGGCGTGTCTTCGAAAAAGCGGCTAACCTAGCAAGCGGGAAGTTTTAGCCCAGTGGGAAGGACCATACCACGATAGTTCAAGTAAAGACGATCAAAGTCTTATGCACTTCAGCGAGACGAGAGCCAGGAATTTGCCGGTGCCCAGGATGTGGAACGCTATGTACCTTAAGAAGTATTATCATTAATGTTTTCTTTGAGGATACTATCATCAATAAATATTATCTTTTAGATATTTCCTCTTAAAGACTATGATTGCTTCCCTTTAAAAGTCCAGATATGGTTGTTGTTCTGTTGGCATCTAAAAAAGCCCAGATATGTTAGTTGTCCTGCTGGTATCTAAAAAATCCCATATATGGTTGTTGTCCTACTGGCATATAAAAAAGTCTAGATATGGTTGTTGTTTTACTAGCATCTACAAAAGCCCAGATATGGTTGTTATCCTGCTAGCATCTAAAAAAGCCCAGACATGGTTGTTGTCCTGTTGGCATCTAAAAAAGTCCAGATATGGTTGTTGTCTGGTAGCGCGTTCAGAAGCCCGTATATGGTTGTTGTCTGATGAGGATTTTTGTCAGCGTGACTCCTTGTCTTGGTAGTATCTGTTATTCCATTGAAATGTGCAAAGGCCGAGAATCTCTGAATTAATACACATACTGGTGGCAAAATGACGCCCCTTGTAAAAATCACCAGAAATGATAAAAATTAACATAGGGAAAGAAGTCAGCCCTGCTCCTCTACAACGATGTCCTCCACCATATCCTTCGTTGCTTCGCCTAGATGTATCTCTGCAGCCTTAGCTTCAATGGCTATTGGGGTTAGAGGGGCACCTTAGATCCATAAAAAATTATGGAGGGAGAGTGGGTCGACAAAGTGGAGACATATATCCAGGAATCCACAATGAGATCATAGTAGATGTTATGTTTGAGCCTGACATTCGCAAACCATAGTGAAAATATGCTTTAGGCTTTTTGGTGATCTTCCTTTGGAAGCCCCTTGTCATACCGACTACGGAATATAGAAGAGAAGGCCCCTCATATTTAGATGCTTGAGCTCACAGTAAGCGATGTTCGCTCGGCCAGCGGGTGAGCCGACCTCGTCTCTGGCACCGTGCACACAGCCTTTCTCCACACACGCGAGGCATCTCGGGCCCTAGTCAAGTTATCCTCTGCCCTTGCCTTGGCATCACCTGCTACTACGGCTGTTAGACGAGCCACCTTAGCCTCCTGCTTAGCCTCGTCCCTTTCTTTTTCCACCTGTTCAATCTTTTTCGCACCGGCTTTGGCCTCTCCTTCCCAGTGTTTGGCTTGGTTCGCGGCGGAGCGTCTGGGTCGGATACTTGGAAGCGGATGGCGGGCATAAAGCCGCGACTTCTGGCATCATCTAAGCTAGAATTGAAACTTCCTTTAAACGAGGCGATATTCGGATATCCGCAGTGTAAAGAAAGTTAGAAGAAAATTACTGCAGCAACTGTGTCAGTACCAAAATCAGCACATACCATCTCGAGTTATCGGTGAAAGTCATGGTTGCGGATAAGCATCCCATCATCGGCCACCAAATGGAAGACCTCCTTATTCATATAGACGGGGAACAGGATGGAATACTGCTCTACGTGAGTCGCCACTGGTACTCGAAAATAATTAGGATGAGGTCATGCATAGCCATCAGCCAGAGCTCTGCACGGTTGGGGGAGGGGCTCTAGCGGTGGATGATCTCCCGAGCACCCTCCAAGTCAAGGGCAACATGCTCGTTGGAGGATGGATCCTCTTTTACGGAGAAAGCGTGTGGCAGCAACACTTGGTCGGTGGCCTTTTACGACTCGGTATCACGAGGCTTGGGGCGAAGCACGGAGCGACGGCTACCCTTTGATGGGGCTCCTCTCGATTTAAGTGGGTACATTGGAGGAGCCACCCAGCTAGGATCCACTTCCTCTAAGGTGCACCGGCCTCACTTGGGAGCTCTCTTAAGGCGGCAAGTCATTGGGTCGATGGAGTCCACTAAATTGTGCCCAGTCGCATATGAGCCTCTTCATATAGTGAAGACAGCTTTTAAAGTTTCCCGTAAGAGATGGGGGTGGTCCCACCCTCTAAGCCCGCAGCCCGCTTACGCTTTCGTGCGGCAAACCTGACGGCAAGCCTAGAAATTTCCTCCTCCTCAACGGGCCACATGCAATTATGCCCGCCCAGCCCACAAAGTCTTCCAACCCGGCGCTAGCTACCTTCGTTTGTGGAGCCCTCATCTTATCTCCTTTCTTCTTCTTTCTAGGTCGGGGGGCAGGCCGCGTACTTTGGGGTTGAGTGACCCAGGTAGACCTCGTTGAGGTCCCTGTAGCAGCCTCCTCTTTATCTTCCTAAGCGACAAGCTGCCGGGGAGGCTACTCGGGCGTCGACTTGCGCCAGGAGTTGGCGAACAAAGTGCTCTCCCTCCGATGAGGCTCTGCGGGTGCGAGGCGGGAACGGCCGAGGGATGATGTTAGGAAGGCGTGGCGGCCAAGTAAGTTCCTTTGTCGTCGACAAAGCTCATGATTGCGGCTCTGCTGCATTATCTCCGATGTCGTCTAATGTTTCTCAGGTCACCCTTCTCGATCAGTTGACTAGTAGAGCCTCGCCTACGCTTACACGGATAGCGTTAGGAAAAGCGGTGTGTGCCCGATACATAGACCCGTCTAGCGAGAACATGAGTTCTGGCCAGAACTAAAACGACTGAACGCAAGAGATTGATTCATGACAAAAGGAAGTCGGGGGCGGTGTCTCATACCATGAGCCCCCCTAACCGGGGTGACCCGCTTTTCCTCGTCTTGGGGAATCGGGAGCCGGTTCAGGTGTAATGGAGATTGTGAATGAGCATAGACGACTGGCCCCCCGTCCCTGACTTCAGCGATATAAACTTAACACCTATCTCTTCCGGAAATATCAATAGGTAGAAAGTTAAGCCTGCTTCTTGACCCAGTAAAAATTCGAAAAACATTCGGATGAATAAGTCTGCGGAGGAATTAGGGTGACGTGTGAGAGTTAGCAGCAACGGTAAAATAGAGACGAAGTGCGGCGCGAACTACTCTTGGGTGAAGTAAACTGACAGTATCCACTTTGTCTACGAGTGAAAGCGGTGCATTGGAAATTCTAAGTTAATACGGAGTGAGGACTCAACGCGAAGGACCTCGAGTTCCTCCACGGACATAAAGCCCGCAAGGTTGGTTGCTCGCGATGTAAGCGACTCAGAATTTAGACCCTCTTGCGCCCAATGACGACTAGTGGAAGTCTCTTATTGACCTCTCATCATTCTACAGGACAAGCGAGAAGGGGATCGGCTTCCAGGGATCTCTTAGCGAAGCGATAAGCGGGATAAAAACCACGAATTTGAGGAGCTCAGAAAACTATTGGGACTTATACCCGAGGAATGAGTACATCCCAAACGCTAAGTGGGTTTCGTCGCGAGACCTGCGGCGGCGAAAAGCGCAATTCAGGCGAGACCAAAACCCAGATAACCTGAGCAAACAATGCAGTACAAATGAAAATCGGAAGCAAAGTAGGAAAACCCACCGGGGTTCGAAAATGGTCGGAAGCCCAGCCCGACCATGACTTGGCGAAATCTTTAGGAGTGTTGTAGATGCTCGAAAGAGTTTTTAGGCGAGCTTCTAAATAACAATAAAGAAATTAACTTTAGGATCTAATATCCTATGGGAGTAAAGACATGAACAGGCACATTAAATACTCTAGCAAACTAGCCCAGATGTCGAAGCGTGCCTCTCACCCACGGCTTGGTATTCCACGAGGTTTTATCTTATATAGGGCATCCCAAGCCACCACGTGAGCTCGTAGTGTAAGCACCCAACCCTTTAGGTCTATAAATCACCGAGCCCATAGTTTTATGTGCCTAGGTTCGCCCAGTCGTCGGGCCCCTCGATTATCCTTTCAAAACGATTCGGGCCCGTTAGCCGTGCAAAACCCGAGAAGCGCGTGTGTGTGAAAAATTGAAACACATTCCTGGCCAGAGTGAAGGCTTCGCATAAGCCATCTTGTTTGGCTACTCCTAACCGACATACATAGAAAGAACAGAAAGATAGAAAGTTTGGTGCACAAGTATACCCAAAAACCAAATCTTATTAAAATACGCCAATATACATCAGTGGTTATTCAAAACAAAAACAAATGCTTCCAAACAGCCATGATAGACCCATTTCAAATCCGTCCAAGTAACCATACCTGATTGACTGTCAAAAGAAAAAAAAATGAAAGGAAAAAGTGGAAGAAAAAGTAAGAGTTTGAAATATTATGTTTGAAGACTCCTCTCGTCTCAGACGCACACCTCGATTGCTAGGACTCTGGGTATTTGGGATAGGGGGCACATGCAGAAGAGCGGGTGGAAAAGGGAATTAGCTTTGTCGGGCTTCCGCTAGGACATCACGGTAGGTCGACCCAGTCTTCGTTCTCAACTTTCACACAATATCCGTGGCAAATAGATGCGGAGATTTACGACCTACCTCCATAACTTCTCCACCTTCAGGCTGTGGATGCGGTTGAAACTCCTGATAGAGCTTTGTGCGATGGAGAATCCATTGACAAGCTTCATGGGCTTGAGGAATTCACTGATATATCTGAGGAAAGAGGCTTGAAGCGCATTGAATGCATCATCGGAATATCACGTGCATTGGAACATATGCACATTAATAACCTATAATTCTCCATACTTAGGGTCCGAGAAGCACGAGTATTTTCCCAAGCTAGAAGGACACGATCCTCCCGATTAAAGAAAAAAAGGGGGGCATTATGATGCAGTGGTCATTGGGCTTAGACGTATTCCCGATAGGCTTAGTAGCTTGCGTGGGCTCGCCGATACGGCCCTTCATGGCAGTACCAGTATTATGCGTATTAAAACCATATGGGGACTAACTAGACGGGAGAGTTTTAAACCCTGTTTGGGATCCCGAGTCTTCTAACCGACCTTCCTACTGCATATGAGAAGTTCGTTGTGAATAATACAAAAAATATATTTATCCATGGATCTCCTAATATCCAAATCTGATACGTTTCAAAAACATAAATCCTTAATAAGGGATAAATAGTCATTGATAAGGAAAGAGATATCTTATCACCAAAATTAGGAAATTATCTTTCCTATAATCAAGGAGAAATTCAAGTACAATGTGAAGACTGCACGAGGGGTAGGCAATTCGACTATGACTCCTTATTTATAATACTCCACCCTTTTTCCTAGCAATTATCGGAGCGGTTGTGGCGCCTGCCGGACCCCATTTTTGCAGGTTATCATCGCGCTGATGATGCCTCAGAGGTTAGACAATCCAGGCAACGACAACCACCACTCCATAGGATCAAACGAGGTATCATAATATAGTCGCAACATACCATTTGTTGGTAAGTAAGAGTCTTTAAATTCTTAATTATTTTCCAAAATTTAATGAATAGATAAAAAATTTACTTTTGTTTGGTTTTTTTTTTTTAGATCTTTAGGATGGTAGACATTGCTAGTATATCTTATGGGGCTTCCTCAAGCTTGTTGTACGACATTCATCATATTGTTATATCAGTTTTACGCCTGATTTGAGAGAATCGTTGCAAGTTGTACACGATGAGAAGACGTCACGTCGTAGGCCAGTCAATTAGACATCCTCGTCATCATTTGCAATTAGGGATGCAGCCGTCTAGGTCGAGGGGAGGGGTGGTGGGCGGCGAGTGGTTAACTTGGTCGAGTTGGTGGCGAGGTCGTGGTCGACGTTAATTCGTTCAGCGATGAGTTTCATGCCACTAGTATTCCACGCCCCACCCTTAGAGACTTTATTTCATGTGTAAATCCCACCGTTTATCACCCCATCTCACAGCTTTAGGAAGCCATTATCATCTACGACCTGCAACATTGCATCCCATTGATGAGACCATGATTGACCTTGTTTCAGACTTTGGTGCATGCCCACCTAGGCGACCTCATGCTCCACATACACGCCGAGTCATTCGAACGTTAGCTCCCTCATCTTCATCATATCCATTTAAGATTGCATATGCCCTTACATATCATCTAGTTGTGTATTATAGGCGTCCTCAGATAAAGACAAAGCTTCCATCATGTGGGACTCATTGATGTCTATTTATATTTATATATATTGTTATTTGTATCACGTTATGTATATATTTATATGATTTGATTTATATATGAAATGATCAAGGCAATTGGGTTGATTTTGATGAAATGGTTATAATGTATGTGTAGTGACTTGGTTGTATTTTAAATAAGTGTAAATAGTTGCCAATTTGGATCTGAAGTTGTTGGTTAGATAGGAAATGTTTGTAATGTAGGTGTAATGAATTAGTTGTATTTTTTCATAGGTGTATTAGGTTGTAATTTAAGCAACTATATATAATTTCAAATTACCATTTTTTTACCAAAATGCCAATACTGCGATCAGCGACTACAACATTGTAATTTTTTAAAGTTTAATGGATAGTTAATAATTGCGTGATTAAGCAAAAAGGTACATGTCGTGGATTAATAGCTACGGCGATTACTGATGTATATGCCAATATAGCTAGGGCGCACTAACTTGGACTTTATTTTTATTTTTGATTTATTTTAATAAATTTTTTTAAATAACGTAAATATGTCCAAAACTCCTAATGTAGACCTAACATGACGGTTTTTTCTTCTTCTTTTTTGTAACTAAAGAGGCGAATATGGAATATGCTTCAGTTCTAGTATTTTCATTAAAAATATTTAGCTTGAAATCATTAATTACAAAATTTATTATCCTCTAAGATTCACCTATTAGGAAAATTGGTTAGTGTATTAAAGTCCCATATTTATTTCATACATCCGAAGCAAAGGCGTTCCACCGAATAATTTTCCTTTTCTTACTTTTTTTGTTTTTTAAAATTTTAAAAGGAAGTGACTATCTATCTGTGCTATATATATATATATATATATATATATGATATAGAGTCAAAGTAAATATCCTCATTCTGATGCCATGGTGAGTGGCAGTGGTTGGGTACACAGGTGGATCTGGCGAAAAATAAATGTCTGAGATTCAAAAGCTCCATCAAAGGGAAATGGATGTGCTCACATTTGGTGTTATAGTCGCCATCATCTTGCTTTTTCTATGCGTTGTTTGCTTCATCACCATCGAAGGAACCTGCAAGCGTCGTCCTTCCTAAACTTAACCGTCCGAAACACACGCCCTCACAAAACTCCCTTTCCCTTTTAACTCCTTTTCTTCTCTCCTTATTTTTTTTTCCTTCCACCTGAAGGAAATTAGGGTTTCTGCTACAGAAAAATCGAAAATGGGGTTTGTGAAGTGGCGGATCTTGGTGGTGTTGGCTGTCGGATTTGGTTTGAATATGTGTTTTGGCCACGAAGGTGTGCATTCTGGATCCTGTCAATCTGCGGTCCATGGGTCGTGGCTCACCATCACTGCCGATCATGGAAGCCATTCTCATCACCATAGTCATCATCATCATCATCACCATCATCATCCGAGGGAGGAGAGAGGTTGCAATAATCCCAGCTCCCCGGAATTGGCTGAGGAGGAGGATCTGAAGTTGTACGGATTCGGGTCCCACCACGACCACCATCTTAGCCATGATCATGATCATGATGCTCACGACCATGGGCTCTCTAGTGCTGGTAACTTTTTCGAATTATGCAAGTTAATTCGTGTTTTCCATTTTTTCTGTAGTGGCATTTCCTGTTACTTTTTATGCTTGCTGTCGTACTTTTGATGTTGCTTGATTGGATTTTACTACCTTTTTAGTGCTGAATCTTTTAGCGTAGGAGCTGGCTTTTCTTTAGAACTGTTTGATGTATAGGAATATCGGGAACAACAAGCTACATATGGGAATGCTCTGGATATTTAGAGGTGCACTGGTTGTCTATCAGGGATTATTTGTTCGGCTAAGCTCTTTAATCAGCGGAATCCGCTGCCAATGGAAGTATATGATTTGTTTTGTTCGATTTTACTTCTCCTCCAAGTTCTTTAATCATCTTTGCTGACCTTTAAAGCATCACCATGTTTCCTTTGTATTGTCCACTTCACTAAACTGATTTTCTGTCAAGAAGCCTGTTAAAATTGGCCACTTCGTTCCAGAAATGTAAAGAAAGCGAGAAAAGGAAAACGAAAAAAGATTGTGTGATGTTTGCTGGAGTTTCTTAATGGCTGATATTACTTCAAGGGGCTCAGAAAGATCATGTTATCCACATATCTGGTTCTAATGGCTGTCCAGGTTTAGAATGCGGTAATATGTGATGTTTGCTGACCTGGGAATGGAATGAGGAGACACATATTATAGTAGAATGAAGCCCTAACTGATTTAGTAAAAGCAGTTTCAGGTTTTTTTCTGTAATCATTGCTATATTCCTTGACACCAATTTCAGTGGTTTGAGGCAGGAAATATAATCTGTAGCTATTTCAAAATCAAATAATGCTCTATGGTAGTTGGGTTTTGCACAAAATCTTCTCTAAATAGGTAAAAGAATAGCAAAAAATCTCATAATTTTGTTTTTGATTGGCAGCAGAATGTCAATTTACTATCAACATTCAGTATTTCCTTGTTTAGAGTATAAATCCTTAGCTCCAACATTTAAAGTATGTGGAGAAAATTCTATATATATATATATATATATATATATATATATATATATATATAATAATTATGGCTGTGGGTATTATTTTACATGCTTCAAAAAATTGAAGTTGGTTTTTCTCTTTCAATCATAATTATTACTGTGAAACAGAATCCCAGAACTGATCAAGTCAGTCAGTAAAGGCTCTATTCTTTTACAAAATATCCTCTCAATTCTCATGTTTGTGAGCATTAGTCACAATGGCATGTTGAACCTGAACTTGTGAAACACATAATTAAGGTATATATATACCTCAATTATGGTTTAGGTTCAGCATGCTATAGTGATTAATGCTCACAGACATGGGAATGAAGATGATATTTAAGTTTTTTGTTATGGTTCCTTTTCTGTGGGGCAAGCAAGGACCATAGTTCTTACTAAGGGCTTGTGGTACTTCATGTCAATTAATTGATCCTTGTTCATATGATATCATGTGGTCAATTCCTTTATGGAACCATTGGCAGAAATACTATATATTTCGAAGCTCAAATCTTGGTTTCATTTTGCTGTGGTTGGAGACTAAATTGTCTATAGAGAATGGTCCTTCAACCTTTGTAGGGTTTATTGATTGGGTGGGATGTAATTGATTGAGGGGCTGTTTTGTATGGCGGATTCTTTTGTTTTTTGCAAAGTGAGGGGGTGAGTTTTCTTCCTGCTTGTAGTCGCTTTTGGGCACAATTTCAGCATCGTTTAATATATTTCTCTTTACCTATAAAAAAAGAAAATACTATATATTTAGGGTAAATCCTTAGCGAATGATGTTTAAGTATTTGATTTTGGATATTTTAGTTTTATGAATTTATGTGGAAGGAAAAGTATATAAATTAAGGTAACTTCTTTGTGAGTAATATTTTTTTATTTTTTTAACATTTATTCACTTTTCATTACATCGTTGTAGTACCTCCCGTACACCCATTGCCTCCTTTACCACTTGAACTAGGCCTCAAGGGCTCTTTGTGAATGATATCTAGGTGTTTGTTTTTGCATATATTTGGAATCGGTTAGAGTGTATGTATAGAAGATTTTTCATTGTCCATGGTAGCCTTTGTGGACTGGTTGACTTTAAATAGGAAGAGGGAGTCAATTTTGTTTTCTATTTTTTGGGCCTTTTGGCATCTTTGTGTACCTTTATTTTGTGCTATTAATGTATTTTCCATCTGCCTGTCAATTTTTTATTTTATTGGTTTATTTATTTATTTTGTTTTCTGTTAGCATATTTTTGTTTGTCATAAGTTTTTGATGGTTTATGGTTTGATGGAGCAATTGGACATGTTTATTCCTAGTACCATCAGTTCAAATAGTATAGGTCTCAATGGAGCTACTGGATATGTATGTTCAATGTGGTGTGGTTGACCTTTTGATTAGCTTTGATCTAGTCAAGGTTTTCTTGGTGTTCATTTTGTTTCATACTTTATTGTCATATAATTTGCTGCACCAAAACTGAGTGATAGGATTTAACATGTCTGCTGCAATCTTTGTATTACCAAAGGAAATAATCAGAATATGTTTACTGTTACTGGGATTCCAGTATCGGTTATGAATGCCAGATTTTCTTGCCTCTAACTTACTCTTTGTTTGTTTTTTCTGCTGATAGGTTTGTGGGTACATGCAATGGGCTGCTCACTGTTGGTGAGCATGGCTTCCCTTATTTGCCTCATTCTTTTGCCAGTAATATTTAGTAAGTTGCTTGGATATCTTAATTTGCTCCCTAGACTTGTCCATGACCAATACTTTTGCTGAATTCAGTGATACCTTTTGCTTTAAGATGCCTATCCGGACGAACAAGGACTGAACTTGTTGAGTTATTGCAGTACAAGGAAGACCGTCCAAGGCTGTCGTTGATTCATTGGCTTTATTTGGGGTAAGATTCTTCAAGCTTGTTATTTGGTTTGTGAATTTGAAAATTGCTTCTGCCAGTTTTAGGTTATGGACTGTTTATGTCAATTTAATGTATGAACTGGACTTATCCTTTGCTTTCATCATAACTGTAATATTAATTTAGAAGTACGTAAATAATCATTTTATGCTACTTTTTAGTACATGAAATTGATTGATTTTGGTTATGATGTTAATGAAAGTTTGGGTCCCCATGGAGAGTCCTAAGGGCTTGGCATGGAAAGTTGATTGGTCTCTCAATAAAAAAAAGGCTTGTTACAAGTTTGTCTTTAGTTGCTTGAGATAAGGGAACTGTATATGTTATTTTTTTTCATTAGAAAGGAAGCTTTAGCGTGTTGTTGTTATTTCTAATGAAAAGGCTTTGTTCAGTGAGCTGCAGAAACATTCTCAATGATTCCTCAAAGGTTTTATGGAATTGTTTTTTCATCTGCTTGAGGCCAAACTGGGGTCCAAGACTTGGGAGAGGTTAGATGGTGGAGCGACCCATGTGCCTCTAAAATCATATTCTACAAATTATCCAATCTTTGTTTATGCAGAAGTTCCCTAATAGTCACAACATCAAAACCATTTGTTCTGATTAAAAAAAAAAGAAGCTATTTTGTTATTAATTCATAGTTTTATTTGATTTGATTTTATTTTAAAGTGGTTATAATGTGGAAGACTTGATCCTTCTCTTTTTAAATCCACCAATCAAAAAAAAAGAAAAAAAAGAAAAAAAAGAAAAAGAAAGTGGAAGGCTTGATCCTCTGAGTTGTTTTATGAGTATAGAATGGATATGAATAGGTTTTTTCTTTTTTTCTTTCTTTGTCCCCTTTCCCCCTTTTCGTCATTTGTATCCATCCCTTCAAGATATGATTGAAAAACTATCAATTGGGTGCAAAATTGAAATATCTATGTTTCTAATGAATAGAGTCATGCTTGATAAAAATTTTACAACGTTGCTTCGTTGATCATTCTGATTTTATGCTTCAAGGTTTAAGTTCTGAATCTCTCCTTGAAGTTTTGATGTAATAAGGCATCATTAACATTTAGCTAGCTTCCTGGTTTCTACTAGCATCATGCATCAGGGTCATAAATATATATTTTTTTTGACAAGCAATAGAAGCTAAGATTAAGAGCACCTAGCAAAACAGGAGGCGCAACCTCTGTGGTCATAAATACATAGGTTAGTAACATGACAAGATATGCGTGATTAATATTATAAATGGTAAAGGGTTGGGGAGGGTTTGCGAGGTTCAAATACCAAAGGGGACAAAAAAATTTATGAATTATCTATTCAGAAAAAAAGAAAAAGATAACAACACATTGTAGTAACTACACACAATATTCTACATAACATGCATAATCAAAACATGGGGTTTTCTATATTTTCCATTTTTATTTTTTATGCACAAAATAGCAAACATGCTAAGAAAAAAGAATCTCTGAAGTGTATGTTACTGCCGGAAATTCTTTTGTTGTATGCCTAAGAGATTTCATTCTCGATTGACTCTTAAAATCTTATTTAATTTTTCTAACTTGTAGATTTAGGTCATAAAATGCTTATCTAGCAGCTGAAGTATAAGACATGCCATGTGTGGCGGAAGGGTTCAAAGGGTTTTATTCAGTATCTGCAAATAGCAATCATGAGTGTCTGGTAGGTCATAAAAAGTGTACTTTGACAGTCTTAATAAGGAGATTGTGGACCATGAACTTTAGTCGAATTTGCTTTTCCTGAATGCAATGCATTCATTTCTATGAGGTTCTTTCCTATCTAACAGTTGAGGTGTATAAATGTGAAAAGTAAAATAAGAGATGCCATGCGTGGCATAAGGGTTCAAAGGGTTTTATTGTCAGTACATGCAAATAGCGATCGTGAGTGTCTGGTAGGTCATAAAAAGTGTACTTTGACAACTTAGAAGGAGATTGTGGACCATGAAGTTAAGTAGAATGTGCTTTTCCTGAATGCAATGCATGCATTTCTCTAAGGTTTCTTCTTGTGATTTTCAATGTCTTTGCTATTTGCAGGCAGGAGCCATGTTAGGGGATGCTTTTCTTCACCAGTTGCCACATGCATTTGGTATGATTTGGATTCAATATTTTACTTTGGTACTTCTTACTTTTTTTTTTTTTAAATTTAACCTCAAACTCTTGATTTCTTAGTATACTTTTCTTTTCTGATAGGTAAAGATGAAATACAATAATAACCGTTGATAAAAGGGCTCACAAAAAAGCTCACACATTGTACATTATACTTAAAAAAGTATGGAAAAATGATGAATTTCTATGGAGGAAGGGGTTGTATTTTCTTGTTGGATTCTTCTCTTTATTCCTTGGGTGGAAGATTTTTGTCAAATTACTCTAAGGATGTGTTTCCCACCAACGATGTGGATGAACAGGGATTTCTTTGGTGGGGCTTTTAAAGAAGTCACTTGATTTTAGCTTTTGTGGGTGGACAATGATACTAATTGAGCGCTAGAATATTGTATTCCAAAATTTTGGCATTTGTAAAATGACTTTGAAACTTTGAACTATTGGCATAATCAATTCAGCTAGAATTTTTAAAAAACCACCCTGGCTGTGGGAAAAATATTGGATATGTTTGGTTCCTATCTTTGAAAACAGTTTTTGTGATCAAGTTCAGAAGAAAGGGAAAAAAGAAAAGAACTCAGAATAATTTTCAGAGAATATATTTTTTTACCCTCTAAAAATGCTTAACCAAACAGGGTTTTGTTTCTGCCTTCCTTTTTTCTCAGAGAACAAAGATCTTTTCTCAAAAGAATAGAACCATACCAGCCTATATGGTTTTTGTATATGGTTGTGGACTGTACATAATCTAATGGCAACTGAAAAGGTGGTGTGTTCTTTATTTTTACTGAAGTTATAAAATGTAGATTTGTATATTACACTCCCTGGACACATCCGATAGTTCTGCAAACAACAGGGCAACAATTTAATAGATTCCATTGCTTCTAGCAGGGATAAGTATGAGAATAAAGAATTTAATAGTGATTTATGATGGGCTGAATTGAATTTGTTGGATTTACTCTCTTTTTAAAATGTATGTCCAACTTTATTGTTGAAATTAATACTCTTGTATTGTCCTTTGTGTAGCCTTGTTTGATTTTCTTTTTGGTAAGCGTTTCTAAAGAAATAATCATCCTATAAATAGGTCTTTTAGAAGTTATCAGAATTAGCCTTTTTCTTTGATAGGTAAGAAGAAAATATATTAAAAGAGAAACAATAGACAGCCTAAAAGGCAGCCCAACCAGCGTATACAGGACTTATATAGAGGGAGCCAAAGGCCAAAACAAAAAGAGGGCACGAACAAAAACCCACCAGCCCAACCAAAGCTAAAGACAACAAAAAAGGCTTCTTATAAGATAACAGTCCACCTCCAGAATCAAACTAGCCCAAGAACAAAGTGACCTAAGAAAGAGAGACTTTAGTTTATCAAGGGAGAAACAATCATTGTAAAAAATTATTATGTTTCTCTCCTTCCAAATCGCCCACATCAAGCAAAGGGGAGCAGCCCGCCACAACCTATATTCCTTTTTTCTTGAGGGTAAACGATCCCAACCAAGGATCAAATCTTTCACCAAAAGAGGATAAACCACCGCCATGAGCAGAAAAAAGGACAGTCCATAAATGCTAAAGCATTGGGCAGTGAATAAAAATATGTTCCATAACTTCTTCTGCCTTTCCACAAAAAGGGCAACAACTAGCAAGAGAGAAACCCCTTTTCTTAAGTTGATCTGATGTCAAAACCTTTCCCCACCAAACTTCCCAAGCAAAAAAACAAATTTTAGTAGGAACACATGGATTCCTCAACATTTTAACCGGCACCAACTGTTGTCTCCCACCTTCCAAATATACAAAGCTGGATTTTACAATGAAGATACCATCCTTAGCCTCTTTCCAAAGTAACCTATCTCTAATCAGAGGGTTGAGTCTTTTTGAATTGACTGTACAAATGAAGCATTGAACTATATCCAGCTCCCAATCATTGAAGGATCTTTCAAACCTGAAATTCCAGCCACCCTCCAATCTTGGACCCTCCCATAACTCTGCCACCCTAGCCCCTTTTGCTTATCAGAATTAGCAAATACAACTTAATACTCCTACATTGTTCTTTGTGTAGTCATGTTTGATTTTTATTTGGTAGGTGCTTCTGAAAACTTTATATCTAAACCTTCTAAAGTTATTCTATATAAGAAGCCTTTCAGAAGTTGCTAGGGTTTTGAAATATTTATATAAATAATTTTTTTATAAGTAATTGTGTAGATGAAAAAATAAAGAGCATATCATTTCATATTGTGGTCATTTGCTATATTCTGTTGAGATATAAATAAATACTGTTATTCACTGCAGGTGGCAAACATTCCCATTCACACGATGAGCATGCTCATCATCATGGACATGAGCATTCACATTCACATTCACATTCTCTGAAAGATCTTTCTATTGGATTATCTGTTCTTGGTAAGTTAAAGATACATGTTTTCATATTCCATTGATCAGTGCAACCATGTCCTTGTTTTTCCATACTTGCTTGTGTACAAAGTGGCCTCTATTTTCTGTATTTAGTTATACCTTTACTGTGAAAAGATGGCTGATTAAATTGAAAAGTAGTCTTTAATATGTATCATGAATGAATAACAATGCACGTACAAATTTCTCTTGAAGCAAATTATGTGGCCAAATTGAAATTTAATTAATTTTGAATTGGCTGCTATATCTAGTGGCCTCTTATTCTTCTGATAATAACCTTGACTTGGGCCTTGATTCCGTTTGAACCTTGGTGGCCTTGGCTCGGTATTGGACTTTATTGTGTCTTCATATTGGTCCTGAAGCTTAGTGTTTCTCAGGTTTGATCTTGGACTTAGGTGTGTTTTTGTAGCTTGGGCTTGGACCTTGGTGTGTCTTGGATTGAGATTGGACTTTGGTGTCACTAATGTGCATTGAGTGCACGAGTGCTTGATCTTGGATAAAAAAAAATTCAAATATTTGAACTTGACCTTCAAATATTTCAAACTTGGTCTTCGCATTGGCTTGATCTTTAAATCTTTGAAATCTTGATCTTCGAATCCTTGAGGCTGAAGAACTTCTTGAATCCTTAAGGTGGAATTTCTTGAACTCTTCTCAAGTGGAGAGGTGTTCCTACATCTTTCAATGTCTTTTTCAATGTGATTTCAAAAACTGAGGAGACCCCTTCAAGGGTTAAGAGAGAGATCTTTGGATACTTTCCTCATTCCTTGAAAACTTAATCAAAGTTCATATTTAGTTAGATTTTGATACATTTGGATAGTCTTAACTCTCGAAGATTATTCTTTACATAAATACTAATATTTGTTCAACTTTACAAAGCATATTTCAACACTTTCTAATTTATTTTTTAACGAGAACCTGTACTTACTTTTTCACTCATAAAGTTCACCTTTTATTCAATTAATTTTGATAGTTATATTTTTGATTACCATTTTTTTTTGTTTTTTAATTTGAAGACTGTCTTCCTTTTGCATGAGGCCCACATGTCATAATTTGATTTGATAAAATTATTTTTGTTATAAAATGTAAATATATACTTTACTTGTAGGTTGTGAAACTAATTAGGAATGTTAGATTGACCTACCAATTATATATATGTAGCTCTTGTACTTACACATGTTAAGATCAATGGAAAAACACAAGGAATTCATTCCTCCAATTCTTTCTTCAATTTTCAAGTGACAATTTTATTTTGTTACACTTAGTATTGTATATTTTTTTTTATGACATGGTGATTAGTAAGTGGTTAAAATTTTTTTACCACTTTAAAAAACAAATACAACATATAGGTGCCTAACTGTTGATGAATGTATAATGAGGCATTCCTTATTACTGAACATAATAGTCATTGCTTGAGATATGGTTGAATATAGAGAAATCCCCTTGGCATTCCTTTTTTTTTTTTTGCTTTATTTATCAAAAAAAGAAGTTTGTGTTTGAAGAGAGATTTGTGGTAGTCTTAGCTTTGTAGCTTAACAGGATTTAGCTATGTTGACAAGCAGTGGCGGACGCAGGTATGGCTCAAGGGATGCAAATGCCCCCTAGAATTTTTTTTTTCAAACTTTTTTATCTTTGTTACTAAGGGGAATTGAACCGTTGAAGAAAAGATCCACATGCTGGAAGCTGCCGGCATGTGGATCTTTCTTCTCCATTTTCAGTTAGGTTTGACAAAATTTTTGTATGTTAAAATGCCCCTTCTAGATCCGTCACATTTATTTGGCTGAGGATTATCTATCTCTTTGTTGGGTGATGGATGGAGTTGCTCAATTTAATACTGTATGGAACTTTGGGACCTGTGTGCCAAGCAGGCTAGATTTTTCATGTTCTCTTCCTGCAAAATCAATGGGGTTGTAAGAAATGCATTCCTGAAAGGACATAGGTGCTTTTGCCCAGGATTATCCTTTGCAGGAACTCAATCTCCAAGGGTTTGATCTTCTTGTGCTATCATGTGAGATTGAGAATTGTAGTACGATGCATGAAATTTCAGTATGGACCTTGCAAATTATCTGAAAGAACCCTATAGATTACTTTCACAAAAATGGTGGTGGACCAATTTGCTCCATGATGATGGCTAGGTGTTGCTTAAGTTTAACCTTATCTATGCCTAATAAATCCACTCATGTTTGATTAGGCTTTGACTCTAACATTGCTGTAAGTTCTCTACTATGGTAAGCTTTGTAGAGGAGAAGAAATTTGATGTCAAGTTTGAAGGTTCACATGTTGGAACTTGGATCTTGGTAGCTGAAAGAAGTAGAGGTCGTGTCTCTGTTGTGGGCTTTGAAAGGGAGGAGATAGAATGGTTCAGGAACAGTTGAAGGCTGTGGAAATGAAGGCGTACATGGGCTTTATCAGAAAATTTAGGGGCTAAACAAGGACGCATCTCCTAGAAATCTGCTTCAATAGGCAAGGAAGGTACATTGAGATTATGGAATTTTGGACAAAATGGAGTAGTGTTGTGCTGATTGTCCCAAAAGGAGAAGAAGGAGGTCGATGGAAAGCTTTAAGGGAGGCCTTTTCGTCTGTATTAAGGCCTACTAACAGCCCGTTGAAAGAGGTAGCTCGAGGTTCACAATCTGTGGATCTCGGTCCTTTGCAGATGTAGTTGCAGATGGTGGGCTAAGAAGAGGAGCCCTAATGCCGGTTGGAAAGTGGGAGAGGATTGTAATTTGTGAAAGAAAGAAGATGGATCAAGACAGGATCCAAGAAGGGAAGACCATTGCAAGGGTATTGGGATTAAGGGGAATGGTTTCTATAAACCCTTTTTTAGATTATAAGGGCTGTTTCTTTGTGGAATCAAAGGAGAAAGCTGAGTGGCTTCAAAAAATAAGGGGCTGGTTGTAAATGGTGCTGAGATAATATTGAGAAAATGGTCGCCAAGGGAGAATTCAATAGTTGGTAAATTTAGAGAGGGGAGTAAATTTAGAAGGGGATGGTTAGAACTAGGGCTCTTTTCATCTCTAATAACTCAATTGTTTTTATTTGAAGAGATGGGGCTACCAGAGGCAAGACAGACTCTGGGTCAGACTTGAAGAAAGCTAGATCTGGGTGATGAACCTTACGGTGCTGTCACTACATGAGTCAGTGGATGAAAGTGGACCACAATCACAGTTACCAGCTCCAGGAATGAAGGAGAAGGATGCATCTAGAGGTGCAGCCACTTAGTGTAGAGGAGAGCCTAGTTTGTTGAAATGAGCACCTGCCAAGCCTATGAAAGTAGGGCAATGGGCAAGCAAGGGACAAAAGATGGAAACAACTGAGAACAATTGTACATGGGGGATTCAACCCAAAATCAAGTTGGGACGGGCATGATCAAAGGCGCCTGACAAAGGCAGAAATTGGTCTATGAAGAGATATTTAATTTAATCATGAAGGCCCACTCTATAAGTCCATTTAAGGAAGAAATCCTAGCGTTTCGGTGGGGCTTTTGCAGCACAATCTGAACCAACAATGTCCCTTAAGGCCCAAGGAAGATGTCCTTAATGGGGGCAAGCTCAAGTTAAATCTTAAGTGGAGGATTCTGGATGGACTTATAACAAGCTGTTGGAGAAAGTCCCCTTGTTCTGAAGTTCGACAGGCCCAGCTGGGAGAAAAGGCCATTGAGGGTGTTACATTGACCAATTCCTCCTCCACAACGAGTATTCAGCTCCAGAGAAATGTTTCCTTTTGAAAGGAGGTGCTTTCCAAGTCGAAGAGAGACGAAGGCCTTCCAGCTTACCCCCGAGCCAAAAGATGACAAAGTTTGGCTCAAAAGAATTTTCTGGCAAGGAAGATATCGAAGATCCCTTCTCAAGATATTGCCGAATTTTTTCTGGGAAGCATTCGGTTTCTCCTGTCTTGGCAAAAGAAGATATCGGAAGGAAAGAGGGAGGCTCTTCGGGTGGGGTTCGAGATCCTTCTCCTTCTTTTCTCCGCTGCTTCTTCTTCCCTGAACAGTAATATTTTCCAATACCTTCTGAGTCCCAAATCGACAATAGTGTGACAAATTTTAACATTGTGGATCTCGTCCCCATTTTGGGAGGTGTGGAGTCCCCTAAGGAGGTCTGTAGCCAAATAAAAAAAGACGCTTCCAGTCAGGGGAGACAAATTAGCAACCTAGAAGTGCACAATGTCTCAAATAGAGTTTCTACCCAAGATCATGAACCAGTTGCTCCTGAAGGTTTTCTAGTTGAGGGTCTATCCTCACAGGAAATGACAAAGTGGCAGTCTGTTTGGTCTGTTAAATTAGAATTGTTAAGGAAGATCAGAAAGTTTCACTCTGTAGGCAGAAAATTTTGAAACTCAGATAAGGTGTATGCCAGGAGAAAAAAGAAATGAGCGTGGTTCTCCAGAATGGAATATTTTAGGTGGAAGTCAGCTGGGTTTTAATTGGTTTTTAGAAAGTCTTTAGTCGAACACTAGATGATTGGGGTCTAGAGAAGGAAGAGGAGTTTAAGCAAGAATTTTTTAAAAAGTCCAAGATCCAGACGTTGTGATGCTCTAGGAAACAAAAAGAGAAAGCTGGAATAGAAGGTTTTTGGGCAACATTTGGAGAGGGAGAGATAGAGATTGGGCAGATCTTCCAGCATTTGGAGCCTTAGGGGGGGTTGTGATTATGTAGGATTCAACTAAGTTTAATTGTACTGAGAAGGTGCTAGGCTCTTTCTCTGTTTCTGTGAAGTTGGAATCTGTAGAAGAAGGCTCCTTTTGGTTAACCTTAGTGTATGGGCCGAATTAGCCACATTTGAGGAAGGATTTTTGGTTGGAAATTCAAGACTTATTTGGTCTTGATTTAACAAAGTGTAGGTGTGTAGGAGGGGATTTCAAATGCACAAGGAGGTCCTCGAGAAATTAAGAGATACTAGGTTTGCACCAACCATGAGACGGTTTGGATGAGTTAATAAGAGTATTTAGAGTTGATTGATCCTCCTCTTAGAAAATGCTACTTACTTGTCAAACTTACAAGAGGTCCCTACTTACAAGAGGCTGGATAGTATTTTTGTTCACAGCGGACAATGGGAAGAACTTTCCCGCAATGTATTCAAGAGTTTTCATGTATGACATCTGATCATTACCAATTTAGATTTAGGTTACTAATCCTTCAAGGGGGTCCAACACCTTTTTAGATTGAGAATATGTGCTAATGCATCCAGAGCTTAAGGATTAGTTCACTGCATGGTGGCAGAGTGTCAAGAGATTGGATGGGAGGCACAGATTTATGAGGAACTGAACTGAAATCAAAGCTAAAAGAGTGGAACAAAATGCTTTTGGAATTCTGAGGATGGGAACCAACATTAGGATATTGAGAGGTTTGATTGGCTAGAACAAGAAGGAAGTTTAAATTAGGATACCAGTTGGTGGAGCTTGAGAAAAAAGAGTGAGAGTAGGTATTGAAGAATAAAGTGTTTTGGGAGACAAGATTCAGAATTTATGGACCAAGGATAGCAATTCTCAAATTTTTTCATAGGTGTGGCTAACTAGAGAAGAAAAAAGAAAATCATTAAATCCTTTGATGACCGGTGAGTGAGAGAGTCTATGCTGGGCCATTACCACATCTCTCGTAGAGGCGTTCTGAAATTCCTGGGAAGCTTTACACCAATTCAAAGAGGAACCTCTGGGGATGAGGCTGATTTGTCCCCATTCCCTACACAAAGTGCAGAATGGTTGGTTAGATCCTTTCTAAGAGGAGGTGTCAGTTTTCCAATTGAATAAGGAAAAGGTCCCGGTCCGGACTATTTACAATAAATTTTGTATGAAGAATGTCAGATGTGATCAAAGCGAGGATTTAGTGAAGGTCTTTCAAGAGTTCCATAGCAGGGTAGTAAACCAAAGTACCAATGCCACTTTCATCATTTATTCTAAAGAAGAGTCAAACCTCCAAGATTTCAGATTCAGACCATATTGGTTACAAATTTATATAAGATAATAGCTAAGGTCTTATCAAGGAGATTTCACAAAGTCATCCATGAGATTACTCAATAAAGGGCTTTCATGAAGGGAGACAAATATCAAATGGCCAGACACAGCCAACATGGTAGATGAGAAGAGGAGATTACTGGATGAAGGGGTGGTAATCAAAACTGATTTTGAAAATAAGGCAGGATCACAGGATTGGGGCTTTGTGAGTACCTAGAGAGGAAGGGTTTTAGCCTCAAAATGGAGATTCCCTGACAGGATGCCTTTCCCAGGCAAGTTTGAATGTTCTTTGCTAGCCTGAAATGCCAAAGGTCAAAGGATGCCAGAGGTTCAGGTGATGCGAGACCCCTCATCTCCTTTCTTTCTTTTTACTTTAGTGTTTCATGTTTTCGGTAGATCAAGTTTGGGGTATATGTATAGAAAGGATTAATGAGGGCTTTCAAGAAGAAGAAATGTGACTAGCATCCTATATTGCAGGTAGATGACCCATTTTCTTTCTAGCTATAATAGGAACACTTCGTCAATCTCAAGATCATTCTCAGGCTTCTGGACAAGTTTTAGGTTTGAAAGTAAACTAGAAAGCTCTGGGTATTGATGAAAATCAGAGATGGTCTCTGGGATTGGCTTGGTCCTTAATTGAGAGCCTGAAAGTGCCTTTATCCTATTTGGCTTACTCCTTAGGGCGAACCCCAAAATTCAAAAGCTTCTATCCTGGTTAAAAGCAAAAGATGAGCGACTTGATGGAAAGAGGCTTTTTGTTACTGGGGGATTCAATCTGTTTATCACACATTCCTAGCTACTTTATCATTTCTTTGTAGTTCCACTTTTAGTAGTTACAAAGTCGAGTAGGTTGCAAAGGGATTTCTGGCTACGACGGGAAGGTAAGAAAGACCATCCTTAAGACGTGGAGGTGGTGCGACTAAAGGAGCAGTGTGGTCTAGGTTTTTGGAGGATCTCTACTGGAATCAGGTACTTCAGAAAATGGCTTCGAGGCTCTATAAGGAGGGTCTTTCGTAAGGTTGTCGGCAGCCAATATTTATAGGACACATCCAAACGGATGGGACACCAACACAATGGTTAGATGGTCTCACAGATGTCCATGGAAAGCCATAGCTTGGTTGCCTTAATTAGTTCTTTCAATCATTTGTTTTCAGGGGGAATGGGGAGAGAATTCGTCTATGGGAATATTTATGGTGGGGTGATCAACCGTTTTGTTCATAGGTACCCATACCTCTGTAGAGTCATTTATGTGAGGAATTTGTCCATTTAAGTGCCTCGCCCTTCTCCTCCTACTTCTGACCTGAGATTCTGATTTAATCTCACCGACAGAAATTGACACCTTCAAAGTCTTCGTTTTCTATTGTTTCACATCTTCCGCTTCATTTATCATGATCTTGGTCGATGTCTTCCGCAGGTTTGTTTATTGTTAAACTTTTCCTCGAAACAAACCTGGGAGGTCGTCTATATACACCTCCTCGAAGGCTTCACAGTAAAGAAAGACATTCAATATCGGTCAGGAAACCAAACATACAGCAAATACAATAAAATAAACATGGCTACCCAAGAATGTGGAAAAAGTGTCGAATAGTCCATGCCATAGGTCCGAGCTGCATTCCCTTTAGCCACAAGTCGCGGCTTCAATCATAACTTAACCATCGGATTAACTTAACTCCAAAACCTACAAGATTTTATCGATTTCTTCCCCCATGTAACTTAACCTGTACTCAAGTTCCAAGTACCATTGTCATCTAAAGCTTGCATTTCTACCACCATAGCACTAAGCCAACCAGGGTGAGATAAAGCCTCATGGACTGTGTGAAGAGGAGAGATCGAATCAAGATAGGCAATAAAGGAACAAGGAGAAGACGACAAATGGTTATAGGAAACAAATGAAGAGATTGGATGAGTACATTGACGCACTTCCAGCGAAGAGCTATTAGAAGATCATCATTCGGATCGGATCGATGGACTGCTGCACTGTTAGACTAGAGTCCGGAGGGCTAGTTCAGGCTAAGAATATACTGAGGATGGAGGTTTACTGTAGAATGAGAGCTGTGAGGAGCTGGAGCCTATGAGCAGGTACACTAATAAATCATCATCCTCCCGACTAGTAACAGCAAGGTTGGAAATATCGCTTGGATTGATATATTTTATCATTTTTATATAAATATCGGTTATGTTCAATACTCAATAAAATACTTTAAATTACAATACTTTGTAAAATGTAAAGTCGGATATTAATAATCATATACACTACTGAGATTATATCAGACCGAACTTTTAAAACCAAAAACAAGATCACGCAACACTCTATCGCAAACATTTCACGTAAGTGGATCTCATCTCGATAAAGACAATACTCAAGGCCTCGTATTACTAAAGGTTCCAATAATATCGATTATAGGATCAACGCAAGAAATGTTTGACCACCAACAATCTTTGGTAATTAATTTTAAATTGTTGATTTAATTTCAGAACCGACCGTTGGGGATATTTTTTAAACCGCTGATCAAGTCGTGACAAATTGATCGTCGGATCACAACCCACCGCTGAGAGCACCACCGCAATTCAGGGTCATCGACATCAAGGCAAATTCACCGCCCTCGATTAGTCAAAATAGCCGTTGGATGTCTTTGGATATATCTCCACAGATTATATATCGACAGTATATTTACCGAAAATTTAATCAAGTTTCTCCTTCACGGCTGTGGCGCTATGTGACCATTTCCATGATATTTGGCCGAACGACGATATTACCGACGCTTTTGAAATTTCGATCAACCGGCTATTGATGACCGAGCACGTCGTAATCCTTTATCGATATCCATATATCAACGATAGATCGTCGACATCCAAATTTTAAACTCCGGTATCAGGAGAAGAAAGGAAACAGCAGGCCAAGAATGTAAATATTATAGCTGACACGTGCCACAACGCCGGGGTTGTACCGGGACAACATCTATACCCCTTCCCGAATCCTGAGAGTAATCCAAGAAAGACACTTCAAATGGACTTAGATTGAGTTTCCCTAGACACGCGACAACATCTCAACAAAATGCAAAGCATACCCAAACCCCCCGAAGTTTACGGCAAACAAAGATTTATGAAAGAGGTCAAACGAATTGATCCAATTCAAGATAGATAGATGGCATTCGACAATCAAAAAACATGGTCAGAGAAACAACATCAGCCTAAAAATCGTCACGCATTTGAAACAATAGAGCTCGAGTGGTTTCAAGGTGTATTTTTTCTTTTAGCAACTCCATTTTGAGAAGGAGTTTCAACACAAGATGTCTGATGAAAGATGCCATTTTGAAGCATGAATGAATGAAATTGTTCAGACAAATATTCTTTTTGCAGATTATCACTTCAAATTTCTTAAAAGAAACAGAAAACCGAGGAACATGTTAATGTGGCGCACGGTGGTAAAGTTCGGAAAATAACTCCGAACGGTTTTTCATTAAATATAACCAAGTTGGTCGTGAATAATCATCGACAAACATAACAAAATACCAAAACCCAGCTAGGGACACCACTAGACATGAACCCCACACGTTCGAATGAACTAACTCAAAAGGAGCGGAAGCTCGTTTATTGACTCTAGGACTCAAATGCACTCAATGAAGCTTAGCATATTGACACTAATTACAAGCCTAAATGAGAGAGGTAGAAAACTGAGGATATACAATCCCTTCAACAAAGGAAGCACAATTCCGGGTGCTTTATACACTGTAAGTTGAACGGGGTAACAACCCTGCATCAAAGTAATAGACTTTGATACCCGTTTAAGGATGTAGAGATCTTATACGGCGCCCTCGACCAATAACTGGGCTTCGGCCGGAAAGATCCTAACTAAAGAATGATAAAAAAAGAATGGTAATCTAATTGGTTGCAGACAAAGGAGTCACTCAACAAATTAAATTAAAAGAGACCATGATAAACTCAAAAAACAGAGTCAAAGGACAGTGAGTTAGAGCCCGATGAATCACACTCGACCTGGGCGACACAAGAGAGGTCAACCATCCGCAGTTGCACAGAGGTAGAAGGTGACTGAAACCCAGTAAATAAACCGAATTACTCACATGGTCATGGTGGTTCGTAGTCACGACCCACGTGGAGGAAGAGAGGAAGAAACACGCTGGTTTTATTTGACTAAAGAGTGTAATTGACAGAAGTAGATGACCAAGTGATTTATGATGATGAACAGACTGAAATCTTTGATTTTATTCAGTCTACACTCGCGCACACAACCTGGATTATGGTGAAAATGAGAAGATGCGAACTCCTCTCGAAAGCTCTCGTTACCATGGGCGCATCTAACTCATCGTGCCCTCCGAACTGAAAGTACTGTAAAAGGTTGCAATGAAAAGAACCACCTTCCAATGAAACACTACATCGAATAGAACAACTTGGTCCTACGATCCACAAAACACCTTTGAATCTCGAAGAAATCAAGGAGAAATGCACGAAACTTTAGAAAAACAGGGCTATTGAACACAAAATGTTTTGAAAGTAAAGTTGCAAGCATTGGACTAGGGAGGGTAGGTGGCTGGGGAGGGCCGTTGGTGGCCGGCGATGCTGGAGGAGGAGTCTCGTCGCCGGATGTGCCTCCACGCGCCCACAAACGTGCCCCATGCGCAAGCGCGTGGGGAACAGAACAGATAGATCCTTGTGGTGGTGCGTGTGGCTCACGCGCACTTCCAACCCATCACCGACTTGTGGTCAGTCGTTTGGCCACGGCGCATTCCTCTTGTTCATGTCAACGCACCTCCTTCCAAAGCAGAGCCTAAACAACAACTGGCAATGCGCTATGTATTCCGAGATGTCCTAGATTTTTTTCTTGTTTTGGCTCAAATTTGAACCCTAGGCTCTGATACCATGTAGAAAAGCTAAATTCCTTGGATACAAGGACACAAGATGTTGACCCATCTGCAAAGAGAATTGTGATAAACTAATCTAACCTTGGTACTTTTTCCTTGGAAGAATAAATTCCTTGGTACTTTTTCATTGATCCATTATGAATATATATATATATACAAAAGCTAATCTAACCTTCCTAATATATTACGACTCTATAAGACAAGTTTCCTAATAGGATACAAATCTATATGTAAAGTGGATATATGCTATAACACTTTATTAAATATTAACTTAACACTCACTTTTCTGTTTCTTAAGGGTTCATTTATTTTGTTTCAATGCATTAAATATTAATTTTATTAGGTGCCTTCTTGATTGTATTACAATGCATTAAATCTTCCTTTTGAAAAAATAGAAGAGGAAAAAAATACCTTTAATTCTTTTTAACCATATGTAGTTGTTTTTCCTTTTTTAATAAGTAAATAATTAATAATTATATTAAAATCGAGAAACTAAGGTATACATTGATAAAAACCTCCCTATCACTAATGGTTAAACAAAAACAGAAAAATCCTCAGTGAATTCACCTAAACTTCTTCACCTAGTGCATCTTTAGAAGGAAGATAAATACAAATAAAGAGAAACTCATCATACAAAAAAATTATCTCCATACCGTCCTTCTTTACAAAAAAGAGTCCTCAGCCCATTACCTACCAAGCAAAGGAACACCGAGATCACATAATGAAGTTTCAGAAACCCCAACCCCATACTCTTCTTGACCTCTTAGAGCAGCTCAACCCCTCTTATCATACTTATTTCTAATTTGTTGGTTATCACAGGTGGAATTAAAAATTTTTCTTCTTGTGAGAAGCTCAGAGGCATGTTGATGATGTATCTGCTGGAAAGCATGGTAAGAGTCATGGTCATCACCACCATCACCATAAGAATAGTAAAAAGATGAAGGATGATAGTGATGCTCTGTGACAATCAAAGCAGCCCGAGCTTTCTCAGTAAAAGAATAAGGTAGATGAGTCTAAATCAGTTGACTGTTTAGCTGGAGAAAACAAACCTAACAAGAACCCCTTCTTCGGAAGGTAAGCTGAATGAAATTAAAGGTACCATTACTATGTGGAGCTTGATTACACTCGAGTATAACAGCCTTGAAAACGTCCATGAGTATGTGTCATTTGTAAAAAGAATACGAGTTTCCTGTTAAACAGAAATATTAAAATTGGAGAGGCTTTGGTAATCGTTGTACACCCATGTTTTTGCTGCTACATATCTGTTGGAAGTAAAATTCTTGCAAGTGCCATGCAGAAATTGGAGAGACCCTATTTGAATAGTATCCTTGGGTTTTAAAATTGAACTTCTTGGAACATGCTTGCCTTTTGCAGAGAAATATTATTTCTGGTTTGAGAGAAGATAAATCAGATTCAGATGCTAGAAATGGCTCCACCAATAACATGAGTTCTGAAGGAAAAGAACTCTCAATCACGTACTAAACTGTGTTTGGCCATTCTAATCTCTTTCTGATGGTGTTGTAAGTATTTGTTCTTTATATTTGTGGTAAATTTATTTAATAATTTATCCCTTAAGGTTTGATATATTACTTGATATATTTTTCTAAAATAAAATTGTTTACATTGTCAACTTTTTCTGTATGAATATTAGTAAGCACAATTTCATTTGATGGGATTAGCTTTGGAAGGCTTCCGCTTTGCTTCCATGGTGGATGGTCTAGAACCAGGCTTTGTTTGCCTGTTCTGAGTGTCCAATTTATCTTTGCTCCTTGATTGCCATCGGCTGCTTCTGGTGTACAATCATCTGCTATCCCATTATCATAATATTAACTTCAATTTTGGACTTAATAAGAATAAATTTATGACATTTTCACATCTTTACTAGTTAAATATAATGAGCTATTATGATGTCTTTGTTTTATAGCAGATGTCCAGATTCGTGTGTCTTTAATTCGTGAATTTCTTTCTTTACTGTTGAATTTTTTTTTCCTAGAGATTTTGCTTAAGTCTGAAGGAAGAGGTTTTTGTAAGTTTCAACCAACAAGATATTTCCTTTCTATTCTAGGTGTTATTTACCCTTACTTCTTGTTAAACCTGTACACAGCATTCAGAAAACTCACGTTGTGAAGAGTAAAATGTGAATAGATCTATATTGCAGC
Source organism: Tetrastigma voinierianum (assembly GCA_016808115.1). Taxonomy (NCBI): domain Eukaryota; kingdom Viridiplantae; phylum Streptophyta; class Magnoliopsida; order Vitales; family Vitaceae; genus Tetrastigma; species Tetrastigma voinierianum. The sequence goes on from JAEQBH010006801.1 coordinate 39,309, forward strand.
CCAAAATGTTTTTTGATATTCTTCACAGAGAATAATAAAAACAGCAACTCTAGGCTTATCAACTTAATATTTTTGGATTTTTATAGGTTTACCTAAAAGAATCTTTTGGTAAATGTCAGGTGGCATGGATGAGTTGGAGATCTGTGATTTTTCACATTTAGATTGGAGGAACTTGTTTTAAAGAATTTCTATTACAATTATTTAAGTTTGGCTTATAAGAGTTTGGGTGGGATTGAGAAAATAAGCTTAGGTTTGTTGGAATAACAAAATTTCCAATAACTTAAATAAAAAGAAAAGGAAAAAAACCAATAGAATGGAAAGTACCGTTGCCCCTCTTCTTGAGCATGATATTTGGGATATTCTAGGGTTCTAACATTCCAAGTTTTTAGGAAATTTTAAGCATGGGAATATGAATTGTAGTTGATCCACCCATGGAGTAAACATCTGATGATGCAAGTTGGGCTCTGCATTGCTCTGATCAAAAGTAATTTTTAATCTTGCCCATTTATGTTATTTTCCTATTCTTCATATAAAGCAAGGTGAGTTTGAGGCTTGAGAAGATTCAATGAGAATTCCTTTGGGGAGGCTTCTCCCTAGAGAAAAACCTATATATGATGAAATGGTTGATTGCTTGTATGGAAAGCTGAAAAGGAGGCTTGGATAGATCTTTCTGTCCTCAATCAGACATTTTTAGCCTATGTAAGCATGTTAGTGTTGGGAGCTTGGAGGAAAAGAGGGGGGTTGGGGGTTTTCTAGGAAATTGAGGCAGGCTCAGGGGCTGTGATGACCCTTGGGGAGAGAAATATTATTAGTGAACCTGGTGGATGGTGGGGGATGGATGGAAGGTGTTTTTCCCGGAAAAAAAAACCAGTAAATTGATTTTTCTTTGAGCATCTTTTTCCCTCATTGTATCTCATGGCTTTATCTTAGGATGCTTAGGTGTAGGTGTGTGAGAACAGTTTGGTGAAGCAAGCCACAGGAATCTGTTGTGTTTTGAAAGATAATTGAATGATTGGATGATGGAAAGAATTGAGACATTTGTCAGAAGTTTGCAAAAGAAGTCGGTGAATAATGTTGAAGAGTTAGATGTGTGGAGTGGATTTATGAAATAATAAAATTTCACTAAACTATTTTATACTTTTTTGTTGAAAAGGACTTCTGTTCCTAGGGATGGTGTGATGGGATTATGAAATGATAAAATTTAATTAAACTTTATTTTTTTTTGGTGCTGAAAAGGACTAAGTCGTGGGAGTATTATGATCAATCAGGGTTCCATTGAGAATGAGGTCTTTATATGAATGCAAACTTGTGGTGCAACATTGACTTTGATGTGATTCAAAGGAGAGGATGATTCTTGGTGCGTGGATGCTTTCCATGTGAAGACACGTGAGATTGTTTTCTTTTGCCTTCCCTTTATGTCTTGGTGCCTTTGTATATGTTCTATACTTTTCAGCTTCTTGTTTCACACTGTGCTAACATTTTTGGTTAGAATAAACAGTTTTCTAACATCAAACCATGATTGGTAAAATTTTGACCATGTTTTGAGGATTTGTTTTGGAAAAGTAATTTTTGGAGAACAAATTTGATGTACTGTGCAGTTTTCCTTTGTATCCCAGATGTTTTTATGGAGTGTTATGAGAAACAATTGAAGTATGAAAATGGACTAGAACATTCTATACTGCATAAAATTGCAGAGTGCCTTCATGAAGAATAAGTCAAAAGAAACAATTTTTTAGAATTGCGATTTCAAACCAAATTTTGTTTCTGAACACAAGAAGTTGCTGTTTTCCTTTTTAACAGGTCCTGAGTTCCAGCCACTCTCTTTGAAAACTGAGCAGCTTAAACTGATAAAAATGTATAAAATTTCATTTGCAGAATTGCTAAATGATTTTGATGAGTTTGAAAGCCCAATCTAGAATTACCCAGTTTCAGTATGGATCAGTTGTTAAAGCTTAAATTTTACTGAACAAAGCAATATACCTTCTTAATATGTAGCCAAGGTAGTATTAAGATTAAAAAAGAGTAAAATTGTATTTGAAAATTTTTTAAGAAAAGATGGACCTAAAGTTAATTGAGACTGATCCCTGTTGAAACTAAATGTCTAGTACTAAAATTTTTTGGCCAATTAAGAAGTCTTGGATTTGGCTCTCTTGATGATTAGGATTTCTTACTCATCATTATTAGCATGTGGGTATAAGCATTGCGCCTCATTTTCTAGATTGCAGCACCATGGAATCCGTAACACCACTCTCAAGAGTACAGTACTAGCAGCAGAATGTGCTGAAATTGTGTCTTCCTATATATTTATTTTCATTTAACTTTGTAGTTTCTATGGCTTCTTGAATTGGAACTTAATTAATCATTCCATGTTTCTGCAACATGGTGGATAATTTAAATGGTGGATTTGCCTAAATGCTTTTACCTGGGATTCAGTGTTATCTCAGATATGGTAATAGACATAACCTTTGTTGATACATTTCGTGCAGGTTGGTGACTTTAATTCTCAAGTATTCATTTCAGTGTCTCAAAAGCCCTCTTCTTCAACTTCCTTTCAGCTCTAGTGGCACTTGCAGGAACTGCTTTGGTTAGCATTTCTTCCACACGCCACTTTTAACCCTATTATGTTTATCTGATGTTGATTAATAATTTTTGGTTGTTCTGTTAGGCTTTGATACTTGAAAAGATCCTGCACATCATCAAGGATTGAGGAAAAATTTGATACTGTATAAAGAATGATCTAGAAGTCTATTTTGCAGGTCTGGATATGAGTATGTTTTTATTTTGGACTTATTTCTTCACCATCCATGCAGGGATTTACAGCCGGTGTGATTTATCTACACTGCAGTTGTAAGGAGTGCTACCAGAAATAAACAATGGAAGCTCAACATTGAAGAGCACGTTTACCCAATTAACCTCGCTGATTTTGGGCATGGGTGTTGCCCTTTGTATTTCCCTAGTAGAATGAGAATGTGACAAATGTAACTATATTTATAAAGGCAATGTGACAGCACGTTGCCCATCAAAGTTATGTAACTGTATCCATCCCCATTGTTATCTCAGCAATATCAATTGAGGTCATTTTTTTCCTAACCCTAGGCGGAATTCCCATGGAGGCAGGAATGTACCATCAGCTCAAGCAGTGGGAAACTCGGGGAAGGAGGGGCCGCGGCGGGAGCCCATTTTTCTTGCCTCAGCAGAGTAGCATTTGTGGGCGGGCACTGGTTTAACCTAAAGGAAAGAAGTGTTTGAGGCCCTGATCACAATCTTGTGACTTCACATGCCTCATCCTCATCCAACTGGGAATTTTTATGCAACTTTTTCCGTCCAAATGTTAATGATAACCATCAAATATAGTCAGTAAAGTCTGAGCTTAGCTAGTATTGTTGTTACTTGTGTGACAGTGATTCAAGCTTTGATTACTAGAGTAACACTTATTCATACCACTGAGATGAGATTATTCAACTGACACAGATTTAATGTAAGTGAAAAGTTTGATCATTGATGATAATATACAGAACATGAAAAATAAAACTGCGAGTACACTTAAGGAGATAAGTAGTCCTTGTACGTTTTTAGGATGGGATTGACTCTATAGAAGCTACATCATTATACACTCAAGATGATATCTAGTCCCCTCCAAGGTGGTTAGGGGGGTGGGGGGTGTTGACCAGGCCTTCTTCTTAGAATATGGGAAACATTTTATTTGGTGTGTCTTGTCTAAGATTCGAACTTATCAAATTGCCGGAGCATTTGAAACACTGTAACATTCTGGTTTGGGAAAATAGGGGTAGGGGGCATTCTCAATAAAGGGGTTATTATTGTATGGTCCCCTTGAGTAAGCGTGTGATGCCTTTTCCGCACTGCTCGAATAGGAGGCTCCTCCTCCTCCTTTGCACCCTCTGTTACCTTTCCTTCTTTATTCACCATTGTTGAAACTTCTGCTCTCTTCCGTAGGCTCTCAGAGTATCGATCCTCCTGCATTCCTCCATCCTCCTAATGATTTTGCACAGAAAAGAAAAGTAGTTCTGCAAATATTAGAATTGAAAAAGAATGTGTATAGCATAGGAGGTGGTCTTGCTCATTGTTAACTGATCATAACACCTTTAAATCTACAATCAAACTGAAAAGGATGAAATCAGAGTATACAATTTTCAGGTGCAGGGGATCCCCTCCCACAAAGATCAAAATCTAGAACAGAATGAGGTTTCGGGGCATTTTAGATCCAATGGAACCAAATACATGAATTACCCAGAATGTGGTTATACTGTCAAAATACTAATTTCACAAAGAAATAAGTGAAGATAGACTGCCCAAATTTCATCCAACCAGGCAAACTTTGTACAGGTATTGCCTGGCTTGAGCTGAGTAAGGGCAGTGAGTTTAAAGTTAAACTGCTTGACAAAAAAGGGTGGGTGGTGTCCCTTACTATCAACAGGTATTGGTCAAGGTTCATGACAGGTTCCTCTGCGGCTAGCAACAAGCCTCTCAGGAACTTAGCATCAATTCATAGAGCTCTGGTTTACCAGTTATAGACCGATATCGAGCTATAATGGAACAATACTTTGATCCATAAGCCCATCACCCACAAGTTGCTGTTTTTGATTGTTGCTGGGTTAAAGGGGGGTAGTGTTTCCTCAAAAGTACATTAATTTGGCCATCTAGATGCAGAAATAAAAATTACTTATCATAAGTCAAACTGCAGGCCATTTTACAGGGTATGGCTACTGAACTGTCACTGAGCTGCTTAAGTAAAAGTAGTTTGAGCTAAACATGGCAATTCAGATCTTGACAGCTCATACAGATTACAGAAGTTACTTGGAGATTTACAGATGCCATGTTTTTCTCTACATTTTGAGGAAATGCAACTTAAATTACATATATGCCAAGCATCAAACGTCAGAGACAAAATAAACATTTCCTGGAAGTTAATGTCCCTAGCACTATACTTTCAACTGAAGCACTTTCTTTAGAATCCCATATAAATACTGGAAACTGGTTTACTTATAAACATACTTCATATTGCAAAATGAAAATGCAGATTAATTAGAATAATGTACTTATAACAATTAGCCTCTCTATCATGTTGGTGAGAACAAAACAATTTGCATCTGGTATGCTGCAACTAAATTTTCAAGTCTGTAAACAGAGGCTCGGTAATCATTCCAAATACCATCAAGTTTCCTAGCTATAATATTTTTACGTGCCGAAAGCTCATTCATGTGTTCTACATTACCCAAAGAATCATGAACTCCCATATTACTATGCCTTAGATGCATTAGTATTTCTTTTTTCTTTCTTTCTTTCTTATTTTTGAAATTTTTCTGATAAAACTAATCTGGGGAGACAAACTAAGGATTTTCTTTTTCCTTATTCATCTACAGGGAGCAGTAATCCAAAGTCCCAAAAAGAAGCGCACTCAATCCAAAACCAGCGGAAAACAATTTGGTCCCAAAGAACAAACTTAAATCTTGTGAATGTAATCATCAGTGCTTGTAGGTCAAATTCCAAAGTCGGAATAAAAGAATCATGTAGTTAGTCCATGACATAGAAAGTCAACAAAATACATAAACATGAAGAAAATTGAAGATCCAAATTCAGACAAGGAATGGGAGGAGAAGCGCCCTTACATTAATGACAGAAGAGTGTGGCATTGGACATTTCACAGGGCGGTCTTCATCAGAAGGCTCCATTGGGTGTTCAATTGGCCAAAACTCCACCTGATCACCCTCCACTCCATGGCTTCGCACATCCATACCATCCCTCTCCGGTGTATCTATTGTCTCCTCTATCAATAGAAACTCCCCTTCCTTCTTATCCTAGCAATAAAGCAAAGAAAATGAACCAAATGCAGTGGTTAGGAATGAGAAAATAGAATCAAAAATCAAGATACCTTAAACATAAGGAGAAACAAAAAGAAAGGAAGAAGAGAAGGAAAAGTTACAAAACTGTCCCACACAAAACCCCATAAGAGAAAATGTTTCACAAGATTTATGTTAGAAACAGAGAGAAGCAAACAGGGAGAAAAAGAGGGGGTGTGTGTGTGTGGGGATAAAAGAAGAGGAAAAGAGAAAGAGCATGAAAAGGAGGATTAGCAACAAGGGAAGCAGAGAGAGAGCAGAGGTGGCGCTGTAGGATCGTTTATACAGTGGAAGGAGAGTAAAGATTCCCACCATTTTCGTCTTTTTTTGATTTTGGCTAAACCTTTTTCTTTCTTTATTGGGTCCCTAACTCTATGTGGGTGTGTGTGTGAGTGAATACTGAGCTTTTTCATTTTTCATGCTTTAACAACAGTACTGGTTGGTTTGAAAATCCAACAGTCACCCACTTGTGCTTTTTGTTTTTGTAAGAAGATGACAGAGCGGATATATATTGTTGGCTTGGTGTTGTGACATTATTCATTATTCCCTTCCCCATGGGTTGCATGGCCTGTCTATGAAAGTGAAAGTGAAAGAAAGAGCGCGCGGAGCACGAGACACAGCGCCGCCTTAATCTCTTCACTAGCCGTTGTTCATCTCGATGTAGCATGTAAAGTTACAATTCCCCCATTTTCACTTTTACAAATGTTGCAAAATAAAATAGTAAATAGGAAGAGAATAAACAAGAACACGGTGGTACAAACTAATGACATAGGCTCACTTGAACATGAAGACTATTTTATTAATTCACACAGTCAATTATATAATGCAAAATTTTAAATACTCACATATAATAACCTCTGATCAAACTGGTTTACTTCCAATCAGATCAGGTTCATACTTCAAGGGGGTGTTTATTCCACACCCCATGAGATTAGTAAGGCTTGCTCTAGGTTCAGCCCTCACCATCCGTCACCACCATAAATCTCACAAAAAATCATTTTCAGATCAAGCTCTCAAAATTTTTCGGGCGACTCATAATTGGGGTTACCATAAAATTCTAATCATTTAACAACAAACATAAACCAAACCTACCTAATTCACTTCCTGTCATGCCCAGTCTCCCCAGATCCAATACACCTCCCTATACCCCATTCCTCACCCATGGATGCTGAGTTGTTGGACTTCATGGACCCCATCAACCCCCTGATCCCTAGATTTGTGAGACAAACAGCATCTGTTTGGCCCTAGAAGTTAGAACAGTTGATGAACTCCACATTAAATTTGTACTTTCTGTAATACTGAAATCAAGGAGCCAATGCATTATTGGGCATTAAGCTTTCTAAAGGAAATTCAGCCCTCTCCCATCATCTTCTCCATTATTACTCAAAATTCTAGTTTGTTTTCCTTTCAAAGCCAATCAAGAGGGTCTCCTCTGTGAGGCTGTTAATCAACGGAGTCTATTGTGGATTTTCAAACACACAATGGATCAAGACAATCAAAATTGCAAGGTGGCCTTTAAACTCAAGATCTTATATCAAACAAAGCTTTGATATCATGTTAAACAACCACTCTTTCTAGAACTCACACTCTATTGTAATTTTAATTATTTGATCCTCATGTGTATATTTGAAAATCCATATGTTTGATTTATTTGACTCTTTCACATGTGGTTAGTGGATCGAGATGAGTATGGATATGAAACATGATATTTATATAAACCAAAATTCTATAAGCTGGGATTGTTTAACTGAGCTCTAGTTATAATGCTATGTCACCTACCACCTGAATCATTTTGGCAAATCACGACCATCAAAAAGTGCATTTCATCGCTTTATGAAACCCAATCTCCAATGTAATTCCAAAACCTGTGCTGTAGAAGCTGGGCACTGCAGCTCCCTTACCTTTGTCCGGCAGCTTTCCTTATTACTATTCATAAAAATGATTATGTCCTTAATTTTACCAATCTCTGCAGGCCATTGTTCTAGTTCTTGTTCTTGTGTGTTGACTCCAACAGCCGTGTCCCATTTCAATAGCAATTTTCTAATTGAAAATCCGCTGTCTAATAGGGTGGACCCACCCACTCCCACGGACCCATTTTTGAACTGCCCAACGATCTTCTCAGTAGACCAATCTTTCCTTTCTATATTCCATCTATATGCCTTTGCTTGATCCAACCATCATATTCAATATTATGTTTTCATCTTCTAACTAAAACATATAGAAGCTTTCTTGAAATGGTAATTCACTTAGAGGCTTATTATGTGGTTGTTAGTGATTTTAAAATAAAAGAATTTATATCAATTTGCATTACATGTAATTTATATCAAAATTTGTATTCAATTTATTATTATGTGGTAATTCAATTTTGCTTTACATGTAATTTATATCATCGCAAGTGTTAGTGATTTTTATGATTTTCACTCTAACATATAAAATAAAAGATGCACGCACACAAAATTGTGTTTATTAATCACAAGACTACGCCAGAAACAAACTCTTTAATAAGACAAAGCAGGTTCCTGTTTCGATTCCCTGATAGTTCCCCCAAATCTACAAATAATGTCACAAAATGTAAAGATTAGGTAAATAAAAGTCGGCTAAAATGCTTAAATCGTGACAAATAAATGAAACAATATGTTACTGGAAGAATTGAAACAACCTTAACAGAACCTTGAAATAACGTCGGAAATTGAAATAATAGAAAGCTAAAACAGCAGATTTTTATCGCTGCTTGTTGAGTTGATCAATCGATGATTCGCCCTTTCCCTGCAGCCTTCTTCTTATAAGCAGCCTCAATAACCGCCAAAACTTATATTTTCTCCACTCTTCCTACCTCGCCACAATTGCCTACTTCCATTTAGAAAGGTTTTCTCCACCATCTCAATAACTGCCCACATCCTCTTGCCACCTTTTGATTTTGAGAAAAAGTCTCACTATCCTTTACTTGTCGATTTTTAGAAAAAAAAGATTTAAATTTCAGAAATACCTCTAGGCCTTTTTATATAGGTTTACTCAAATGGGTTTATGCTTAAGCCTAAATACACATTAGGTCAAGCCAAATTTAAATTTGAGTACAAACAATTGTTCCCCGCATACATTACGGCCCAAGGGCCTTATTAAATGTAGTAAAGTCTAAAAATACAATTTCTTTAGATTCATCTCCATCATGAGACCCAAAGCCATTTCACGACCTTTGATTTAGAGATCCAATGACAAGAGCGAGCCAAGTTGAATTCAATGAGAAGACAACAATTGATTTCTAAGAAAAAATTCCCGCCAGCCTTTAGTTTTAAACCTGAACATCGCTCAGAAAATTTCGCAATACCAGGGAAGAAATTCTCCTTATTCTTCACTGACCATTAGCCCCACAACGTCTTCATTGTCGCCGCTAAGTTAGAAGTCCCCCTATAACCGCCGTAAGTTTTGATTTTTCTGACCGTCACCAACACTGCTATAAGCCTCGATTCTGGCCGCTTCTCTGCTACAACTCGTTGCCACCGTTCAAGCCGACGCCGCTAGGAAGAACCCCGACATCGCCGCTACTGTTGCCTTCACAAGTTTTGATTTTTTCTGTCGTCCAGCTCCGCCTTCGATTTTCGCTGTTCCTTTATCGTCATTCATCGTCGCCGTGCCAACCGACACCACTAAGAGGATCCCCAACGTCGCCGCCGCTGCTGCACCCAAATTAACACCGCGAGGAGGAGCTTTGACCCCACCACAACCGTTGCCGCCGTTGTTTCGCCAGGCTGAGTGCACTTTTCGACAAGCACTTCGAATCACCTGAATCGGTCATTGTTCCACCATATATTATTTGAATTTGCTTCGCATTGCCGAAACGATTTCTTTCCTGTTCATGTTGGATCTTGTTTGTCATTATTTCTTTTGGGCATACCCGTAGCTTTGCACACATTGTCAAAGTTTTTGATCATCACTGTAGAGATCTGAAGGTAATTCTCTAAGCACCCTGCCAGATATACTTGAGTTCTTTGCCTTGGGAATACTCGGGATTGTATCCATTATATATATAGATTTTGAATGTTTTTCGGCTTTATAGCCTGAAATTCGAAGTTTTTGACTTTGTCACATGCCTTTTTACTACTATTAATTTCCTTGAACTCATTTCCATCAAGAGTTTCTTATTTTGGACCCATGGCTTCCGACTCGGTCACACATTCATCAAGGTAATCCAATCCTTTGCTTATGCTCATTTTTCCTAAACCTATGCTGGCTTTGATATAACTTTTGCTTGTAGCACCATTCATATCTCCTCCTTTACCATGGAGTCAGTAGAAATTGCAACATTCATTGGAGACATGGCAACTTCCCCACTTGCTTTCCTTCCTGTCAACTTAACTGAATCCATTTTATGGAAAAGAGCACGAATTTGCGACAAGTTCGATCAAATCATGGCTAAGAGTCATGGATTGGTACAGGCAAGGGTCATGACAGAGCAAAGGTGGTAAGTGGCCAAGCTTAAGCGACAATGTGCCCTTCAAGATATCCTCTTTTGTCAGTGGGACGAAATAATAGTGGCTTAGCCTCCCTAATTTTATCAGATGTTCAGTAGAGATAAGGCATTTATAATTTCATAATATCCAGGGTTATTATAAATACCTTCCTATGTAAACCTATTTGCACATAGTGAAATTTTTGAGCCACCACCCCGTGATGTAGGCAGCACCACTCAACCATGTAAAATCTATGTATCAGGTTCTTCTTGTTTTTTCTTCTCCGATTCTTTATCATCGTATTGTCAAGGCGATTTACAACAACTGTAGTTAAAGCGTAGCTACGAGGCTTTGACTTCAACATAGTGAAGTTCGGCGATCCGAACTCGACAACATGCAATGGTTATGCTATGATGTGCTGTACAACAAGGCTCGTGAGATTTGATGGCAAACAACCAAAATGAATGTCGGACAGAGTTGATTCGATGTGAGGTTGCGTCAAGTACTCATCATGATGTGCTTTACCACGAGGTAAGTACCAAGCGTATCGATAAGGAACGAAGTTGAAGCTGAGAGTTGGCACATGTCAAAATCATTGATCTAAGCTACTTCTTAAGAAGAAGTTGTATGGTCTAAAGATGATGAGGGTCAAAGACTAGATCAACACATAACGTGTTTAATCGATCATTAGTGATCTAATTGGAAGAAAGTGAAGTTCAAGAGGAAGATAGTGACATTGATTTTAGTGGAATTCCTCTACCCGAATCTACGACAACTGTTACTACTCGATGTGGAAAGAAACCTCAGAATTGCAGGAGAACACAAATTCGACATTTTTAATCAAAGGAAGAAAGCTAGTGATAGGAGTTTACAGGGTGAAGGGCTTATGGCTAAAAGTAATCAGGAGCGCGGGAGAAACAAGTCTCGAAGTGAGTCAAGTAGGAACAGATCTTGATCTAAATTGAGGAGAAGGAAGGATATTCAATGTTACAAGTGCGGGAAAAAGGGGCACATAAAACAAGAATGTCCAGAATGGAAGAAAGGGAACACAGAAAATAGGGAGGGTCTACTGTCCGCTTTAACGTAGTAGAAGAAGGAGACTTAGAGAGCTTGATGGTGATATGCTTTCAGCTTTCATCCAATGTTCCATAATATCTTCATCGGTGGATTCAACATGTTCTTATCATATACGCCATAATAAAAGATTATTTGACACTCATGTTAGTAAATTCCCGTTATGTTAAGATGGGTAATGACGCTCATGCGTGGATCGCTGGGAACAGAGAATAAATATAATTAAGATGTTTGATAAGGTCATTAGAATGTTTTGTGATGTTAACATGTTCTGATCCGAGTGAAGACCCGATTTTCATTAGGGACTTACCAATGGTTTTAATTATAACCACAATGGAATGAAGGTGAGCAAAGGTGGTTCCTGACAATGATGAACTGGCAAAACCGCGTGGAATATCTATAATTATAGTGCCTACAAAGTAGACAGGAGTCGAACCGTAGAGCATGAGTTATAAGTATAGCGGGTGAGCATAAAGATGAAGCTCATAAGAGAAACTATTGAAGTGGTCAAACATAAGCTTTCGAGTTATGCAAATATCGTTTTTGGGAAACGTAATTAAGGTACAGCTCAAGATAACCACACAAGACAAAGTTCTGATTATGTTCACAAATCGCTGGGGACCAAGACAAAAACATCTAGAGGTAGCGTATATTTCAGGAGTTTTATCGATGACTACTCACTAAAGTTTCCGAGACTTCATGCGCACAAGTCAAACATTTTCCAAATTCAAGTCAGGAAAAACTCAAGTGGAAACCAAATAGGAGGAAGATCAAACGCTTCAAGTCGAGCACGGCATGGCACATACCAAGATTCAAGGTGAGTCGGTGCAAGATGATCAAGAGGCACCCTGTAGTCCAAGACACCACAATAGAATGGGTGTGGTAAAAGATGAATAAATCTATAACCTGAAGAGCTAGCTCTGCATTAAAATGTGGCTAGAAAAGAAGTTTCTCAAGGTGAGGCAAAGAGGCGACATGCTACTTGATCAATAGGTCACCAAGGGCAACATTAGATGAGAAAGTTGTAGAGGAGATATGGACATGTAATGACGTAGACTACTCGAGGTTAAGAGTGTTTGGATGTCTAGCCTATGCATAGATTGCAGAGGAGGAGATTTGCTTGATGCTCCGCCCAGATGTTGCATTTTTCGGGGATATCAAAAAGGGTAAAAGGCTTCAAGTCAGGATCGTGGAAGGTAAACCAGTGGTGATCGCAGAGATGTGATTTCATGAAAACCATGTTGCAAAATACTCAAAAAGAAGAGAAGCAGGCTCCGAAAAATCATTACAGTGATGAGTATGCGGTACAGGTGGAGTTAGAGACTCATAATGTAAAAGATGGTACTGCATCACGTAGAGAGCTAGCACAAAGATCAACAATCTATAGCAGATAGCTTAATATGCTCTCACAAGATAATACAATTAGCCTACCAGAATGGTTTTGAGGATTTGCCTCTTGGTGCACTAATCAATATGTGCTGGGATCCTGCTTCATCTTTCAGGAGGCGAGATATAGCCAAGAGAAAGGTAGTTGATCTCGGTGCGCAGGTGTGGCCTGAATCAACAAAATTTATAAAACTCAATTTTCCTACTCGTAGCAGCGCTACTGGCAAAGATAAAGGGCTCTAGGTTCGAAACATGTGGATGAGTTTTCTTCTGTAAATTATTTACAACATAAAAAGGTGAATTTCACTTGATTTGGGGTTTTGTATAAATGGCAGGGAGGTGAATGGTTTGTAGAACAAATAAACTGAAATAAATATGAAAAAGGATCTCACACTGCCATCAATGGGAGGTCCTAAGGTAAATGAGAGAGGTTCTCGTCCTTTCCTCACACGGAGGATGACCTAGTCATCAACCTGACCATTTGGCTATAAAACTAAACCCTAATAATTTTCCTTTGAAATATAGCATTTATCGACACAATACCCCCGACAAAGAAAAACATATCTCTCGATTCACCCAATAGTAAATTACAGGAGGCACCATCGAATCTCGGGATCTAGCAACAAGCATCCACTGAACCCTAAAAGATTACCAAATACTGGTCAATCAAGGTAGATCTAAGGGATTTAAACCTAGAATGAGAGATAGAAACATTAATGGAAATAAATGCTTACATTAAAAACAGAGAACCATCATTTTACCTTAAAAACTGTAGCCCATAGCCCTCATCTTCAAGGATAAAGGAGGTTTAGCCAACCATCCCTTGAATTGTCATCCTCAAGGGGTGTTTGACAGCCGAGAAAGTGGAAGAAAAGGAGAGAAAATGAGAGAAAAGAAAATGAGCATGAAAACTCCTGCCCAGTTGATGAGTCAAAAACTCATTGAATTTTTAGTCCATCTTTTTGATTTTATTACAATGTAATTGCTTGTTTTTATGTAGAAATATGTACTATTTACCAAATTTCTATATTTTGGCAGAAATTTATAGCAGAAATGAAAATTCCAATAAGGATCAAAAGTGAAAGCAATAATGACTATGCGAGGTCATGATGAGAATCGAGGTCACACTAAGTCATACTATAACGACCAAAAGTCAAGGCGACAAAAGAGAAGTTGCTTCAGACGTAAAAGGGTTTAAGGAAGATTTCATGTCGCGACACCATTCTAAGGTCGCTGGCAACAAAGGAAAGATAACGACAAACTCAAGAATAGAATGAGGTCAGGACGGCGAAGGGTCATACTAAGCTTTTACACCATACCAGCGCATTTAAGGTCAGGACGAAATATAAGTCGAGACTCCAATCGAGGTCGCAGAATTCATGTCGCCACTATTACTTCTAAGTAATCGATAAGAGATAGATAAGAAACCACCATTAATGTCAGCGACACTCGCTTCGAGGTCGCGACAGAAGAAGACACTGCAGTACGTAAAATTGATGTCAGAACAAAAATGTGAGTCGAGGACACCAATCGAGAAGTCGCTGGATTAGAATTCATGTCGCGACATAAAAATGAATAACAGCGAAACATGTTATACTAAGTTTGAGCCATCGCGATAAAAACAAAGTAAGAAGGACCTCTACTGGGCATCACGACACTTTCTAGGTCGCACTCAAAAGAAGATGAATCAATGGAACCTGGCCAGAAGTCGGCGGAGGTTATGACAGGATGGAGAAATGATGTCGACATGCTTTAAGGTCGAGACAATTTCAGTAAGGTAAAGAAACGATAGGTCATAACCAAAATCCCGCGTCACAACAAGACAAATGAACGATAAACAATTTAAGCCCGCAGAACATGAAAAGGGGAGCTGTGACCAAGAATCAGTGGCTGACAAAAGAAATGGTGTCGCGACATGCTTTTGAGGTCACAACAAGAATTGAAGTGATTAAAGAAACTACTTGGTCGCGACCTAATGTCCACGTCGTGACAAGAAAACAAGCAGACCAACAATTTTGAGTCGCGACTCATTACGCCCAAGATAATCAATGATACCAACCCGAAAGAGAAGTCACAATTGGTACAAAAAGAGGTCGGGACAATGGTAAATACGATGTCAGACATCGAATCGAGGTCGTGGATACGTAAATGTAGTAAAGGTAGAGAGTCGTCGCACCGAATCGAGGTTATGGCACCACCCTGAACAAGAAAAGGAGGCCGAACAGTTCTTATCACGATGAATCAACATGGTCACATAAAGAATTTATGTCGACCGCCAATCAAATGAACTAAAGAAACAAGTCTAATAGAAAACATCAGGTCGCAAATTTCAACAATTGCAAGAAACAAAGGAAGGAACGTTATAATCAGCTTCCAGGTCACGACAGACTTGGACAGACTAGGACCAGGTTTCATAAGTCATGGCACCCATTCTCAAGTCGCGACCTAAACAGAGGGCTAGCCTTATTTCGGGAAATTCCACTGAGCTCGTGACCAGCCCAATTTAAAGTTATAAATAGGCTTAAACAATTTAGTAGTGCCAAATTTTTCTTTTGGGAATCCGTGAACTGGGAAGAAGAAAACTCATCAGATATTTTAGAATAGATTTTCTTTTTTTCTTTTCTTTTCTTTTTTCTCGATCCAACCAGACCTGTGAAGTGTCAAGTTTGATTTAATTTCCTGATTTTTACAATTATTGCCTGAATTTAATGAACCTAGACAAATTCTCGAATTCAAGTTTTTCGGGCCATTGCAATTATTAGCGGTGGTACTTGATCAATTTCTCCCCATCAGATTATGGATGCGCATTTTTTAGGAAACACAAATTTCACTAGATTGCATTACTGGTTAGCTGCATTTTTGCATGAATTAGAGAGAATTCATCTCTGGATTGGAATTTATTTGGTTGATGTGTTATTAAATGGACTTGTTCCTAATAAGAAGGTCAATTACCCTTCCAAGGCATGTATCCCGCTCCGATTTTCAAAAAGAGAGACCCTCCGGCGACATAGATGAGATTCCCGAGAGTTTGGAACATTCATTTGGTGGGTATGTTGGGACTACCATTGAAGAAATCATCAGCTTGAGAGTTCACTTGTATAAATTCCTAATTCACTACACCGATGTCGGAGGGAATATTTATCACCCCACATAATAAGAGATTTCACCTTAATCTGGTCGAGCTTCAACCCGTGTTAGCTGAGATCTAATCAAGGGAATGGAAATATCTACTAGATTGAAAGGATGAGTCATCAATCAAGTTGTAGAAGAAATGGGTATGAAGAATTGAGAAAGAAAAATACCCAGATCTTGTAAAAGATTAAAAGTGTAACACAAGCAAACTCCACACTTGTCTTCTAGAGAAGTAGGACCTCTCAGTCACTAAATTATGGAGAAATCCAACCGCATTGTTAGACATCTTAAAAATCCAACTAGGTACACAAAACAGAAAAGTAACAATGCAATGAGATGGCATAAACTGGTCGCTTTCTGGCCAAAGAGGTTCCTTGATAGTGTCTTATTTCTTTACAGAGAACTTTGTTTTGGCCTGCAAGATATATATATATATATATATATATATATATATATATATATATATTATTATATATATATATATATATATATATATATATATATATATTTGTTTTGTTATTTGTTTTATTACTATAACTAACTTTCTTACTTTAGTATTTCTTCTAGAACAATTATTTTTCTAAAAGTTGTTTCGGTGAAACTCACATGAGGTTCAATAAGATGGACCTCAGAAGTCGTATAATGAACTTCAAATTTTGGCTAATCATAATGATATTCTGAACTTACATCCAATTTTTACTACTTGAATGACTCAGAATTACAGAGCTACATCAAATCCCATTAATTTTAACATAAATTCAATTTTATTCATTTTCAAACAATTCTCTTCAACTCAAATATAGTCTGTGGTGTCACAATATGTTAATTTGCATTATTTGATATCTTCATTAAAAAATAAGTTTTATGGCTACTACAGCTCGGGATTGAAAGGATTTGAATAAATCAATATTCCACAAAAGAGGCCGGTTAATTGGACATTTTTCTTTATTTTATAAAGTTAAATGTACAAAAACAGCTTTTATAGTGGGTCAGATAAGCTACTGATCTTATAGAGAGCTTAAAGAATATATGATTTGTGATACCACTGTTTCCAATTTATCTCAATATGTCTCCATTTCAGGAGGTTAATTAATGCACAAGAAGCTAGAATCAGATATGCTTCCTATAGATTCTGAATTGGAAAGAACACTAAGAAGCTTAAGGAAAGTAAGTAGAGCAGAAAAATCAACCATGGAAGATGAAAGAATTGATCAGACAGTTGAACAAGAAACAACAGTAGAAAGGCCTCCAATTCAAGATACAATGGAGGATTTATGGAGGCTTGTCATTCTAGCAGAATACTCAGCAGTCAAACAACTTGCTGTAGAAGCCAACAACTTTGCGCTAAAACTAGCATTGATCACATGGTTCAGTAGAATCAGTTTACTGGCCATCCCACTGAAGATCCTAATGAACACCTTGGCAGAATCCTCAAGATGGCAAACACAAGTGAGTCGAATGGTGTGAGACTGTGTGATGATAAAGCTCACACCTCTTCCCCCTTTCCTTAAGAGATATCAGAGTCATGGCATGAATCCATTACCATATGGCCCAGTTGATATTACGGGAAGAGTCGGGAGGAAGCATTCCTAGCGCATTTTTTCTCCCATCCCTCACAACAGAAAGAAGAAGCGGAAATCATAGGTTCAACAAGTGGGAGGATGAAAGCTTGTAAGAGATGTCCTATGGCGGTATAGATCCGAAGACACAATTGATATCGGTTTATCACTCTTGAATGATACTGGCGGTATCATGTATGCTTCTCTTGTCAGGACATTTAAGAGGAAAAGCAGAGCAGGCAAGTGGATTTGATAGAAGGCATCAAATAATGCAACATGAAAGCTCCATCTGAATTTACAAGGAGCTACAAGAAGCAAGAGGAGTGGATAATGAGCTTAACAAATGATTGCCATGGAAGCAAAGGATGCTATTATGACAAGATGGATAAACAAAGATAAATCGCATTCCCATGACGAGCAAGAGAGAGGTGGAACAAATAAAAATGAGGATCAATGATGAAGATCCTGAGGTAGTCAGAGGAGGCCACCTACTTGAATGAATAGAGAAGTTATCATTTCAAGCCAAATCCCAACTTGCCCACACATTACAATCCAACATTGAGGAACCATGAGAACTTCTCATATGGTGGAGGAGCACCACAAGGCCAAAGACAAAGTGTATCCACAAGCGCACATCCACCATGTTCCAGCAGCAAAGCAAAGAGTACAGAGCAAAAAATGAATATCATGTCGAAGAGGACCCACGCTTGAGGAGTTGTATGCCGCAGCTTCACTGGGATAACAAAACGCTGCTTCACACCTATGAACAAAAATTTGCTAAGTTGGAAGCTCTTAAATCAACCACGAATGTTTAAATCTCAAACACAATGCCTCAAGAACTTTGAAGTTACTGTGTTGGGCAATCCGTTTGACCTTGCGTAACTGCACAAGATCGCATTCCTTAGTGACACTCAGAAAAATCCAAAGGACTGTATGGCAGTCCAGCTGAGGAGTGGTAGGGAAATTAGTAACAGTAGAGCAGAAGAGAAAGAGAAGACTGATAAAAAAGAAGAGAAGGCAACTGGAGGAGATAATGGAAAGAACATGACAGAGAGGACTACGTAAAACAGAGAAGAAAACTGAAAGAAATTCTCGAGAAAAGCAAAGGAGCGTAAATGTATGAGAAGGTTAAACTTACACCCTCAGAAATTTTACTTTCCACAGAGGATCTGTATGTAAAGAAGGAAGAACAATTTTCTAAATTCTTAAATTTTCAAGAAGATAGAAATCAATATTCCTTCAAGTAGAGTAATGGACTCAAATGCCCAATTATAAAATTTCCGAAGATATACTCAACAAGAAGAAGAAGATCACGTAGGAATAGTGAACTTAACTACCACTATAGTATGTGCTATTTAGAGAAGCTCCACGCTGAAACAGGTGGAGTCGCGCTTCACCATTCCTGCTCAATGTGGAAATATGAGTTCAAGAAGGTCTTATGTGATCAGAGCCAAAGATCAACTTGATGCCCCTATCGCACAGATTTCAGTCAGGGAACTTACCCCAACAACAATTACACTGATGGATTTGATAGATCTATGGCCTCAAACTGTATAAGTGTTCTTGAAGGTGTGCTGGTCAAGGTAGGGAAATTTATCTTCATGACTTTGTGGTTATGAAAATGAAGAAGACACCAGTCCTCAATTGTTGGGAAGACCTCTAGCAACTCGGAGTCGCCTTGATTGATGCAAAGGGTGAGTTGGACCCCGAGGGTGGGAAATGAAGCAATGCACTCTAACTCAACAAGAGCTTCTGACACAACCCATGTCGATAGAAATTTGTGGGCGGTCAGAGAAACAAAGAGTCCTATCACTACTGACTTCTAATAATCTTTATTCTATCAATGAAAATGAGATGAATTCCAAAGAGATCTCGAGAGTGCTGGGATTATGAACTACTGCAATCCAGTTTGCAAAACATAGAAGCAGTCTTGATTTTGAATGAAAACAGTCAAGAAAATTCAAGTAGCTAGGAAGAGAAAGTTACTAAACAGGAGACTAGTGCAGAAGGGTTAATTTTGAAAGAATTGCCTAGTCATATGAAATACGCTCTTAGGAACTTAAAAGGGGAAACCAAGAATCATATCAGCTGAACTGAATCGAAATGAAGAACAAAGGTTGTCAGCATTCTATGAAATACAGTTATCATTCGGGTCAATCAAGATATAGCGTATCAGTCCTTCTATTTGCATGCATAAGATATTGTTAAATGATGATGCAAAAACTTCTATTGAACAATAAAGGAGCTGAACTTCTATGATGAAAGATGTCAAGAAAGGAAGTACCGAAATGGCTAAATGCAGGATTTATTTACGCATCGCATAACACTGGGTGAGCCCAATACGGGTTCCTAAGAAGGTGGATTCATCAGATCGAAATGAAAGGAATGAACCGATTCCTACAAGAACCTGTGGACAGGATGGAGGGTGTGTATAGATTATTAAAATTGAAAAAATCGCAACCAAGAAAGACCATTTTCCTTTGCTCATTGATAAGATGTCAGACAGTTAGCGTGACATCCTCTACTTATGTTTTCGATGATATTCTGATATAAACTAAATTGTTATTGCACCCGAGGACCGTGAGAAAACTACTTACATGCCCTTATGGTACTTGCTTTAAGAATGCCATTTGGGTTATGCAACACTCAAGTACTTTCCAAAGATGTACGATGTCTATGTTCTCGGGATGCACAGAGGAGGTTATGGAGATATTCAATGGATGACTTGCGCTTTATGGATCCATTAACATTGCCTCGTAGAATTTGGGACAAGATTTCACAGTGTCGGACAAGAACCCTAGCTTTAAATCGAAAATGCCATTTCATGGTATGTATGACAGATTGGGCATGGGAATTTATAAATAGGTCAGGAAGTGGACCAAGCAAAGGTTTCCATTATAAAGACTCTTCTCACACCAAATACCAAGTGAGAAGAAGTTTCGGGACATGCTGTTTTTATAGAAGATTTATTAGAGACTTCTCAAAAATAGCAGACCATTATGTAGATTACTGTAGAAGGATGCCAAGCGAATTATGAGTCCCGCCAATATTCATTCGAGGAAATCAAATCCAGATTAGTCAAGCTCCTATCATGGGCCAAACCAGACTGAACAAAGAATTAGATTATGTGCGAATGCCGCTGGACTATGCAGAATGGAGCCGCATCGGGATGTAAAGTCGAAAAATGTTTAGTACATATACTATTCCAAAGAAACCTTCAACGAAGCTCAAGAGAATTACTCAACTAATTTAAAAGGAGATGCCAATTGTGGTATTTGCATGTGAAAAGTTTAGGCCATATATATTTGGGGTCCCATGTCATCATCCATACTGATCATGCTACAATCAAATATTTGATGGCCAAGAAAGAAGCTAAGCCAAGATTGATTAGATGGGTGTTGTTACTACAGGAATTTGATCTGGAGATCAAGGATAAGAAAGGTTGTGACAATGTAATAGCTGATCACTTATCAAGAGTTGAAAAGACCATCGTGAAAGCAGTTAAGAAATGGAAGGTGCGTAAAATTTTCCGTGATGAGCATATAAACTAAATATTGTCGAACTGATACCTTTATATTCTCGCACTCGTGAAATCCCCAAATTTTCGCATTTAAGAATGTCCTCAAATCATCAGCTGTTTGTGTCGATTGAAGCTATTGGTGGAAATGGATCCTCATCAATCACCATGACTTCTTTTTTCTTCGGGAACTCTCGCATTCTCATCGATCGATCATGTCTCGATAATGTCTCAAACCCAACAAGAATTAGCGCAGATTTTAGAAGTCAGTGGATACTTATAGTATATTTTTTCTCTAAGCTCATCTTTGTAATGAAGTTGGTGATCTTGGGAAAATGTGATGAATTTCTCCTTCAGTAGGAAATCAAAAGATTTCCTTAGTCTTTGCCACATAATATGTATATTGGACTAGTGTATTAAAGGTCTGTGACTTCTTCCATAAATCAGGTGTTTTCTTCACTAGTAGAGGGCAAATTAATGAACCTGTGATTTCAGGGAGATCTCGCACATTTCATCACACTCGAATCCCATTCGAATCTGATCAAGGCCCATCAAAATCTATACACATTTAATGAGTCCCATTTACAAATACACAAAACTTATACTTTACATTTACAACTCAGAGCACTGGAATCCTGGCTGTGAACCCCTACTAGTGTGCCGCCCAAATAGTATGCTAAGTCTTCAGATGTCTTCTCCTCGTACCTACATGGATTAAAACCCAGGCACGGTTTACGCCATGGGAAACATATGTCTTATGCATATACACATTTAACGCATAAAACAATAACAGATAATATAAATTTCATGCATTTATATTATGAACTTATATGAGTACTTCTTCTTATAACAGGCTTACGCTTATTCAGATCTCCCGTAGGAGTTACAGAGCTTATTCTTATGCAGAACTTATGCTTATAACAAACTTATGTTTATTCGGGACTCCCGTAGAGATACGTGATCTTATCCTTATTCGTAACTTATACTTATAATGTACTTATGTTTATTCTGGACTCTGAGGAGTTACGTGTAACTTATCCTTATTCGTAACTTATACTTATAACAAACTTATGGTTATTCAGGACTCCCGTAGGAATTACAGAACTTATACTTATTCTAACTTATACTTAATGCATTTAGTTTATTCAGACTTTAGAGTTAGCGTAACTTATCCTTATAAATAAACTTATGCTTACTTGTGTCATTAATTTATACAGACTTATTCTTATTCGATCCTATACTCATAACAGTTTATTCTTATCTGATCTTATACGTATTATAGAATTTATACATGTATTTCTGGATCTTATACATGTATTACGTGAACTTATACTCATTCTAATCGTTCTTAATGGTCTTACTAATCTCATACTAGTATTACTAACTTATACCGATGTTACAAAATTGATTCTGTATTTCGATCTTATTCTTGTACGATATATCTGCAAGTACGATGTTCCGAACAAATCGTACTTATATATATACATATCGTGTATGTATATTTAACCATAGCAAAGTGTGACTATAACAAGATATACTTATTTCCATCGATACGAGAGTACCTGTGGGTACTACAAAACTTCTATAATTTATTTTATCGATACGAGAGCAATTTAAATTTCCTCGACTTATACTCTGTTTTTTATCGATACGAGTACCCTTAGGTACTACTGACTTATACTCTATTTTATCGATACGGAGTACCCGCAGTACTCACAGAGTTTAATCAGATACGTGAGTACCCCTAGTACCATGTAACTTGATGAAATACGAGAGTACCGTAGGTACCATGTAACTTTAATCAAAGACAGGAGTACCCGTAGGTACGACAGAACTTAATTAGAGGCAAGAGTACCAGCAGTACCATGTAACCTTAACTGGGATAATGAGTACCTGAAAATTACAAAAACTAAATTAGAGACGTAAGAGACTGTGAGAATGATGTAACTTAATCGAGGCGGAGTACCCTCGTAGGTACTACGTAACTTAATCGATACTGCATAAAACTTAATCAAATACAGAGTACCGTAGGGTACTACGTAACTTAATCGATACAGAGTACCCGTAGGTACTACTGCAACTAAACGAGACAGAAAAATTCGTAGGTAGCTGATAAACTTAATCAGAGGAAGGAGTACCGTAGGTACTGGCGTAACTTAATTGGGATAATGTGAGGCCCGTAGGTACCATTTAACTAAATCGTAGACAAGAGTACCCGTAGGTACGACATAACTTAATCGGGAGGCGTGAGTACCCGTAGGTACTACGAACTTAATCGTATTACGAGTACCGTAGGTACTCACGTAACGTATACGAGGTACATCTTATCTTTACTCTTATTCTTTATTCAGAGTCTTATCATATAACTGTTTGACTACCCAGACCAATCATAAGAAGTGAGTAGGACGTAGCACAATAAGTATCCGAAGATACTTACAAGATCAAGTGCCGTAGCACTGCCAGAGTACCGGCATCGGGAACAGAGTGCCAGAGCACTAATCGGGATGTGAGGCCGTAGCACTACCAAGTACCGGCATTAATCAGGAGCGCTGGAAGACAATCAGACAGGAGTGCCTAGCACTAATGAGTACCGGCATTTCAATCGAGTGCCGAGCACTAATCAGACAGAGTGCTTTGAAGATACCAGAGTACCAAGATTAACGTGAGTGCCGTAGCACTAATCAAAACGCCCACTATCTTACTGGCCCTAGAAGCCAAGGTTTATTATACGTCTTTCGTAACTTATAATACTTTAATCACATTCCCGTGATCATGACATATTGTTTTCATGTTCATGTTCATGTTTCGCCATTCAGTTTCATATCATACTCTGGTTTCATGCCTATTCCATATGGCATTTCAGATACTTGTACGATATGATGCCTATCCACACATCATTCATGTATTCTTGTCCTCAATGAATCTATTTTTCTTAGGAATTGGAATCAATCCATCGGATCATCCAAACTCAAGTTATGGCATTTTCGTACAACTAGTTTGGGCTTGCTGACAGTTTGTAATATTCATTTCCAAGGCCTTGTCTCCATATTTGACACCTACTTTGTAATTCCTTAAATCTAAGGTGCTAAGGGTTCTATTCCAACTGGAATAACCCAACTGAGCACCTCATCTCAAGATACGTCCAAACAACCCCTTACTACTCTATGATCAAACTGATGCAGAATTGGCTTGCACACGGGCCCCACTTTGAGTGAATTTTAGATCACTTTATCGAATTTACTCCATTCCTATTTCTATATGTTTGGTTCTCCTTGAAGTCTAGTTTAATTATCCACTTGAATCACTCAAATCAGATAAGAAATATGAAAGTTATGGCTAAAATATAAAAACTGGTCGAAATAGGAAACCAGAATGTGGTGTACCTTAAGATAAGTCTAACGTACTTCAGATACATCGCCAAAATGACTGTAACACAGGCAAAATTTACAGTTCAGGGTGTACCGTACATGTCACCGAAAATTGGTCCGTAATGTGTGTTTTTCACCCATTTTTCCATTTTCGATACCCAATCAACTCTACACTTCAAACATTGCCACTCAACACCATTTCAAATTCACCTTATAATCTCTTTCTATTCAGCCTATTTTTCACCAGCATGTCTTTTTCAAAACTCTTCATGAATTCCTTCAAAATCATTCTAATATGGGTCACAACCCATAATAAATCAAACATGATGATTATTTAGGTTTCATTCTAACCCTAGCTCAATTACTTGTTATTTAACATGTATCAATCCCAAGAGGAGGATTTCATACTTATCTTCAATATTTAGAGTTTTTTAACCCTAACTTCAATAAATCTTTGATTAGGAAGAAAACTTAACAAACCCTAGATTTTGAACTCATAAACTTTCTAATCCCACAAAATCCATGATCCATACAAAATCCATACTCAAAGTGGGCTTCCATACCTTTGGCCTGGCTTTCCTCTTCTCTTCCTTTCTCTTCTCTTCCTCTTTCTCTCCCTTCTCCCATCCGTTTCAGCTCTCCCAAAATGGAGACCACTTCTGGGTCTTTAAACTCATGTTCGCTAAGGCCATGTCACCCTCCAAAACCCATTGGTTAATTTGCTTTATTCGCTTTTCGTCCTCCAACCTTTGACCATTTGCAACTTAGCTTATGTTATTTCCACTTTGGCCTCAAATCTTGTCAATATGACTTAAGTCCCTCAATAATTTGCTACCTTATCTCTAAATCTTGTAAATTTCCGGTCTTTGTTTCCATGTTTCTCGTATTTAACCTACGAAACATTTAATTAGTGTTTTAACAAAACTTTAATGTCCGAAACTCATTAGGTATATTTCACAAGTATAACTACTCCTTCGTAACTCACCTCCGGAAATAAGTTCATTGTGGTCTTTTCCATCGATTTTCTTCTCCAGTAATACTTCATTCTATTACCCAGCAAGAAGTCTAGAAGTCTCTAAACTCCAGATTCAAATTCATTCCTCAACTCTATCAAGTCCCCTTTAGCCATCTTCACGTACTCGTTGAGATGAATTTTGCATATATTCCTCATTCTTTGAGTTCAGAAATGAAATGAATATGCTAGTTCTCCATCCCTTGGGGCTACCTTTGATAGCCTTTGCCATGAAAATCCTCAAGTATAGCTCCTAAGCATCAGGTGTGAAATCGTCCATTTCTCAGCTAATCATGATGGAATTTCTTTAAAGAATGCCGCATACCAAGTAAAAGCAACTCCTATTGATGAGTTAGGAAATAACCTGAGTTTGAAGTAGGAGAAATTCTCATAGTCACACCTCCACACTCATGAACTAGCCAAGGTCAAAGTCGATTGTCTATCTTCCATAGAATAAAGATAATTCATGAATTTTGCACCCTCGTAATGACTTTTTCTCTCTCTCTCTCTCTCTCTCTTCATTGCCCCAGGTATGGCTTGTAAACTTAGCGCGATCATTAGTCTAAGGCCCAGCCCGTGATAGCTCTTGTATCGCTCCTGCCTCCAAGTCCCAGTGGCAGAGGGGTCAGATAAAAGGTTTGGGAATTTGTCGCCTCTATTAGTATCTACCCCTAAGGGTGGCTAAACAGGGCCTCTATGTGCCTTAAAAGAAGTGGTAAATCAGAACATGTTGTGTACCTGGCCGGGTGTTAAAGGGGGTCAACCTTATGTTAAAGGAGTGCCTGGAAGGCACCGCCCTTAACACTCGTTGTACATTTTGTAGTTCTATTAAAGGCATCTTCATTAATTTGATATTCATAATGCTAAATCGATTTAGATCTTTAATCTAATTCATTGGTCAATGATGTACAATATAGCATGAAGGAAATCATGATGATCATGATAATAAGACTCCTATCATGTGCAATTATGTTAGTATATAAAACAGATCCCTAGTCATAGGATTAACGAGACCGGACATTGTTAATCCGGATAGACTAGCACATGCCATACTTCTTGATTGGATTAAGTAGTGGATCTTATAAATTGTGATCATGAGTTGATTAGAGTTGACATGTGGATGCTTGCTAAGAGTAGCTAAGTACATTAGAGACCTTCTATGAGACAATCATATGGATTATCTATTATATGTAGATGATTGTCTCATCATAGCAATAGTGAATGTATCCTAACTCGAGGTGCCCAAGGATATCTTGGGATGCTGATTATGTACATTTTAACTTGATCCATGCTGCCCCAGAGGTTGCTTTGTGGTGATGGTTGGGCATAACTCTGAGGTATTTGAAGGTACTGAGAAATGAACAAAGGATCCCTACCCAAACAGGAGAGTATCACCCATGGCCTCTTGTCGATCATTAATCAGAACTTTTGGGAAGGAGGGAAATGCTATGGAAGTAGCTGCCTTCAGTGCATAATTGAAGAGTAATGAGCCTGGGGGACAAAGGATCTAATATCACTTAGGCTAAATGTGGGTGTATTAGTCTAGTGGGGAGCTACCTTGTCCATGTAGCTCTAACCGAGCGGGGGTATAGTTCGTGAAAGGACAATTACGGTATTTGCCCATGGAAGAATAATCATTGACTCTCCAGTCAATTGGGGCTCATGATGTGTTGCTAGATGCCGCTCATGACTTGCTTGATTCAATAGTTGAATCAAGTGGCCAACATAACTCGAACCTATTGTGGTCACACACTTGTAAGAGTGGGGTTGATATAAAATGGATTCGATATGATCAAATATATGAGATCAATATCAAGAATGGAATGTCACTTCGGATTAGTGGAATCTCGGGTTCGAAGGCCCTCACTAAGAGATAAATAGCAGCTTGGCTTGTTCATGGCTTAAGGCCCATGAGGGAACACGCTATAACACATGTGGATGCATGTAGCCTATCATCTCCGAAAGAGAGGGGCACTTTAAACATTTTCACGAGCTGTGGTTTTCCCATAAAAGGACATTTATGGAAACCCTAACAAGACTAAGCCATTTTGCTCACTTTCATGAAGGGTGTTTCAAGAGTAGATAGAGAGTGTTATTCAAGAACAACTCCTCGGGTGAGACTATTTCAGCTTCTTTCTGGACGAGACTTACACCGAGACTCCTTCCGAGACCGTTGGGCTCGAGGTTGTCAGCTCCACTCTCAGGTGGATACCGCGAGGTGAACTCTAGACTTGCTTCTATTTTACTATTCTCACCATCGATCAATTTTGAAACCGACATAAGGTAATCTCGACCTCCTCTTTGGCTTGAATTGAATTTGATGTTTAAGGTCCTTGGGTGGGGCTCGGGAGAATTTTTGTCGTTTCTACTGCTTTCGCAACTGCTACCTTCAAAAACCCTACATGAGGAACCATTGTTCTAACTAGATTAAAACATTCACCATTGACATTCTCCAAAGTTTCATTCTCTCTCCTATGGGGAGAAAGATAATGATTTTCATCCTGTGCAGGTGAGCGGTGAGATTCACCCGCTTCATGAAAATTCCTAGGTGCCGCCCCAAGCCCATCGACAGTTGCCTCTGAGATCTCGTAAGAAAATTCTGTCTCTACTGGGTTTTAACAACTCTTGATATTGTTGTTTTAAACTCGGTATTAAAATCTGGCCTAGGCTTGCTCGATTGTTGTTTTCGTGATGTTTCTCCATCATGATCTGCTTACTTATTATGACTTGGTTTGTTTAGCCATAACTCGACTCGTAAGCCATAACTCGTCAGTGACCATTCTTTTCAAGACGCGTGTCATCAAGCCTGGTTCTTCATTTCCCTCAATCAAAGCCCGAACCTCACGCTTGTGAAATGAATAGTATATCTACATTACTTATGCATGTTGTCCATTCTCGCTCTTAGTCAGTCAGTTGATGTATGTTTCTCTGCAAAAACTTCATCGCATTTTTCTCCAACGTTCTACCATGGTCGAACTAACTTCATATGCTACTTCTTACAACATCATTTCGATCCTGAGACTCTAAAACGATTTTACTTCTCAACCCTGTGGCATCTTCAAGAAAGATATATTTCCACCGAGTGTGCCAAAAAGAGGTTGGTGATTTTCTACGATAAACATACAAAAAATAAAGCATAAGTACAATGGTGTGCTAAGAAATTCAAAGTGTTTCGAACTAAGACTATGTTTGTGAAATCAAACTTCTTAACTGACAAAGTAGGTTCCCGGTTCCCTTGAAAGTTCCCATAATCTAAGTCGAGCAATGCTGTAAAATCAAAGATCATAGGAATCAAAGTCAAGGAAAATGTTAAATCGCATTAGGAATGAAATACAATGTTGAAGAATTAAAAGAAATTTAATTGTAACTTGCAATAGGATGCTAGAAATTGATAAAAGCTAAGAAATGCTCAAATAGATTGGTCATTGTTGTTTGTCGAAGCTGAATGGATCATGATTCGTCCCTTCCTCGTGAGAGTTCTCCTCATTTTCTAGAGTTCTCAATAACCGCCAAGTCTCATTTTCTTCACTCTCCTCACCTCCTCAAGTAATCCGTCCACATTCACAGTGGCGGCTTGCTCCCCAAGTTTTTCACCACCTCAAGTAACCGCACACACATCCTCTTACTACCTTTTGATTTTGAGAAAGTTTCACTATCCTCCCGCTGATTTAGGAAAAGATTTAAATTTCAGAATTAGCCTTGAACCTTTTACATGGGTTTACTCAAATGGGTTTAGGCTCAGGCCTAAAAACACATTGGGTCATGCCAAATTTAAATTTGGGTATAAATACACGTGTATAAATTTCTTTATTTTATATACTTTATTTCATCATTTTGTATATTCATCCTGCTCTTTTGTATTTTATTTTTCTTATTTATATTTGATTTCATTTATTTATGTCATTTATGACCGAGATTCCATCATTCACCATTAATTGAGAATGCAAGGTCTATGTCCTGGGAAGAGCTAAAATTTGTTTTCAAAGGCATTTTAGTTACATAAGAGCTAAAATTTTGTTTTCAAAGGCCATGTAAGTTACATAAATTTGGCAAGAAGGGAATAAACGAGGGTCACATACACCCAAAAAAAATATAGTTAGGGAAATATTTTCATGGGGTATTGTAGCACAATGGTTAAGTAATTTGTTCAAGATCAAGGATCAATTCCTGAAAGCAATTTTTTCAAAATTCTTGGGGCCTTATATCCGTAATACTTATATTAATTTAAAGTAATTTGGTAATAAAGCTTTAACAAATAAATTAAATATCATAAGCAAATGCAATAAATAAAACCGAGCCAATTGTAATTCACTGTTTAGCCTTATGAATTTTATTCCCTCCTAATCTAAGGTTAATAGAATAATTCCTCCCAGGATAGAATGGTTTAACCTACCTGTAAATGCACTTCAAACGCCAGAATTTCGAACGCAAAGAGCTTATGAATCACACGACTAAGAATTTGAGGAGAAAGAATGCAAAGTCTGATTTTTCAAATGCACTAAAGATGTTAGTCATTGGGGTCTCAATTTATAGGAAACCAAGGGGTGCAACATGAAAATCGCACGGTTTCTGCGGTCGTAACTCAAAATTGCAATGGTTCCTAAGGGGCGGCAACTTGAAAAGTTGCACGCGTCTCATTTCCATTCACACCAATATATTATATATATATATAATTCCCAACAACTCTCTGCGACGGAGAATGCCAAGTTTTGAAAACTATGCATAAACGTGTGATTCTACACTAAGAATTGCAAGATCCAATAAGTAGCTGAACTTTCCAGAGAACATATATCGAGTATACTATTAATCTAGATGCGATATCTTCGAACTCAAGCCGACTTTTTGTGTATACTAAGACAATATAAGTCACAATAACCAACTCTATCCATTGGTTCTCATTGTTGTGTTCGTTTTAGCTTAAGGAACACTCGCCCCTAGCCTCACGAAAGTGCTTAGAGAACTGACCTTCTTTTATTCTCCTTGAAGCGGCTCACACTTCACACTCACATAGGTGATTCCTTAAACGTATTCCATAACATACCATTTGATCAATCTTTGTCAAACTTAGAAATCATTAAAAACCTTTCATTTTAGGGTTTATCTCTTATTTCCTAAATACTGTCTCTAATGTTTGAATGGATTTAATAAATTTGACAAATGCTTGGACCATCAAACACAACTTTGTTTTTCAACCTAGATCTGGATCTCCAAATTACTAGGTAGAGTTACCGCCATGATGATTTGTCTTAGGCCACAAACCCATTCCCTCAATGATTTTCAACCAACTCTGTATAGGCCTTGCTAATGGATCCCACACGTTATCTTGATCTTACGTGAATCAATCGAGATAACTCCACTAGAGGATTAATTGCTCTAACAGCAGCATGTCTCGCCGGTATGTGACGAGATTTTCCATTGTACATAACACTTCCAAATTCCTTCTGATAGCCGGCCGACTATCACAATGTATGCCTACTCCGAGTTAACTGGGTCAGCCGTAACTTAATATCTTCTAAGAAATTTGAAGCCATTCGCTTCTTCACCCGCTTTATCCAAAGCTATGAATTCAGCCCCATCGAACCCGCGATGCAAGCTCATTTAGAAGATTTCCAAGACATCAGTTTCTCCCCACTAACCAAACACATATCCACTAGTGGATTTGCTCGCTGAACTTGATCCAATTTGCATCACTATAACCTTCAATCACCGCTGATAATTTTTAATGCAAAGCAAAATTCGGGTATGTTTTAAATATCCTTAAAACACGCCCCATTGCCATCCAATGCTTTATTTAGATTACTCATGTATCGAATTAAGTTTACTAATCGCACAAGCGATATCCTGGTCGAGTACAATTCATGATGTACATGGACATCCTAAAACTTTAGCGTAACTAATTCTGAGACTCACTCACCCCGTTTTTCGTAAGAGCAAGGTTTAAGTCTATCGACGCCACTTTGAAATTCAAATACTTGAATTTGTCAAGTACTTTGTCAATATAGTGAGACTGCGATAATGCTTAGACCTTGAGGAGTTCCTCAGAGATTTTTATACCTGTAATAAATCCGCAACTCCTAAGTCTTTCATATCAAATGATTTCGATAGCATTCGCTTTGCGGGCATTTATGTCAATAATATTTTGCTTACACACATGTCATCCACATATTAGACAACAATGGCCCGTGATTAGAGTATTTTGATATATACACATTTATCGGGACCTTGAATCCATTTGACAACATTACTTTGTCAAATTTGCATGCCATTGTTTAGGTGCCGTTTAAGTCCATACAAAGACTTAAATAAGTCGATGTGATTTTATTTTCTGTCTCGGGAACAATAAACCCTTCTGTGTTGTTCCATATAAATTTCTTCCTCCAATCATTTGAAAAAGGTCGTTTCACATCCATTTGATGGATTGAAGATCATACACGCAGCCCAAAGCAATTAACAATCGATGAGATGCACTTTCGTGGACCTAGTGAGTATGATCAAAGAGAAGTCAAGACCTTCTTTTCGTTTCCAAACCCTCACAACTGGGGCCTTGGCCTTATACTCTGTCAATAGTACCCATCATCTTTCAATTTTCTTTAAAATCCATTTATATCCTAATGGCTTGTTTCCAGAGGAAGACAACCATCCCACGTATGCTATTCAATGGCTGGGACTAACTCTACCATTGGACCGCTTTCTTCCAATATCAGCCTGTAAGACTTCATTTTGCTTCCTTAAAGTATGAGGCTCATTTTCTAATTAAATGCTAGAAAATCGGACTAAAAGATTTAGGTGCCCTTGACGTTTACTACGTTTGTTCCTCAATATTAGGCACATTTTCCTATAATTTCCGAGGTCGCTTGGAACTTTCACCAAGTGTTTCATTTTCATTCTTATACTGAAAATGTCTTCAAAGAATTCAAAGATCACTCGATTCTATTATTATATTAGAATGAATATCGGGAATTTCTGGATTTATAACCGAAACTATATGCTTTACTATTGTTAGCATATCCAATAAAATACAATCTATTGTTTTCATTCTATTTTAACTCGTTTTGCTAGAACTTTACTTTTGTTGGACACCCTCACACTTTGAAGCAAGTTTGGTTTTCTACCTTTCCATTTTTCATATTTGGACCATAGTTCTTCTCTTTCTTTTTTCGCATTAGAGCAGATTCAACTATATTTTACCCCGATATGGATGATTGTTTAAGGTTTCTTTTTCAAAGATGCTTGTTGTCTTCTTCAATTTTTAATCTGATTAACAAGTCTCAAGCGTCATCTCCCTACGCTGTTTCAAGTAATTTTTAAAGTCCTTCCATGCGGAGGTAACTCTATAAATGTACCTACTTGAAACGCTTCATTAATAATCATTCCTTCATTAAGAAGGATCGAATTATTACTTGAAGTTCTTGATTTCATATTACAAATACTTTCGTATCAACTATTTTGATAATCAAGAAATTGGTCGCCATTGAAATTTCTTTAAACCGCCTTCAAATTTCTTTATACTTTTTCTCAAGTGCTTCCTATAATTGAAGTATTATTGCTGTAGACATTATATAATCATC
The DNA here is from genome assembly GCA_016808115.1 of Tetrastigma voinierianum. NCBI lineage: Eukaryota > Viridiplantae > Streptophyta > Magnoliopsida > Vitales > Vitaceae > Tetrastigma > Tetrastigma voinierianum. The sequence continues at coordinate 72,231 of JAEQBH010006801.1, forward strand.
TAACCCGCTCAAAATATAATTCCCGCAAAGGAAGTCTGAATGTTTCCAGTTTCAATCACAAGAAATCTATCTTTTCCCAGCACTTGTTCATTCTGGGTTCTAACCTCTCTTTGATGAACTATGCACTTAGAGTCGTTAGATAAGAACATCTGCTGCCATCTTTCAAGTCTACAACGAAAATCCTGCCGTTTCTCCGCCAGCAAGGTGGTGCTGCAGTAACTCTGCTCGAAATAACAAGGTACATTTCGTATTCCATTTCAAAAATTAAACCAATACTTTATTAGTAAAAATTACTAGTATCAACTCGAGTAGAAAACGCAAAAGATTTTTTAATCTCCTACGAATGATCAGAAAACTATAAAGGTTTTAATCTCAGAGTAGAAAATCAAGATTTTAGTCTAAATTTTGAGTAGAAACCACGAAGGTTTTAATCTCTAGAGTGGTAAAATTACAAAGATTTTAGTTCCAACAAAATAATAATAATAATAGAACCGAAATTAAATAAATGAATAAATAAATCCAAGTAGAAAACCACAAAGGTTTTAGTCTTGAAACAATTTAAAATAAAGAAACAAATAATAATTCCAAGTAGAAAACCACAAAGGTTTTAGCTGAAGAAATTAAAATAAGTAGACTCGAAATAATAATAAATAAATGAAATAAGATTCCTTAAGATCGTTATATCCGTAATACTTATATTAATTTAAAGCAATTGAAAATAATAAAGCTTTAACAAATAAATTAAATATCATACAAAATGCAACAAATAAACCGAGCTAAACAGACCATCATTTAACCTAAGGAATTTTATTCTCTTGCACTCCAAGGTTAATAGAATAATTCCTCCCAGATAGAACGGTTTAGAACCTAATGGTATGAGACTAAATCGGTGAATTTCAAACGCAAAGAGCGGAGGAATCACACGACTCAAGAATTTGAGAGGAGAAAGAATGCAAAGTCCGATTTTTCAAATGCACGAAAAATGTTAGTCATCGAAATGTGTGTGGGGATCAATTTATAGTGAAACCAAGGGGTGCAACATGAAAAATTGCAATGGTTCTAAGGGCTGCAACTTGAAAATGTACTGCCTTGGTACGTAACTTGAAAAGCTGCAATGGTTCTCATTTCCATTCACACCAATATATTATATATATATATATAATTCCCAACACCTTCTAGGCACACTATAGGTCCGCTCTTGGGGGTTGCAAACATAGATTTGTTGTGGAACATAACCTTGCTTTCATATTTGAGTCTCCTTGGACCCTGTCTATGATGGTATTTGTTTTTTTTTTTTTTACTTTTCACGGAGGCCCCTACTTTAACCCGTTCCTTTTCAACTTTTATAAGGACATCATTAAATTTTGAAATATTTGGTTAAATAGAAAAAAAGACAAAATATTTGACTTTTACTTAAGTTCTTATAGATTTTTTGTGGAAGATAACCTTGCTTTTATATTTGAGTCTCCTTAGACCCTGTCAATGATGGTGTTTGTTTGTTTTTTTTTTTTTTTGGCTTTTTCATTCAGGCCCTCACCTTTACTTTGTTTCCTTTTCAACTTTTATATGATTTATTGTTGAATTTTTGAAATATTTAGTTAAATAGAAAAAAGACAAAATATTTGGCTTTTTGGCTTTTTCTTAATGTTTTTTTATTAAGAAAAAACTAGATATTCAAATATGAGAAAATAATATACTTCATGATTTAATTGAAACTCTCATGATTTGTTTTATACTAATTAAATAAAAACATATGTATTTTTAAATTTTTATTTAAAAAATGATTTTCTCAAAATTTAGATAAAAATTAAAAAAATGATTTTTTTAGAAAAAAAAAACAGCTAAATGTTTAATTTTATTAAGCACTATTAAGTACAAAACTTCTATTCAATATTAAGTAAAAAAAAAAAAAAAAAACGCTACCTATGTCTATCAATATAATATCAATACCCTAGAATTTTCCTTTATAAATATAAACCTATTGTACATGTGAAACTATAAATCCAAAATGTTTTTATAACATGTGCTCTGCTAATAATGTTAGGAATTGATGATATCATCAATATATACTATATATTATTAAAATTAAAAATAATATTAGTCATTTGAAATTAATATTATGAAACTTAAATAATGAATAGATATAAATATATCAAATTATTGATATTTAAAATTTTATAAATTATATTTTTTTATAGCTAAACACTTTAATTATAATGTAGTAAATCAAGCTCCATTGATACTCAAACCCGAGATCCTCATCTATCTATATCTTTTGAAACATTGAATGTTTTTACCACATGAGTTAGATATGATGGACAATTAGATATGTATATATTTTAAAAAAGAAGAAATATATTAAACTTTTGAAGTCTGACTCAAATGGTAAAAGGGATGAGTCCACGAGAGGTCCCAGTTTCGAATCTCTATAACAACATAACACTATAAAAATGTAATGTAAAGTGAATATATATATATATAAATATAATAGTTTTACTTATATTAAAATGTTTTAAAATAATTATGTTATTTAATTATTTAGTTTTCAACTCTGAAATAACAATACTTAATGGAAAAGTTACCATAGGGTGCCTGTTTCAAACCCTTTATTCGCACAATTATAGTTTATGGAATTTTTTTTTTGACTCTTCCACACTGAAAATTTTGCGGGTCAGATTTGGCCTACTTGTAAGAGTGTCATACTTCAGACTTTGCTATTTTTCCCTAAACCCCTCCACATGGGTCGCGGGAGGACTCAGACCTTATCCACTTCAAAATTTCATCATGTAGACCATGACCTTGTCCACTCAAAGTCTAAAAACAAATCTAAAATTAGACCATAATTGAATAAAAAAAAAAATTATCTATTCGCATTTTAAAAGTTGAACCAATAAATAAATTGCTATGGAGCTGAATCAAAATCGGACCAAATAGATCATCAATTAACTGATACGACTGGTCGAACCGGCTATTCCCATCAGGTTTTTAAAATAATCGGGTTTGAAATAATGGACACGTAGACCTAGAACAAGAGCTCAAAGGCCAGACTCAAGAAGGGATTAAGAAGCAGGCTTAGTACCAGTCATGGGCCCCTTGATGATATCCCCTAAATATATGCCCAAAACAAGGGCCTAATTCACCTCTTCAAAAGGCTGGCAATGCAATCAAAGAATTCGTATTAAAGGAAAATACCCAATCTCCATCAATTAGGAAAGTAGGATATTTCCTAATTATTGTCCATCAATTATCCTTTATTAATCTGTTTACGATAAGAAAAGAAAATCCCTTACCCAATGAGAGAAATATCATATCATCATCCAATTAGGAAAGTTATCATTCTGTATCATCATCCAATTAGGAAACTGATCATGATGACCCATTATAAATACCAGGCTACCTCATCGGTGAAAGGTACGCACAAAACTTCATTCCCTAAGGCTGATCTTCTTCCACCGAAAGAACTGACTTAGACGGAGAGGCAAACTGACGAGCCCTCGCCGATCCTTTTGTTTGTTTTCGTAGAGGAGCTCGACGTTTGTGAGTCAGCGAACCGGCCTAGCAATTCCAAGACGCTCCAACCCGCTTTGGCGTGAAAAGTATCACTGGCCATGGGCCGTCTGGAACGACAGCCTTTACAAATAAAGCTGATCTCTCAAATGATCGATGAGATCAACTGGAATACGTTATGAAATTACGCTAACTCTCCAAGGATGTAAGACTGCCAGTGATTGGACAAATGACCTCTCGTAGGCATCGTTAGGAACACAGTCAACATGGGACGAGGTGGAGGCGCCCAGATCACCAACCAACGCTTGCCGAAAGAGTTGTGAGTACCACCGTACAAATACAACGCCCAGAGATGCGACATACCCAAAAAGGCCAAAACCCCACCCGAGAAGAATAACACCCGAATCTCTCATCGAAGCGTATAGAGAAGGAGAAACTAGCTACACTGTGGAGCATGGTCCCGCCAACCCATCTGAGGATCGCAACGAGGAGCAGGCATGGCAAGAACAACAGCGACGGGCCCAACTTTATCGCCAGGAGATGTGAGGTTCGTGACATCTAGCAAGAGCTCACCCACATGAAGGAAGCAAGAAGGGTCAGCCCAAATGGACGCCCCGCAACAATCAATCCCTGCTCACAACCGGATAGCCGCATCAGTTCAAAATGCCGCGAAATCAAACGCTCAAGGAACCAAAGACCCTTAATGATCACCTCAATACATATAAGAACCAGATGGAGCTGCACAGATACCAGGACCCCATACGGTGCAGAGCCTTAACTATCACACTAAAGGGCCTAGCTTTGGCCTAGTTTAACAGACTCCCGCTGTCTTCCATCTCATCATTCAAAAAGCTTTCCATCGCGTTCGTCTCCCATTTTATCGAAGCAAGGACGTATAGGAAGTCAAGTTATCACCTTTTGACCATAAAGCAGAGCTTGTAGGAGAGCCTGAGATCGTATGTCCAGAGATTCAAAGCAGATCCGCAAGTGGATATCCCTGGTTTAAAAATTCGCCATTACCGCTTCATCGCAGTGGTCAGGGGTTCAACAAAGACCTCATGTTCTATCTCAAAGAACCTCAAGCGAGCAATGGCCGAGGCCCCGCTTAAACAGAAGTATATCAATGCGAAGAAGCCCTCTTATCCAAACAAAAGAGCTCTTCTACTCAAAAGGAAAAGAGCAGGGGCGACAAGAAACGGGAACGAAGCCCCAAGAGACAGGCAGACAGGGACAGATCCCCAAGGAGGAGCAGAGAAAACAGGGAGCAAGCCCCTGTGAAGGCTGGGAATGTTGGGGAGACCACCTCGACGCTTTGGCTGAGCTACAACATCAGATACACCTTCGATAGTTCACCCTCACCCGCCTCGTCATAGGTCCTAATACAAAGGCAACATGAAAGATTCTCGAGATGGCCATCCCAGACGGTCGACCCAAATACAAGACGATACCACACCGTGAGTCCCATGCGGTCATGGACACCGAATGTATCGACCGCATCCAACTAAGAAAAGATTTGAACACCGACGTGGCATCTCCGCTGCTACTGGGCTTAAATGTGACCAGCGCAAACACTACCACCCCGTCGCCCACCACCTCAAGACTAATCACCTCGAGATCCATGTGATCTCCAAGGATTTGGTAAGGAGTCCAACTCAAATGAAGGCTCCACCTGAAAGCAAAGATTACATCGTAGGGAACCCTAGAAGTGGCCATATCTAAACTCCTACCGATACTACCATTACCTTCCTGACTCTAACATAGAAGGTCATAAAGAATAATCCCATGATGATCCCTCTAGTGATAAGGGTCGTCATGGCCAATAAGACAACGCATAGTCCTCTTCGACAATGGAGCTCTATCGACATCATCTTCGATCTTCGATAAATGGGTAATGGCGGAGAAGCTAGAGCCGCCAGCACTTACCTACGTGGATCTCTTCCTGAGAAAGGGTGTCGCCTGGTTTACTACACTGCGCTCACTGGGAGACCCCCATGCCAAAGCACAGAACAACAAGGTTTCATAGTAGATGCCCCATCAACCTACATGCCACTGGAAGGCCCTCACGCCATAAGGGCCGTTCCGCTTATCACATGGTTATCAAATTCCAACCGGCAAATGGAGAGGGAATGGTCCCGAGAAACCAGCGCACAGCCAGGGAATGTTACTCAAGATCAATGAAAACAAAACACCTAAGACAACATCTACATGGACGAGCCTCGACACGCGAGACGAGGTAAGTAACTACCTATTCTAAGAAGAATTAAAGCCTCAGATGTACCTTAGCAACTTGCTTAACACGCCTACATATCTGAACCAGCGTAAGGCATCGAAGCCTTCATCCGCTTTCGGAGCAGTAACATGTAGGTATTCGCCTCGGAAATGAAGATACGGGTTGGTCAATCTGGTGAGTGACACCCACAGTCGAACGTCAATCCCTCCCTTGCTTCATTACAAAAGAGAAGGAGTTTTGCCCTAAAAAGATAGAAGGTGATTAATGAAGAGGTCGGCAAGCTCCTCCAAGCAAAGGCAATCGAGAAGTGGAATTACCCGTAATAGTCAAGCACGTCAAGCCTTCGCCAAAAAAGCAAACTATAGTGGCTAGCTTTCAGACGATTTCACAAGATTATCAACATTCGCCCAAAGGATAGTTTCCTCACCCTGGGATTGATCTCATAAAGGGATGCCATCACGATCATGAACTCCTCACACGGACGCCTCTCCGGATACAACCATCGCACGGACGCCAAATGACCAAGAGAAGCGCCTCATTCATACCGGGTCGTGGAACCTACTATTATCGAGTGATGCCCTTCGATCGAAGAAAGGTGAGCCACCTACCAGTTGTCAGAACAAGATGTTCCAAACAAATCGGACATCTATAAGTATATATAGATGATATGTCAGAACCCAGAAAAGCCGAGTCTACATAACCCATTTAAATTGTATGCTCTGTGTCTTGAAAAGCTACAATATGAAGTTAACCCGTACCTAAATGCGTCGAGTCTCCGCCGAGAAGTTCCTTGGTTTTATAATGGGTCACTCTAGGAATTGAGGCAAAACCGATAAGATAAAGGCCGTGCTTGATATGCTGCCACCGTCAAACATTAAAGACATCTAACGCCGAAATACAGAATACGCCGAGTCAAGCCAGATCTATGCAAGCGATAAATGTCAACCTTTCTTTCTTCAGATCGAAAAGGCCTCTGCTGGGATGCACACCGCCAGAGGCATTCACTGGTGACTCAAAACCCACCAGCCTCCCGTCTAGTAAGCCCTTCCGAGGGAGAACTCCCCCACTCCCACCGCTTCGTGACTCTCAACTAGTGCCGCCCGGTCGAGAGAGGGAGCAGAAAAAAGAGTCGGCCTACTATTGCAAAATGAGCTTGGAGAGGAGCAGAGGAGAGGTATCTAAAGATGGAGAAGTCGACCGCTGGTAACTACATCTAGAAACTACCTTACTTCCAAGCACATACCGGCCAAGTTCCAACCGACATCCGATGAAGCAACACGTATAAAACCAAACCTCGTGAAGGCTAATAAATGGCTATGAAATGCTGAGTTCGAAGACGTACAAACCAAGGACAACGATAAAAGGGCAGATCCTCGCATACTTCATCATGGAATTTAATTCTACAAGATCTACGGAAGCAACCCAAGCCTGACAACGAGCCCTCATCCGAGATTACAAAGGATCGCGGGCCGGCCAATGCCCAAGGAAGCTGCAGGGTGTTTGATCCCGACCTCTCCTGTGACGGATAGATGGAACACGCCTCCGATTCGACTTCCAAGCCTCTAATAACAAGGCCGAGTATGAGGCTGTCATAGCTGGACTTAACCTCGCCCACTCCATGGAGGAAGATCACTGAAGTGAGCAAATGACCCCAATTGGTGGTAAAACAGATACGATGGGAGAAGATGATCCTACATCTCAAGAAGGTGCAGAACGCTTTTAAAAAGTTCATAATGAGTTCAGTCAAACATGTACCAAGAGCGTGAGAATTTCGAGCCGATGCCTTAGCAACCGCAACAGCCTTCACAAGAAGACCTAGGTGTGTCACACTGGTTGAAAGAATTCTCCCAACCCTCAAGAGGCATTAACAACCCGAGAATCTCAGGATGTCCGAACCGGAATGGATGGACCCCAGGACCGGGATTACTGGGTGGAAGGAACGCTGCTGTTTAACCCAAGGAGGCATCCAAACTCAGGGCAAGGTCGGCAAGATTTATCGTCCATCGAGGGACCCTTTATAAACGAGGCTTCTTCGCACCCATTCTTGCGCGAAGACGCTGACATATTACCTGTGGAAGTGCATGAAGCGCATCCAGGCAAATCCACATCGAGTTCTGACCCCAGCAGGAAACCTCGAGGAAGGGTACCACCGCCCACAATGCTTAAAGATGCGACAGAACTGGTTAGAAAATGCAAAGCTTATTAGGAGCATGCCACCCTCCCATCTTAGTCGACATCGCCACAAGTCCCTAAATTTTTCGCAATGGGCACATACTGGGACCCCTACCCACTGGAAGGCCAATAAATTTATCATTGTGGCATGGACTATTTTAATTAAACGGGCCGAGGCCGAGCCCTTAGCGACAATAACATAATAGAAGGTACACAACTGCTTGGCTGCTCTATAATATGTGTTCAGATCCCGAGGTCCCCGTGGTCACGCCCGATTCCCCGGTCCGAATCTGATCAAGGACCAACCTATTTCGGTAAACCATATACTAGACTTTACTTTTTTTTTTTTTATACAAAATATTTTTTCTAAAGCTTAACTTATGTTCAGGTAATTTTTGTAATGTTCCAAAAGTCATCACATATATTAAAGGGAACTACCACCTGAAAGTGGTATCCGTTAAAATCTCTACACATGTGCTAAGTCCCAATTACTTATACAATTACTAAGTACATGTACATCTAATACAAACATTAGAGATCTCTAAACAAAGGCCGGGTGAGCACTCATTCCATGGCAATGCATCACAGTGTGGAATGTCCCCGTCCTCTTTATCTCCTCTTCGCACCTACACCTGATCAACACCCGTGCTGTTTTACGCCTATGGGAACATATAGACATTAACGACTAATAACAAAAATCGTCGTCACTCTCTTTTTACATTTACTTTTACTTATGCATATAACGAAGCCTATTCTTATGTGACTTCTAACTCATCTCATATTATACATGTAGATTTTATTCTTTCAGATTCCTTAATATCTGCTCATATTATTTCCCCTGTCATGTCTTTTACAAAAGGAACTCCATATCTACTACATGTACGATAGATCAAATCATATTCAAAGTAAACTTATACGTATACACGGCTTATCTCGTAACAGATCGTTATTAAATTCATACAGAGTCAAATCAAACTAATACCAATACATATTAGACTCTTTATCATTATCACAAATAAGCCATTAATCAACCCTTTAGAAATTACATTTCATGACTGGGATGCGAACTCTTTTAGTTTTCGCTTATTAAATCTCATTTTCTTTAAAGTGTCGCGAATTTAATCCCCCATTGAATCTTGCCATTGGATCCAAGCTGGAGCCCACTCCGACGCTTTCAATCAAAAAACATTTATTTCGCCTTATTAAACTTTATTTCAAAAGTGTCATAATTCGAATCCCGACTCGACTCGGTCATGGATCCAAGATGGATCTTACATTCGATATTTTCACTATCTTTCTAAAACATGTTGTTTATGTTATTCCATTTTAGACCTTATTGTTTAAAAGCACTTCTTTCTGCAATCCCATGACCATTTACAAATCAAAAGACCCATAACATTCACACTTAATAACATGCATTTTCAAACAATGCCTTTAGATCCACATATACCATGCTATCTATTTCGCATGCTTTCCAATATACAACCATTTACCATATCATATCATACTCAATGCAACAATTCATTTCACAATCAATTCATGAGATTTAAGATATTCATAACAATCCCATTACACTGTCAATGTCATTATTTCACCTCGACTCATTCGATTCACAATTTCGGGCGGATTCTCGCTTGATGAATCCACCCTTATTATCATCTCTAATGGATTACGCTTAATCCATTCTATTCTCCATCATGGCGGATGTCGCTTTGCGCATCCCGACACGCGGTATCATTTATTCTGGGCTCTCCCATCATGACGGATGCCGCTGGTGCATCCCGACATCGGTAACAATTATCGGCTCTCCCATCATGACGGATGCTGTTTGGTGCATCCTGACACGTGGTATCAATTAAATGCCATACGCCATCAAGATGGATGCCGATTGGTGCATCCCGCCAAGTGGGACATTTCTTCAATGCCATACGCCATCATGACGGATGCCGACCGGGTGCATCCCGCCAAGTGGATTGGAAAATGGGTGCCTTCACGACGGATGCCGATTTGCATCCTGGCCAAGCCGCTCATTCGATATATCAATTATTCACATCTATGACTATCTGCTTTAATGAATCTCCGCCTTATCATCATTCATATTCATTCGATTTCCTTAAAAAAATCACATTTCGCCTAATTTCACTTTCGTATTATCTTTCAAAGATATACTAATCTATGTGCTTATCATATGCTCATTCATAAATTCATTTACGTATTCTCATTCACGTATATCCATACACTCATTCATAAATCTATTCATGTATACCCTCATGTATATTCATTCCATAAATCTATTTATTTATACTTATTCACGTATACTCATTCATACACCTATTCACATATTCATTCATGTATATTTCATTCATGTATACTCATTCATAAATTCATTTACGTATACTTATTCTCAGATACTCATTCATACAATTCATTCACATATTCAATCATGTATACTCATTCATGTATAATCATTCATAAATTCATTTACTTATACTCATTCACGATAATTCTATCATTTGTTATTATTTCTCAAGAGATGTGATAATAACTATATATCACTTAACCACATTATGTGTTCATGACATATTACTCATGTTCACAATCATGTTTCAATCTGCTTTACTTGTTTTCCATAATCATTTTCATGTTTCATGAACACATCTTACATTTTTCATTTACATTTTCCTTGTTTCATGCCTATTACATATGGCACTTCATATTCTTGTGAAGTATGATGCTGTGGAATCACACCTCATTCATATATTATTATTCCTCTATGAATCTACTTTACTTAGGAAGTGGAATCAATCCAACCTGATCATCCAATCCAAAGTTATGGCATTTCATGCCAACTAGTCTGGCTTACTCAGATTACACTAGAACAGTCTGTATTAATAATTTTTATGGGATCTTAACTTCATGTTTGACTCTAGGTCATTGTATCCTTTTAAAGATAAGGTGCTAAGTGTTCTATTCCAACTGGAATCACCTAATTGGAGTAATCGAAACTCAAGTTACATCCAAATAATCCTGACTTGCACCCATAAAGTCGAACCGCATCATTTCGTGACGTGGCCCCACCTTGAGTGAATTTTAGGCCACTTAGGATCAGGAATTGGTGATGCTCATTCTGTAAGTTTGGTTCTCCTCGAAGTCTATTTTACGAGCCACTTGAATCACTCAAATCTGATAAGAAATGAGCAAGTTATGCCAAATACTTAAAATCGGGTCGAAACTCGGGAAAGTGTAATCGTGGTGGCTCGAGACACTCCAAAGTGTACCGGTACACTTTTGCTTTTCTCAGGGTGTACCGCACACCACTGCTCATGTACCGGTACACCTTCAAAATTTTGCCTGTAATGTGCATTTTCTCCATTTTTTCCCATATTTTGCTACCTCTATACTTTAAATACTTCAAGACCACTAAATTCATCTTATGATCTCTTCTCTACTCAATTCTTCTTTTCAATTTCATATCTTTCTTCAAAATTCTTGCATGAATTCCTCCAAAATCATTCTAATATGGGTTAGGACCCATATACAAACCAAACTTGATGTTTAGTTAGGGCTTCATTCTAGAACCCTAACTCAAAGACTCTCAATTAACTATGAATCCAACCTAAAAGAGAGGGATTCCATAACTATTCAGGCCATATGGGATTCTACCCACCTTACTTTCCATAATCTTTCAAGTTAAGATGAAACCCTAGCAACACCCCATGTTTGGGACAACTACTAACCAACCAAGCATGGAAATTCATACATAATCTCATAGAATCCACAATCAAGGTTAGTTTCATACCAAAAACTAAAGTTCCATACCTGCCTCCATCTTCTTCCTCTTCTTCTTTCCCTTCACGCTTGCTCCTTCACATGAGACCAATTTTTTGGTCTTTAAATCCGTTTGTTAAGGCCATGTTCGGGCCATCAAAAAACCCATTTTTTGTTTTAAGTTTTTATAATTGCATCTTGGTCCTTAGATTCTTCCCTTTGAAATTCAACTTATGCCCATTTCTACCTGGAATTTCTAATCTTGCCTAAATTCCACAATTACATATAATCTTATGCTTTTATGCCTTTATGTCCTCAAGCTGGTAAATTACCACTTTACTTTGTCTCTAATCTTCATTTCTGGGTCTCAAATTTTATTCAAAATTCATATTTAGCTTATAATATACCCTAAACAAGTCCGAAAACTGCTAGGGTATATTTCGGGGTGTTACAATTCTCCCCTCCTTAAAAGAATTTCGTCCTCGAAATTCATACTATGCACTTTGTCTGTTCTATGTCAAGTCCTTTCTTTTCATATCTTTTACATATAACCTTTCTTACACTTTCTAAATTAGTTCTACTGAGCTTCGACTCTCACTAATGATTCCTAAGGATTAGGAGCTGGTAACCCTTGTTCCTTAGGTTTAACACTTTGAATAGCTTCTTCAACTGGATCCGGAGGACGATCCCTCTATACAAACACAAGGACATCCACACAAGGCCAACACATTTCTACTTATATGATTTTCTATCTTTTCTATCTTATACTTTATCTAGAATCGCCTAAACATAGGTTTTCAGAACGCCTAAACTCCAGTTCGATACCACCACGCCCCGATTCCTAGTCCCCGACCCGGACAAGGATCCGAACCGGCTTCGGGGTGCAAAACCATATACTTGGACTCTTTTACTTTTTTTTTTTTTATACAAAAATATTTTTTTCGTGAGCTTAACTTATACCCCATGGGTATACAAATAATTTTTGTAATAACCAAAAGTCATTCACATATACAAAGGAACTACCAACGGAGTGGTATCCATTAAATCTCTACACATATGCTAAGTCCCAATTACTTATACAATTACTTATACATGTACATATCTAATAAAACATCGTAGATCTCGAAACAAGGTCAGGAGCACCTATCTCGAGATGGCCCGCACTGGCTGTGGAATGTCCCCGTCCTTTATCTCCTCTTCAAGCATCTTACACGGACACCGTGCTGTTTTTACGCCAGAGGGAACATAGCAGACAAGAACGACTCAAGAACAAAATCACATCACTCTCTTTTTACATTTACTTTTACTTATGCATATAACGAAGCCTATTCTTACGTGACTTCTAACTCATCTCATATTATACATGTAGATTTTATTCTTTCGCATTCTTATCATTATCTGCTCATATTACTCCCGTGTCATGTCTTTTACAGGTCAGGAATCATATATACTACATGTACGATAGATCAAATCATATTCAAAGTAAACTTCTATACGTATACAATGGCTATCTGTAATGCATCAAGTCATAAGAATTACAATAGTCAAATCAAACTAATACCAATACATATTAGACTCTTATCATTATCACAACCAAGCCATTAATCAACTCCTTTAGAAATTACATTTCAGCGATCTGGGCGCCCGCTAAATCCTTTCTAGTTTTCGCTTTATTAAATTTTCATTTTCAAAAGTGTCACACCGAACTCTACTTGACCTGGCTATGGATCCAAGTCGGAGCCCACATCTCGACGCTTTCAATCAAAACATTTATTTCGTCTTATTAAATTTTTATTTTCAAAGTGTCAGCGACTGATCCTCGACTAATCTTATCATGATCCAAGTCTGGAGCCCTATTACTCCGACATTTTCAATTATCTTTCCAAAACATTGTTTATGTTATTCCATTTGGGACCTTTAATTGCTTAAAGCACTTCTTTTTCGGCAATCCCATGACCATTTACAAAATCAAAAGACCCATAACATTTACACTTAATACCATTTACTAAATAATGCTTTGTATCCACATATACTCATGCTATTCATTTTGCATGCTTTCAAAATACAAATCATTTACCATATCATATCATGCATTCTCAATGCAACAATTCATTTCACAATCAATTCATGAGATTTAAGCATATTCATAACAATCCCATTACACTCGTCAACGCTGGCTATTTCACCCCGACTATTCTGATTCACAATTTCACCGTGGATTCGTTTGATGAATCCTAACTTTATTATCATTCTAATGTGCTTATACGTTTAACGATTCTATTCCATCATGGAGGATGCTTGGTGCATCCCACACGTGGTAACGGCTTCTCCATCATGACTCGATGCCGCTTCGTGCATCCCGACACGTGGTATCACTCATTCTGGGCTCTCCCATTATGACGGATGCCGCTTATCGTGGTATCAATTATTCGATTCTCCCATTATGACTCCGATGCCGCTTTGGGCATCCCGACACGTGGTATCAATTAAATGCCATACGCCATCGCACCGATGTCGATCGTGCATCCCGCCTGCTGGACATTTCTTCAATGCCATATCGCCATCACGACTGATGCCGACGGCATCCCGCCAAGTGGGACATTGAAAATTTCTGGGTGCTTCCCATGACGGATGCCGATTTGTATCCCACAAAGGTTCATTCGATATATCAATTACATCTACATCTATGGATTCATTCCGCTTAATGAATCCCCGCTTTTATCATCATTCATATTCATTCGATTTTCAAAATCACATTTCAGCCTAATTTACCTCGTATTATCTTTCAAAGATATACTCAATCTATGTGTTTATTTCATATGCTCATTCATAAATTCATTTACGATACTCATTCACGATAATTTCATTCATACACTCATTCATAAATTCATTCATTTATACTCCTTCATGTATACTCATTCATAAATTCATTTACGTATACTCATTCATACACTCATTCACATATTCATTCATGTATACTCATTCATAAATTCATTTACGTATACTTATTCTCGTATACTCATTCATACACTCATTCACATATTCAATCATGTATACTCATTCATGTATACTCATTCATAAATTCATTTACGTATACTCATTCACGTATAATTATCATTTGTTATCATTTCTTTCTCGGTTATATGTGATAATAACCATATAATACTTAACCACATTATGTGTGTTCATGACATATTGCTCTCATGTTCACAATCATGTTTCAATTCGTTTTCATTTTCATTTCCATAATCATTTTCATGTTTCATGAACACATCTTTGTAAACATTTTTCATTTTCTACATTTTCCTTGTTTCATGCCTATTACATATGGCACTCATAATTCTTGTGAAGTATGATGTATGTGGAATCACACCTCATTCATATATTATTATTCCTCTATGAATCTACTCATTTAGGAAGTGGAATCAATCCAATCTGATCATCCAAACTAAAAGTTATGGCATTTTCATGCCAACTCAGTTTGGGCTTACTCAGGATTACACTAGAACAGTTCGTATTACTAATTTTCCGGGATCTTAACTTCATGTTTGACTCTAGGTCATTGTATTCCACCCAATTCGGAGCACCGAAACTCAAGTTACATCCGAAACAACCCGGACTAATCTATGTTCAAAGTCGGAACTACTTATCGGGCATACTACTCTACTTTGAGGAATTTTTAGGCCACTTAGGATCAGAATTTGAGATGACTATACCGTAAGTTTGGTTCTCCTTGAAGTCTATTTTATGTAGCCACTTGAATCCTCACTCAAACTCCGATAAGAAATGAGTGCTATGGCCAAAATACGTAAAACTGGTCGAAACCGGAAAGGCATCGTGGTGTAATGGCACACCCAAAGTGTACTCTAGCACACTTTGCTTAGGTGGGAAAATTCTGCACTCATTGTTCATGTAAATTCTATGACACCTTCAAAATTTTGCCTGTAATGTGTATTTTCTCCATTTTTCCATATTTTGCTACCCAAATTAACTCTATACTTTATAAACACTTCAAGACCACTTCACCCATCTTATGATCTCTTTCTCTACTCAATTTTCTTTCACTCATATCTTTCTTCAAAATTTTGCATGAATTCTCCAAAATCATTCTAATGTGGGTTAGGACCCATACACAAACCAAACTTGATGTTTAGTTAGGGTTTATTCTAAACCCTAACTCAAAGACTCTCAATTAACTATGAATCCAACCTAAAAGAGAGGATTCCATAACCATCTTGTGCCATATACCACCCACCTTACTTCCATAATCTGGGTTAAGCATGAAACCCTAGCAAAACCCCATGTTCGGGGACAAACTACTAACCAACCAAGTATGGAAATTCATACATAATCTCATAGAATCCACAATCAAGGTTATTTCATACCGCAAATCCAAAGTTCCATACCTTTGGCTCCTCCATCTTCTTCCTCTTCTTCTTCTTTCCTCTCTTCACTTCGCTTAGCTTCCTTCCTCTCCCCACATGAGACCAATTTTCGTCTTTAACTAAGGGTTTGTTAAGGCCATGTTTGGCCATCATCAAACCCATTTTGCTTTAAGTTTTTATAATTGCACTGTCCTTAGATTCTTCCCTTTTGAAATTCAACTTATGCCCATTTCCTCATTCGACCCCTAATCTCAAGCCAAATTCCACAATTACATAATCTTATGCTTTTATGCCTTTTATGTCCTCGGTAAATTACCACTTTACTCTTTGCCTCTAATCTTCATTTCTGCCTCAAATTTTATTTCCGAAAATCTGCTTATTTATAATATACCCTAAACAAGTCCGAAAACTGCTAGGGTATATTTCGGGGTGTTACACCTCGTGTCCGATAATGGGAAACAGTTCGACAATCCTAAGTTCAGGGATTTCTGCGCCGAGCTCGGAATCAAGAACTTCTACTCATCCCCAGCTCATCCATAATCCAATGGGCAAGTAGAGGTCACTATAAGGACTCTCAAGGCAGCACTGAAGACTAAATTAGAAGATCTAAAAGGAAAATGGGTAGAGACTCGAGGTATTACGTGGCATGTAACTACGCAAGGTGTCAAGAACTCAGAAACCCCGTCAGCTCGCCTCAGACCGGCTGGGATCTTAGTCGAGGCCTGATTAAATCACCAAGGATCGAACTCGCACATCAACAACTAAGAGGTCCTAAACCCGGATCTCCTAGAAGAAAAGCGGAGCGTGTCCCGTTGCATGGGAAGACTATCACGTAAAGGCAATGGTGATACGATGACCAAAGGGTCAAGCCCAAGAGTTACAAGCCGGGCGACCTGGTTTTAAAAAAGCTTTAGCTAGCAAGGAAAGACCTCGCACATGGGAAACTAGGACCCAATTGGGAAGGGCCCTATATTGTATCCCACATAATCCGACTTGGCAACTATGAACTCCGAAAGGAAGAAGGAAAAGCTTTCCCCTACTCATGGAACGCTGAACATCTTAAACGATTCTACCAATAAGACCTCGGAGCGTAGTCTGTAATAAAGAATCCAACGTTTTGATTTTGAATAACACTCTATATGTCCTTTTTTAAGCTGTTTAGTAATATGGTGGGCCAAAAAATAAGTTATAATGACAAAGCCAGGAGCTCTGCTTAGAAAGGTCTAGATACCAGAAACAGATGATTCACAAAGGATTGTTCTTTATTTTCAAAGAAGTTACAGTTAAATACAAAGAATTACATCTGAGCTTAAGCCGCCCTAATATCTCAGAGGCAAGAGGCACAAATAGTTCTCTGCTCCTCAAAACGGAAAAATCCCATAAAGAAAAAGAAAAGAGAGCAAGGAGCTCGACTATGAAAAAGTCACATAATACAAATACAAAATTTCATTATGGGGAAGTTACAATCACCTCAGAGGATTACAAAATATTTCTCTTAGATATTACAATTAGCAAACTATTCGTCGCATCACAACACCTTACAATAAGGCGAAACTGCGCAGTAAGGAAAAGAAAGAGAAGGAGAGAGGAAAAGAGAAAGAGAAGGAGAGAGGGAAAGAGAAAGAGAAGGAGAGAGGGCAAGAAGAAGAGAAAGAGAAAAAAAAAAGAAAAGGAGAAAGCGGTACTTAAAAGTTTTTTAAAGCACACCGCCCCCTCCTAATACATTCCCTAGCATAGTCCCTCCGGAAACACAACCCCATGTGGGAGGAACTGTGTGGAAAAACACACACCCTACAAATGGTAGACCATCAAACCAAACGCCGGCCCGCGATCACCCGACTGCACCCATGCAAGATGACCAAACCCCACGCCTCCACAGCGTGGGACTCGACTTACAAAGAAAGCAACGGTTTGGAAAGCATAGTCCTACCATAGAGGGACCGCTATTTATAAGGAAGCCAAGACACTTGGGAAGCCGAGCAATCCATCCCAATTCTCCATAGATCTGCATTAAAGCCACACGCGCTTTCCCAAGAGAAGGAAGACGAAAGGGTCTTAGAGCCTCGGAGCCCAGTAGCTCAGTTTTTAGAGCATAATTGCTCAGGAAGGCCAAAGAGCCATGGAGCCAAGTAGCCAAGAGCCTAATAGCTCGGGGACAAGGGTATATAATCAGTCAGTGAAGGCCAAAGAGCCACTCTGAGCTGTGTAGCTCAAAGATCCTAGTAAATGATCAGAAAGCATAACTCAGCCGTGAAGGCCAAAGAGCCACATAGCCATGTAGCCAGGAGCCTGGGTGAGCTCAAAGTTTAGTAGAACATAATCGTCAGAAGGCCAAAGAGCCACTAGCCATGTAGCTTAGGAGCCCAAGAGCTCGGTATCAAGTAGAGCATAACTCGTCAGTGGAAGGCCAAAGAACCACTGAGCCATGTGAGTTTAGGAAGCCCAATAGCTCGATTGCGTAACAAACTCGCTTGTGAAGGCTAAGTTTATAGATTGCAATGTATTTCCAAGAAATTTCGATTGAAGAACATAACCGCTAGGGAAGGCCAAAGCATTACTGAGCCATGTAGCCTGGGAGCCCAGAGGTCAGATCAGCAGAGCATGGTCCGCAGGAAGGCCAAAGAGCCACGGAGCGTAGCTCAAGCCCAAGAGTTTCGGGATTGCAGAGCATAACCTATTAGGGAAGCAGCCAATGTCACACCGAGCCTCTACTCTGCAGGATTTATGTTATTTTACCATCTATTTTTTTTACATCATTAGTCCCTAACATAGACTCTTTCAAACAAATTTGCATAAAAGCGGCTACCACCCACTGCCACACCATATGTAATTAACCTGGTGATTTTCAAACCTGAGTCCAAACTCCACTTGAGTAATTGCCTAGAACGCAATTAAAACTCAACTCTAGGTCCAAAACATGAGAGATGATATCTCTGTACCGGAGCAGAAGTCCTCAATGCACCCAAGACTATACACTTACACTTGATCAAAATAATATTTACACAAAATCCCAAAACTTTCTGCAAAGAGTCCCAAACTAATGGTCACAAGCCAAATATACAATGACCCATGATCGATATGAACTGTCCAAAATATATAGTGTGAACCTCCACACAACACTAGATGTTCCTCAAAATGTATGCCTAACCACCAACATGTTGTTGATAATCGCACAATTTCAACCCAAAACCCCTGTAACTGATCTCAAGTCATGCAAAAATCGGGTCTCATACCCAGATCTAAGGTGGAGGGAATAATGGGGTGAGTTCATAACTCAAAAGAGTGAATCTCATAACAAGCCATGCTTATAAAAACATTTCAAAATACAAATAATTCAACACATCTCAAACATGAGCATTTTACAATTAATAGGTTGATGGGAAACAAATGGTTGCAATACTACCACCCATCCTCGACCCTTCATCAAGGTAATTCCTTGGCTTTCATCCGTGGATCAAATTCGATCATCCCCGAACAACAACTACAAATCATTGACTTACTATCCGTGATGTTCCACAACTCGTGATATCCGTGACCTTGGACTACAACCCAGGACTAGTCATAACCCTGCATCCACACATCAATCCTACTCACAATAGCCCCATACCCATGTCATGCTTTAAAACAATTTACAAAGCATTCACCCACATGGATATTTAAAAATACCATGTACCGGGGCGACCAAAGAATTCCATAGATATAAAAATATACACATTTATATATCATTAGAAAATCACATGTACCAAGTACATGGAATGGTGTTTAATTTCCACAAAACGTCAAACCATGGTATAAGCAGGAGAAGGTTATAAGATCCACTACCTTCCTGATTCAAAATCCACAGCCCCCAAGGAAGTCAAAACCGAGGCTACCCAAAGGATCGCAATTACCAAGTCGGCAGATTTTTAAATTTCAAACAATCCGGTTACATAAAATTACCCAATTGGTTTATTACTACTTCACCACTGAATCACACAGATTCTTATACTCTAACATAAACCTTGATCCTCCAAGTGCACTCTCTTTGCCACCTCACTCCTCCACATTTAACACTCCTTATTGGGTAACACAAACAGCATTACTACAACACTCAGACTTGTTTCAAAATTACTCAAGACCCTTTTTTTTTTTTTTCAACTACACCAATTCAGCCATACATGCTTTTTGTTCACTATGGTCTTTGACCAAAAGTTCCCTATCTCTACTCTTTCCACAAATTTCTTAAATCAGTCATTCAGACTCCTCGAAATCAAGAGTTATGGTTTTTACACTGAATTCTCCCCTGAGCCTATTTCCTAGGGATTAACTGCGGCCCTCACTTCAATTTCACTTTGACGAAATTATGGGAACAAATGAGCCATAATTTTGGCCACACTTTCTTCACGGTAGTTACTCCATGTGGCTACTGAGAAATACTTTAATCACTCCATCTTTCGGATGACTGAATCAACTTATGACTAAAAACAGAACCTGTCAATCAGGGGTAATCTGATTCCTACTTTCAAACTCAAATTCAAGGGTCTTATGGTAGGGTTTAGTTCTGGTCGCTACTAGACATTAATGGCTAGGTCCCGCTCTTCTCCAACTAGAATCATCCGCCTGAGTCTCTTTAGGCCAACTTATGGCCAAAACACCGCCATGGGGCCAAAGGAAATGACAACACTCTCGGGACACACACACACATGCCATCTTCACAAACTCGGTCTTTACAAACAGGTCTCCACCAACTCACCTTCATCAAATCTGTGATTAGATGAAATCCCAACAAAACCCTAGAATATAACCAAAGTCCATAAGAAATACAACTAAGGCCTCAAAGATCATGTTTGTTGTAATCTTAGTGAACTTTTTCCACCCAAAAACCAAGCTTCCTTCAAGCCTTTCTCCTCCCTTCTCTCTATAACTCTCTCTCACTTTCTAAAATTCCAGAATTTTCCACTTCCTAGCAAGAAGCTGGTCTAGCATCCAAAACCAAGAGGGATTGGTTTGCTTGGCACATGGTAAGCTCTTCTCGTGCACTTGCCATGTGTCAAGAGCTCCTACCTTACATATATGAGGTGTCATGCCCTCATGATGCCATACCACAAGCATGATATTGCACTTTGTCCTTCCACTAATAGGTTTTTCAAAGGGTCCTTCAAGACATACTTAATTACAAACCCTAACAAAACCACTCACTGCCTAATTGCATACCGACCACATGCCATAAAAATGCAATCTAACACACTTTGCTAATCCTCTAATTAAACCAACCATTAAGATCGCTAATCTTAATCACAATTTAAAACATCATAAGGCATAAGTTGCATTTGCTCCCCAAAAATCCTTACCTGAATATAACAAAACATATATTAATATACCGGTGTTACAGCTAAAGAGCCACGGAGCCATGTAGCTCAGGAGCCCAGTAACTAAGATTATAGAGCATAACTGCTCAAAAAGGGTCTTAGAGCCCCGGAGCCCAGTAGCTCAGTTTTTAGAGCATAACTGCTCAGGAAGGCTAAAGTGCCATGGAGCCATGTAGCTCAGGAGCCCAGTAGCTCAACTTGCAGAGCTTAATAGCTCAGGAAGGCCTTAGCGCCCAGGAGCCTGGGTGAGGCTCGGGCCTTTTCGAGCTTAACAACTCAGCAGTTTTAGCGCACAGAGCCCAAGAAATTTCACTCAGAGCTTAATAGCCTGGGAAGGGGCCTTAGCGCCTAGGAATAGTAGCTCAGTCAAGTTTTCAGAGCTTAATGTGCTTCATGAAGGCCTTAGCGCCCAGGAGCCCAAGAGAGCCTGCCTTTGCAGACAGTAGCTCAGAAGGCCTTAATCTCTAGGAGCCTAAGAGAGAGGCTCAATTTTCGCAGCGACAGCTTTAGGCTGGGTCAAAGAGCTACGGAGCCATGTAGCTTAGGATAACTACTTAGGGAAGGCCAAAGGGCCAAGGAGACATGTAGCCTGTGGAGCCCGACAAATTAGATCAGAAATGCTAATCGAAGTTAAGGAAGACCTCGCAGCCCGGGGACCAAGCCGCTCAAATCGACAAAACAATAAAAGGAGCGATAAAATTAATCGGTGAATCTTTATGTATTGACGAAAAGCCAAGGTCAGAAGCAATACAAAAATCCTTGGCTCTACGCCAGGATATAGCAAGGTTAAAATAAAAGGCCTAGATGCCTGACGTTAGACCTTGGCTTGTGGAAGTAGAGGAGTCAAAAGGCGGAGCCCCAACAAAGGAGGCAAGTGTGAAGAACTAGCCCTAAGAACTCAAGATCACTGCAAGGAGCATGTGATCGTGGCCCCCAAAGCACCTCGACTCCCCATCAACCCCAACCTTGGAAGCATTCTTCACCTCTCAATCGGAAAGATGGATGTTAAACTCCAGGTCGGGGAAAGCTCGGGAAGCCCGACACTAGCTGCAAGCCACCAGGAAGCCCATCAAGTGCAGCCCGTCCCTCAGCCCGCCATCACTTCGCCCTTCGGGCGACCTGTGTTCCCGCCGTAGCGTCCACCCGGTTTGCCTGGGGCCTCTGTCAAGTGTTCCACGGAGTTCTAAATTTAGAGCCTCTTTGGCTAGCCCGCCTAATGCCGATATCTTGGCCCATTGTGTCACCCTTGACTACCGCAACCTCTCTCCTCCGCTAGCCGGCAAATTCTCATCTTTAGCGACCTTCGTGATCCTTCCGAGCCTCCTTTCTTTATCCTTCGGCTCACTTTGCCACCGAAGCATGCTTTGTTGTCGACCTCGTGCTTCACGAGCTCCTCGCCAAGTCCCCTTATATGGGCTTGGAAGGCTAGCCCTGGAGGTCGAAGCAACCTTAGCCTTGTGCATCCTCGCCGCCTCGGGTGGAGCTCTGGTAAGGCCGCCCTCTCACAAGCCTTTCGTATACCACCGCAAAACAAAAGTCAGCTAACAGAACTGAAACAATAAAGAAAAAAATCGACGAAAACACTTAAACGTACAGAAGCGGTTCCTTGAAGCAGAAGAGCCAAAGCCTCCTCGACGGATAAGGCCTCCACCTTCTTGAGGCCTAGTCACGGCTGATGGAGGAACAATCCAACCCACGCGAGCTCGCATGAGAAAGCAGAGAGTCCACCCTTGCAGCCCAAAGCTGATCACGATCCCGTCACCTCATCCGCACTGCAGAGGGGCCAGCGCCCCGTGATGTGGGACTCCAAATCGAAAGAGGAAGAACCTCCAAGGGGGGCTCACGCTCCAGCCCCGACAGTAGACGAAGGCGAGGAAGAGGCTCCCACCTTTAAGATCTTACCTCAAGCAGGGGGGTGACCCTCTGGCGAGGTCGGAGGCTTTCGCTTCACTCTCATTTTCTTCTTTGCCAGCACTTCCAGACTGACCCAAAGCTCTCCTTGTGTAGGCTTCGCGATAAGGGGCTCTGAAACAGAAGGTGAGGAGGACTTGGAGACAGGAGGCTTCATGATGGAAAGGGGAGAAGATCTTAGGAAAGGAAGTCTGCCTCAGACCGAAGGTCTAGAATATCCACCCGATGAGCTCCTGAATAGGCACGAGGGTGCACTGAATTCAGCCCGCTTCACATCCTCTCGCCTTTAGGATCAGATCGAAATGAAAGACCCAAGATCACGCAACCAAGGCAATATTAGAAATATCCTCCAGCCTTTGAAAACTAGGACAAACCAAAGCGAAGGAGAGCTCACGAAGGTTCTCAGGGGTAGTCCAGATGACAGGAACGTCAAGTGTGTCCTCCCGGTTAAAGGGATTGTACTCCCAATGACGGCCACTAGCAAAGAAATAACGTTCCTTCCAGTACTTGTGCGAAGATGGAAGGTCCGAAATAATCAACTTGGCACTGGAGCGCTTAGAGATATAAACACACTGGTCCCTAAACGACTAATAGCCCCACCAAACACCCTAGAAGTCAGGGAAATGAAGGTCGACATTGAAATACCGTAACCCTTTATAAAAGGGATGCAAGGAAGCTTAGGCCATCTCGAACGCCACCTCAAAAAAGCACACCATCATTGGCACTTGGACAACGTAGGTGGTCAACACATCAGGGCACCAAACCTAGATCCCGAACGGGGGCCCATACCGAGCCGTAAAGATCTCACCATATAAAGGCTCGACCGACCAGCCCACGGCCTCGGGGTTTCTATATGGCAAATTTCAAATATTCGTGAGTCGCTAGGATATCAATTTCATTAATTTTCGCCTGCTCCTATCCAAGGGGAAAGGAGGTTCCCTCGGGCAACCCGCGAACCACCACAAATTAAACCGGGCCGACTCACCACCATTCGCCCCGAACTAGATACTCGCCAGGATTACTCCCGCGCGCAAAATGTAAGAGCGACTAGACCTATGGAGATACGCAAGGCTAAGAAAGAAAAAAGGAGAAGAAAATGCAGAACCCCAACTAAGCAAGCCCTAGAGCCTCGTAAGACTTCAAACCAAAGACAAAAGGAGAAGAAAGACGTACTAAGTCTAGGAAACAAGACGTAGGGACACCAACCCTAAGCGAGATATCGTGGACCACTGTAAAGCACCCGAACAATACGGACAAAATTCAAGAAAAAAAGGAAGCCCAAACTTGCAGAGGCAAAAAAGCTTCAAGAACAGGGGAACAAAGTGCAAACGGTCAGGAGACGTTTTTAAGGAAGCTAAGAGTCACAGCTGAAATAAACGCAAAAATCGAGAAGTCATCATTATCACAAGACGTTGGACGACGACAAAACCCTAATCAAACCCTTCCTGAGTAGACACGTGGGAATCACATATGATCCGAGAAATCTGCATGCCCCCTTGCCTACGCCATGAATAAAGGTCGGGGGGGCGAACCGGGATCGGGTTTGAAATAACGGGCGACAGCCCGTAACACGAGCCCAAAGGCCGCACTCCAAGAAGGGATTAAGAAGGTGCCTAGTACTACCATGGCCCCTTGATGACATCCCCCAAATATAGCCCAAAACAAGGGCCCAATTCACCCATTTAAAAGGCTGACAATATAATTAAAGAATCTTCGCATAAAGGAAAATACCCACCTATTAAATTAGAAAGTAGATATTTCCTAATTATTGCCCATTAATTATCCATTGTTAATCGATTTACGATAAGGAAAGAAAATCCTCACCCACCTATAAATATCAGATCATCATCCAACTAGAAAGCTATCATTCCAGATCATCATCCAACTAGGGAACCGATCATGATGACCCATTATAAAAATACCACCCCATCTGGAAAAGCGCACGTGACAAAATCATTCCCTAAATGGGCTTGGTGTTCTCTTCCACCGGAAAGAACTGACTTAAGCATCAGAGGGGCAACGAGCGAGTCCCCGCCAATCCTTTTTGTTTCTTGTTTTTGCAGAGGAGCCCGACGTTCAAAGTCAGTGGACCGGTCCAACAATTCTAGCACGCTCCAGTCCAGTTTCGATTGAAAAAACATAATCATAAAACATTGCATATCAGGGTAGAGGCAAAGAGAACTCATCCATCTTACACGTAGTTAGCTGCCATTATTTTTAAGTGTTCCTACATTTAGAACTTCTTCCTTCTCTTTCCTTTAGAACCTCTTCACATGTACTTTGAGGCGAAACTCCAAAGTTTCTGTCATGTTATGCATTTTATTTTATTTATGAGTTGGGAGCTTATGATCACCACCAAAACCAATTTTATGAATTATGCTTCAGATACATGGGAGACGAATCATCTGACTGCATCAGAGAAAATTTCTGGAAGAGCGTGACTAATGAAAATGAAGCGACAAACTCTGCAATTCAGCGCAGGATTTCTTTCCCCATTTCAGAATAAAATAGGTAAAATTAAAGGAAGAGAAGAGAATAGACTTCTGGGCAGTTACAGAGCAGGTGAATATTATTAACAATATATATGTCAATCATATCGATTATACATGTAAACTACATATCTGGCCTCAGGGTTGTTATTGTTGAGAAAACTAGATATTATAAAATAGTCTTTAAATATAACTTGAAAACCCAAACTAACCATTATGTACAGTTTATGATTAATGAGCTAAACTTTCAGGCAAATATACTAGTTAAGTAATAAATGTCCGAGTAGATGACCTTTACCTAATAAAGTTATTTTTGCTGACCTTGATTCCTTGAAGTTTGAAAAATACACAATTTTGCAATCACTAGTTGATAACTTGATAACTATTGATTTTTTGTTACATGATTTTGGTCAATTTAAGCTTCATTTGTTTTTCAAAATAATTCTTATTTAACTTAAAAAAGAGTAAAACCGATTAAGAACATATAAATCAAATAAGATGACTTGATAAAATATAAGATGTAGCGTATGTAGTAACAATTTTATAAATATATTTTACTTTCTTCCTCCAATTTCACCTTAGGTTTAATATATATTTCTCAATTATCTAAATCGAGATTAATTATGTTTTAATTTTATAATCCTCCATATACTAGCTTATATTTGAATGATTTTGTCATAAGTTTATTTGTTTTTGCATTATGATCCATTTGGTTACTAAACAAATTAGAGTAAAAATGCTGAAACATTAAAAAAGCGCGCCCACACACATTCCGAAGTTTATATTTTTTTTTGTAAATTTTATTCTACCCATGTTATCCATCATATACACAAAGATGCCATTATTGTTAAGTGATCTTCTTCTTCTCACGTTTGCAATGCACTACACTGCACAAATTTGCTCCCAACACTAATTTTATTGTAAATATTTATTCTACAATATTGTTTATTATATTTAGCTTATATATGTATAAAACCTTAGAATGTAAATAATTTAACACCCATTATATATGTTTTGTCTTTTAAGTTATTCAATGTTGTTACGTTCTTTGATTTTCATCATATCATTTTTAATTTAACTTTTATTTTCTAAAATTATATTTTGCTAGCCCTTTAGACTTGACTCAATTGGTAAATGGCATAAAAAGAGCTATGAGAGATTTAGGTTCGAATATTTGTAAGAACATGTTACTACAATGTAATATTCAAAGTGAATGAATGTCAATAATAATACTTTTATAAACATTTTTTAAATAAATTAAAATTTAGTTTTCATTTTTAATCATGAACCGGTAATTCTAACTTCATTTGTTTGTTAAAAAATTATCAAATTGTTTGTTTACACTAAAAATATTTTTTTTTTGCTCAAACGGTATTTAAATAACTATTTGGCCCAAATGACAGTGGAATTGACCGAATGTATATATCAAGCCCAAACCAAGTCAAACCCAATCCGAGAAAGCCCATGAAAATTAGCCCATTAAAAGATCAAGGGACATTTATGAAATTTTTAAATAATTTGTTAAAGCTGCTAACTAAGGATACCGAGACTTTGTCTCAAAGGAGGCTTGTTCTTTAAGACATGACATGACAGACTATGTGAGTAATTATTGGAAGTGGAGAAGTTGCTTAGGGAACAAGACTTTAGTGGAGATGTTGCTCGAGAGCAATATTCCAAAGAACTGAGTGCTATTGAAGAAGGTGGGTTGAGTGCTATTCAGAATGTTTATATAAAAGCAGATTCAAACATCGAGCAAATGACTAATCAATCAACACTTAAAACAGAGCATTTCATTATTTCTCTCAGTCTTTTACAATTTTAATAGCCGTCCTTTTAGATTCCTAGCTTGGTCTTGCATATTTTCTTTACAAGCATCTGTTACTTCAAGCTTTCTCGCTTCAGTATTTCATTTTCAGTTTAATTCTAAATGAAATTTGTTATCTTTCGATCTAATTCGTATAGTTTTTCTCTTAACTTTCAATTAAGTCAAGTTTTCAAAGTATTTTCCGCTTAGATTCTAGGGAAATGTCAAGGGAACTAGGGAATCCAGTTTTTGCTTGAGTAGAGGTTAGATTTCGGCACAGTTTCAATTTGGAAATACTATAATTTCCTAGCACGCCGTGACACCCCAAACCCGGGGGTCCGTTGACTACCCACAACCCATGAAACACTGAATGCTCCGTGACTCGACATTTCACGAAAATCTAAAGAAATTCTTTGTACGGGGAGCTCTACCCAAATACAACACCTGTATAAACCTGTCCCAAACAATCCAATATAACAGTCTATGATTAAAACAGCCACTTGGGCTCATAAACCAATACTCATCACAATATCTATATCCAACTATATCCAATAGTTTCAAGAGTTCAATTTTTACTCTTATACAACACATATATTAAAATTAGAGAATTCTAATACATGTCATACATCATAACCAAAGCCACAATCCGCTTTCTAAAGCCTGCCTATAGGATGAGCCGTCTTCGACGCTCCCGCACTCCTGTAACAATATCCCCGACAGCAGGAGCTAACGCCCGCAGTGGAATCACCCCGGCCGGCTACTCTCCACCCAAGTGCATATAATGTCTGAAAATAAACACACATTCAAGCAAATGCATGATCCTACTTGAATGTCTAACTGATCATATCGTACCCGAGTCCTCACCGACTCCCTCACACTCGCCTAAGCTTCGTATGAAAATTATTATGTTTATTTGTTTGTGGACAACCCTCCGATGTGTATATATTAATTGGGCCATCTCCGACAATTGATATTATTTATGGACTACCCTCCGATGTATATCAATTGGGCCGTCTCCGACGATTGATATTTTTGGTATGGACTATCCTCCGATAATTATCATTTTTAGACAACCCTCCGAAACCATTTTCTCTAGACTCATCTCATGCACTCACTCCTACCGTCCTAGGGTGTCCCAATGCATATGGAATGCATGGTGCCAATTCCATTACAGTCTATAACACATGCAAATATATAAACATGCATATATTCACATAAAAATTAAATCACACAATCATGTTATGTAATTTCGCATTTCATCACATCAAAATTAGCTCACGTGGGCTAATGATCAAACACGAGCAATTCTACTTGAATTACTCGACCAAACACATTAATTCACAAAATTTATTTTGTGAACACTATTCTCGGGAATAGTGAAACCCTCGGTTACTATTCCCGGAAAATCACTAATCGTCGGTTCACTTAGTGAACCCGGGTTTCACGGCCATTTCCGGCCCCATACAAACGAATACATGATTTAAAGCATAATTCATCACATAAAATAACCAAACAGTCCGTGGACTGTACAAATCCTCTAAAATTTTTTCCACACCAACCCAAGATTTGAGACTCCATCAAACGGCCACCGCCTCAATCAACTCAAACATTGTAAATACACTTAAACAAAGTGTAAAAACCCAAGTAGGAGAAACCCTACCTCATGGAGTTTGTCAAACTCCTCAAATCCGTGTCCACGCTGTAGTCAGCCCGTAGAGCAACTTTCCTTCTTGTCCGAAGATCGCGACGGCCGATCAAGGCGATATTTTAGAGAGAAGTCGTGTTCTCTAAAACTCTAATTTTTCGACCCTCGCATCTCCTCTGTTAAATTCACGTTTTTGCTCTCTTTTCACTTTGGAGAAGACAAACACTATTGATTATTTTGTCTTTTTCTAACTTAACAATTCCAAAAATGGCCATTTTGTCCTTCTTTTCCTAGTTTTGACATTCGGCTCTATCTTGGCCGTCCATTTACATCATTTCTCTACTCATACTACTCATGGCACATGTGTACGTGTTATATGTGACTTTCGACGCATCGAAAATCGCTTTACTAAGACCAACCGCGATCCCTCGAAAACGTTTAAATTTCGACCGTCTGCACTACCTAAATTCGACGTGCTAGCTAGATTTCGCGAGACAATTCCAATGGTGCAATCCGTTTCTTCATCCGAGATCTAGAGAATAAATTTCGGATTTTTAACCGAAATTACAATTTCGTAATCGAAATTACGATTTTGCCCTTTTCCGTGAATTGGAATTTATCTAAGTCTACATTCTCCTCTTAAAGGAATTTCATTCCACTCGGACAATCATAATCACTACATGCATATACAACGTGCATTCTATCATGCATGTAAACGGTCATTTAAATCTAAACGACTAAACCACGCACTCCATCCCTAAACAGCAAGGATGTGTGGCCCGCATCGTGTCCTCGTGCTCTCACGTTGACTCCTCCACTCCATAGTGTCGCCATAACTGTGACGCCCCAAACCCGGGGGTTCGTTGACTACCCGTCAACCTGCGGAATAATTCGTGGAATGTCGCTAACGACATTTTTCACTAAAATCTACGTAGTCCCTTTGTACCTGGGAGCTCTACCTAAAATACAAACCCGCATATACCTGTCCCAAACAAAGGCAATATATCCACATATCCAATCACATGAGTAATACGCCACTGGGCCCACAAACGATACTCATAATACATACCAACCATGAATCCAACTATATACTCAAATAGTTACAAGAGTTACAATATTTTCATCTTATACAATACATATATTAAAATTAGACATTTCATGCTACGTATATATCATCAACCAAAACCACAACCCGGGCTTTCTTCTAATCCTCAACCCTAGGATGAGCTGTCCCCTCGCACACTCCCTGTACTTGTAAAATAATATCCTCGACGTATGAGCCACGCCTCGCAGTGGAACTCACCCTAAGTGGGCTACTCTCCACCTAAGTGCAAGGCAATGTTCCAAATAAACATACATTCAAGCAACATGATCCTACTAATGTCTACATGACCAACTCGCATCCCTGAAGCCACCGATTTCTCTCACACCTCGCCAAGCCTCGTGATGAAAATTATTGCTTTGTTAGTGGACAACCCTCCGATGGCTATCAATCTGGGCCGCCTCCGACGATTGATATATTATCTGCTCGTGACCACCGATGAATAATCAAGCCGTCTCGACGCATTGATATTTTTAATTTGACTCACCCTCCGATAATTAATATTTTTAGACAACCCTCCGAACCATTTTCTTTAGACTCATCTCATGCACTCACTCCTATAGTCCTAGGGCGTTCCAAAGTGCATATGGAATGCATGTATGCTCATTCCAATACAAATAATCACATGCAAATATGTAAATACGCATTACATCCACATAATATCCAATCACACAATCATTTCATGTAATTAATCAATTCGTACATCAAAATTAGCCACTTGGCTAATGATCAAACACGAAAGCAATTCTAACTTGAATTACTCGACCAAACATATTAATTAGCAAAAATTATTTTGAGAACACTGTTTCGGGAATAGTGAAACCCTCGGTTACTATTCCTGAAAATTCACAAATCATCGGTTAACTTAGTGAACCCGGGTTTCACGACCATTTCCGGCCCTATGCATATCACAAAACAATTCATTTCATAATTTATGAATTTAGCACCCCATAACAGCCCCCTTGCCAAATACTACCGTAAAATTTCTAAAATTTAATAATTCGGTCCCAAGTTTTTTGATCGATCAAACGTGCCCCTTACGCCTCATTCACCAAACATCGAAAAGACTTAAAGCATGAATAAACCCAAGTATGAGAACTCCTACCCCGCTGAAATTGCCTAAACTCCTTAAATCCGTATCTTACGTCGAAGACCTCTTCGCGTATACCTTTCCTTCTCGGTCTCCGAAACTCGACGGCCGGATCTCCATCCATTCTAGAGAGAAGTCTAAGCTTCTCTCTCTAAAAACGAAATTTCTCAGCCACTGGAAGTCCTCTCTAGTTTTCACGTTTTTGGTTCTTTGCATTTGGAAAAGACAAATCCTATTTACAATTTTGTCTTTTTGTGACTTAACTTTTCCAAAACGACTTTATCATTCTTTCCCGCTTTCTTGACATCTCTAGCCTATTTCGCCCCGTCCATTTCCATCATTTTCACTCATGCCACTTACGGCACATGAGTACGTAGATATATGTGACTTCGTCGCATCAAAAAATAGTTTTACGACACCCAAACCGCGACGCCTCCTCAGAAAACGGTAAATCTGATTGTCTCGAATTCACCGAAATTTACATGCTAACTAGGATTTCGCGAGACGACCTAACGGTGAAATCCGCTTTCGCCATCCGAGATCTAGAGAATAAATTCGGATTTTTTAATCGAATTACAATTTCAGAATCAAATTACGATTGGGCGATTTTTCCAGAATTCGAATTTCTTGGCCTTACTAATAACACCCTCACTACCTCACCTGGCCTCGCTTACTCCAAACCCGATCACGACTATCCAAAATGCATATTAGTCCCTCCCTCAAAGGTCCCGTTATGTCAACCCTAATCCATTCCCCAATCCACCACATGTTCTGATCCGAGTGATACCCGAGTACTTAGATCGTTGAAACACCTCGTGGACACCTGACATGTTGGGCGGTAATGCCAACCGGTACGCTATGGTGCCTATCCTCTCGGTGCATCTCAAGGTCAGACAAACCTCTGGGCGATAGCTTCCCCACATGGCCGACCTCGACCATTCTCTCTAGTATCACCTTCAAGAAGACGTGATCCCCAACCAACTCTAAGGGTCGACGCCGCACATCAAGATAGCTATTCTCCCGCTTCCGAGCTGAGAAGACGCTGTCAGACAAGTTTTACCTTTGAGGTGTTCCTAATCAAATCGTGACCCGATGGAGCCTTCCCACCTCGGTCCAACATAATTGTGACCTGCATGGCCTCCCATACAATGCCTCACTAAGTGCCATCCGTATACCGCTTGATAACCAAGTATTATAGGTGAATTCCACTAGGGCAAATGCTCATCCTGCCTACCCTTATAAGGTTCCGTGATCTATGCTCAAGAATGTCCTCTAATACTGTGATATAATCCCATACAACTAGTAACCCTACACAAACCTCGCTGGCCAAACACCGACCTTCCTAAGGTCACAATCAATCGACAACTAATGGATCACAACCTAGTCCATGTCATGAACAACATTCATGTACCGAGCCCCCTACCGGCCAACACCCAATGCAATTCCCAAAGGTATCCAAATCCAAGTCACCCGATTCCTATCACTCACCCTAAGCCTACGTGATAACCGGCCATGTGTTTTCATCTGGGCAACTTAACTCTTCTACTTACACTCGGTCTCATACATTTATAATGTAATTCTGTGGATATCTCCCTGTCTCTTACACCCTAACTCTGTGATTCTTACCATAGGGGATTACCACCCCCTTTGCTTTCTTTGCCCAACACACTCTAATTACTCTTCATCTACCGAATCGAACCAGAGTCTTCATTGGGGACAGTCCTAAAGACAAACTCAACCCACACTCACCAAGAGTGGTGAATGGTCGTACCTTGCACCCACACCCGACTCGACGATGATACCGTGCACACGGTAACGCACAATGCCATAATTGTGACACCCAATCCCGGGTCCACCATGAGCGTAATCCGCAGATCACTCACTCATAATCTCACCATCGTCAACTCTCACCCTACATCCTAGGGAAGAACAACATCTATACACTGGTTTCTCTAAAGGCCTTAACCTCTAAGCCCAAACTAAGGTCGTGGTTTCCGTATGACAAACCCACCTAAGGTCCCACCATCGGGCAACCCGATGGCTGTCAACTTGCATCCATGTCAAGCCCGACATCAACAACCAATAGGTTTACTCACCCTAAGGTCCACCACGCTCACAAGGCAATCCTCGATTCGGGTCCCTCGACTTCGACCCACACTTTGGCCCCTCGCCTATCTGTGTCGCCGAGTCGTCGCACCCCGAATCGAAACTCGGTTCCTCCCGACCCATACTAGGGTGTGGAGGAAAAACCGTGATACTCTCCTCGTTCTACAATGACCGATCAGGCTGCCCCAAAACCTCCCGATCCCCGCCACTGGGGCAATCCTGCCTCACACAAGCAAACCCGCCCCGGTCCCGAAACTCGTGTGGCGTAAGTCTGGCTCTCTTCCCAACCAGAAGAAGGTTGATCCTCCTCTTGCTACCAACACCCGTATCCCGAAAGTGTCTCCAGCATCCCGATCTCTATCTCTATGGTCGGGCCGTCCCAATCTGGAGTCCACGTCCCGTAGGCGGTCCTACGATCCCGCCCGAATGGACAACCCACCCATTCTTGAATCTCCTGTAATACCCAAACACCGGCAAATTACGCGATCTCAAGATTGACATTCGGTCTCTCCTAACTTATTACGACCTCAACCTTCTCTCGAGTCGACCACACTCTGATGCTTCACACCCACGCCAGCCCTAAAATCTCACCTCAAGAAGCTTCAACCCGCACTTCATCGAACTTAGCATGGGCTGCCGGCTGGTCTCTTAACAACCTGAAATAAACTCAAGCCATACTCATGCTCCCACTCCGACCGAGAGTAGATCAAGATGTCATCCACGGCACCACGGCTAAACCGATCTAGATAAGGTTGGAACACCCTATGCATGAGATCCATGAATGCCGCTTGCACATTCGTCAATCCAAAGGGCATCACCGTAAACTCAAAGTGCCCATAACGCGTCCTAAACGCTGTCTTAGGATGTCTATCTCCCTAACCCTCAACTGATGGTAACTGCATGAAGGTCTATCTTGGAGTAGACTTGCGTCTCCTTAACCGACTAAACAATCACAATCCTCGTAATGGGTACCGATTTGATCGTAACCGTCTAACCCACAATAGTCGATGCACAAGGGTCTTGTCCTTCTTTTTCGCAAATAGCACCCCATGGTGAAGTGCTTGGTCTAATGAAACCTCTTATCCAAAGAATCCTCAGAGTCGGACTCTGTCTCAGAACTCAACTCGTGCCATCCTATGCAAGAAATACATGGGTGAAATACCGTGGCGTAACTCGATAATCGTCTACTACCCTATGGAGGTAGTCCGTGTAGCCCATCCGAAACCACATCCACATAATCGCACACTACTCGAGGTAGATCCAAGTCTGGTCTCTCCTCGTCCTCTAGGGTAAGGCTCGCTTGCCAACTCTCTAACTGTCCCTAACACCTGGACTCATATACTATCTGGGGAAAAATATCCTGCTTGTCCCCCTGAAGTACCACACGAGTACCGTCCTGCGTGTAGGCGGTAACCCTCCTATGCTCACAATCAATAACAACCCTGTAAGCTATCAGCCAATCCATCCCCAAGATGACATCGAACTCTGACATGTCCATGTTCCTCAAGTCCACTGTGAGTAGAGTCCCCGAGATCTCTAACTCGCAACCTCGACATATCATCCCTATTCTCGCCCTTATCCCTAGGGGAGAACTCACATACAATGACTCCTCTAAGGTCTCAAGAGGTCCTTGCCCATTTCCACAATATTTGGGCTTTACTCTCTAGCTGGAACGCAGCTAACCTAATCCCGGGTCGCGCCGAGGTAACCTACGGCCTCTAACACCTTCTCCTCGATCTCGCATAAACCAACATCCGTCACCACGGATCTCCTCCCGTGAATGCCGAAGGATGACGCGCCTAAACCTCCGGGAGGTTACTAGACCTCCTCGACTACCTCGCTATACCAAATGTGCGGTAGCTGCTCACGCAATACCTACGCCCCTACAAAGGTCCGCCCGATCAAATACCGGTGGTCGGGTCAAATGTCGCATGGTGCCCGACCAGCACTGTGGACGCCTCTAGCGCCCTAACCCTACTTCAGCCATCTACACAATTAACAAGAGCGCTTAGTTCAATACAAAGATTCTAAGGCATAAACATGTTCAGACACCAATCAGGCCACATAAACGCTAGAGCATACATTGTCCTTGCATTTACAGGTAATGCAAGGCAATCAATTTTGCATTTAAAATATTGTTTTCAACAAAAATTTCATTTTTGAAAATTTTATTTTTCGAAAATTTTGTCTAATTT
This sequence comes from Tetrastigma voinierianum, assembly GCA_016808115.1. Taxonomy (NCBI): domain Eukaryota; kingdom Viridiplantae; phylum Streptophyta; class Magnoliopsida; order Vitales; family Vitaceae; genus Tetrastigma; species Tetrastigma voinierianum. The sequence continues at coordinate 107,983 of JAEQBH010006801.1, forward strand.
GATTTGATTTGATTTGATTTGATTTTATTATTATTTTTTTCCAAAAATATATTTTTTTTTCGAAAATTTTTTCCTCAAAATTGACTTCAGAATAAAAGATCGAAAGTTAAAACTGGTCAAAATCAGTCGGAATCGAGCCACCAAACACCCTAACCGGGCTCAACCGACCCAACAAGACGCCCCGCATGCGACAGAACGCCTCAGCCGACAAGCACGTTGCGCCCGCGCCGCGGCCCGTCTCCTCCTGGGTCCCTCAAGGCGCCTCGCCCGTCGTGCCGTGCCCGCGCCCCACAGCACCCGCGCCGCATCGTCCCCGCGGGCGCCCGGAAGACTCAAGGCCGGGAAGACCCGCCTTTGTATCACAAGGATCGCACGCAATATAACCTAGCCTGATACCCTTGGGTCACAATACAATCCCATTGTATTGCGATGCAACCCTCCTCAGCCACTAGCTTGCTCCTCTTAGTCACGATACAACACATTCTCTCAGACACAAATTTTTTTTCATTACCTCTAATCTGGGCAAGAGCCCAAAAACGGGTTTTTTTTTCATTATAAATATATATTTTTCAATTATTTCCAATAAATTGAAAATCATAAAAAAAAATTTACTTATTATTATTTTTTCATTTTCTTTGAACACTCAAATAAATTTATAAAATTTATTTTACCTAATTTTCTTCAATTTTACTACTTGTAAAATCTTAGAAAATTATTTTCTTTTCTCTCATAACCAAATAAATTTATGAAATTTATTTTCTTTACTTTTTTCCAAAGCTTACACTGTAAAATTTTTTCTCCACCTTATATATATATATATAGTATATATATATATATATATATATATATATATATATATATACATTTTTTTCATATCTCAATAAAAAACCAAATAAATTTGGCTTAAAATTCATTTTGTTTATTATTATTATTTTTTTTCATTTAATTTTGAAAAATGGTCCAGAATTTCCTCAAAGCCTCCTTATTTAACACTAACCCTAGTGTTCAACCTCAAATTTATTAAAATTTGATTTCATTATCCAACAACTCAAACAAATTTATTTTATTTCTCCTCGTTCCAGTTTTTACACACTGTAAAAACTTCAAAAAGTTTCTAACACATCACTTGTTTTCCTATGTGCTAAGTACTAAGCACACCAACAATCATAACACATACAACATGGTATACACACCATTCATCAAACATTCACATGTTCACACATCATTTACCAAACAATCACCTAAAACACATGCATGTAGTGTCCTAGTTTTGTCCCGTGATTTCCTAGGTAATTTCATACCTAAACTCAACATCGAACCACACCTAGTGGTGATGTTCTTACCCGACTATGGACTAAACCCAAATCCCCTCAAGCCCTAGGTAGTCAGATACTCATGCTCGATACTGCTTTGACGCCCCAAACTCCGGGGTCCTGACTACACGTCAACTCGCGGAACATTTCTCGTGGAATGTCGGGTGACCCGACATTACGAAAATCGGGCGTAGCCCCTTTGTACTCTGGAGCTCTACCCAAATACAACACCTATATAAAACCTGTCCCAAACAATCCAATATAACAGTTTATGATTAAAACGACCACTTGGGCTCATAAACCAATACTCATCACCATATCTATATCCAACTATATCCAATAGTTTCAAGAGTCAAATTTTTACTTTATAATAAAGACATATATTAAAATTAGAGAATTCATACATGTCATACATCATAACCCAAAGCCACAATCCGCTTTCTTCTAAAGCTCGCCTCAGGATGAGCCGCCTCCCACAAGCCCCGCACTGCAAAATAATATCCCTCGATTGGGCGTAGCTAATGCTCAGAGCGAACCACCCTATGGGCTATCAGAATATCCCGAAATATACCCTAGCGCTTGAATTTGTTTAGGTATATTAAAAGCTAAATATGAATTTTCGTGAAATAAAACGAGACCCATAATTAATAATAATAAAGCCATAGTAATTAGTCTTTACCACTGAGGACTTATGTCATAAGATGAAAAAAGGGGATGCCAAAGTATAAAATTGAATAAGTTGGATTGAAATAATAAAGAATGGAAGGGCTAAATAGCAAAAATGGGAAAATAAGCCAAAAAATGACTTGGCCAAACATGGCCTTAACAAAACATGGGATTTAAGACAAAATTGGTCTCAAATTGGGGGGAGACTAAACCGTAGAGAGAGAGAGAGAGAAGAGAGGAAAAGAGAGAAGAAGAGGAAGAGGAAGAGAAGAAGAAGAGAAGAGAAGAGGAAAGGAAGGCCAAAAAGTTATGGAACTATATGATTTTGTATGAATTTCCATGCTATGGTATGATTATTATCTTGCCCAAACCTAGGGTTTTGCTAGGGTTTCATCTTAACCCAAAAATTATGGAAAGTAAGGTGGGTAAAACCTTAAATAGTACAATAAGAATAGAGAATCCTTCCTTTGAGGATGGATTCATGGTTTAATTGAGAATAATTGAGTTAGGGGTTTAGAACAAACCCAAACTAATCATCATGTTTGGTTATGTATGGGTTATTACCCATATTAGAATGGTTTTGGAAGAAATTCATGGAGGATTTTTGAAGTAAAGATAAGTATTGAAAGAGGAATTGAATAGAAAAGAGGTTACAAGAGGAATAGGAAATGGTTTTGATGTGTGTAGGAAGTATGGAGTTGATTGGGTAGCAAAAATATGGAAAAATGGGAGAAAAACACACATTCTGGGCATTTTTCGGTGACATGTACCGGTATTCACCTTGAACATGTACCGGTACATGTTAGGTTCTGTCATTTAATACAACATACCACAGTCGGGTGTACCGGCATGACAGACGTCTGCTTTCTATTTCGACCAGTTTTCGTATTTTAGCCATAACTTGCTCATTTATTATCCAATTTGAGTGATTCAAGTGGCTAATTAAAATAGACTTCAAGGAGAACCAAGCATATAGAAATAACTACCTTCTAATTCTGACTCTAAGTGGTCTTTAAAATTCACTCAGTGGCTATGTGCAAGCTAATTCCCGGTTCAGCTTTGAACATGATTAGCCCCTTATTGTTTAGGATTTAACTGAAGCTTCTGGTTCGAATTGGGTGATTCCAATTGGAGAAGAACCCTTAGCACCTTAAATTTAAAGGAGTACAAAGAAACAGTGTCAAATATGGAGGCAAGACACTGGAAAAATGGGTATTTCAAACAGTCCCAAGTGTAATATCGGTAATGACTAGCTGGGTATGAAAATGCCATGGTAATTTGAATTTGGATGAGTCAACTGATTGATTCCAATTCCTAAGTAAAATAGATTCATAGAGGAATAAGAATATATGAATGAGGTGTGATTTCATAGACATCATACTTTATAGCATAAGGAAGTGCCATATGTAATAGGTATGGAACAAGGGAAAAGAGTAGAAAATGCAATATGTATAGATGTGTTCATGAAACATGAATACTACATGAATATAGGATTATATGATAGATATGCCTAAATGAATAGATAGAACATGCTAAGAACAAATGATAGAAATGCGTAAATGCTAAGAACGATAGAGAGAAGTAAAAGATGACAAAGCACAAGAATAAGTACATGTACATGAATGATGTGCATAAGAAAGACATGATATAATATAGAACAAGATATGAAATACAATATAAAGCATCTCGACAAGAGAAGCATACAGGAAAGCATATGAACATAAGTGTATATGATATGAATATATGAATAAGTAAAAGCATACACATGATAGAAATATAGGAAAGTACATGAATAGCTAAATCCTGATAGAAACGTATAAAGGATATGATGTATAAATGATATAAAGAGATATGAATATAGAAAGCTATATATGAATATATAAATACAAGAGTGCATAGATGCATTCATGATATATGATAGACAAAACTAAATGATAGAAAAAGATATGGATATATGTAGTATAGAGATATATGAGAACCGTAATATGAAACTACAGATATGAGAACGAATACAGAGTAAAGTAATGATAGTATATATTGCATAAGCAATTATGATAACAATAGTTATTCATGCTTATGAGATATGTACAGAAAATGTAATAAAGCTGATTGTCTGCTTAGAACCTGGTAGAGGGATAGATAGGCATGCCTATAGGAAGATACAATTGCCGCAAAGATATACATAAGACGTATCGAGGCCCCGCTTGTCGATGACATAGATCCCGCTTTTGATCGTGGCCCCGCAAGGGTCACCATTAATAGGACAGATCAATCGCCTCGCATAGCTGATAGTACCTTCTGCACAGACATAGCATATGACATAGGTCATCACTCGTATAATGATGATACCTTCTAGTATTAACAGATAGAGATCACTGGTCTCGCATGCTGATAAGATCTTCCTGCACACCCAAGCTATTTCCGAATCCGCTAAGGTATTTGCAGCATGAATATAAAAGAAAAGGAAAAGTATACAAAGGAAATGTATATGAAAAGTATATGATATGATATGATATGAGAAGCATAGCCTTGCTATGCACGAAGTACAGATGAAGCAAAACAAGAAGCATAGTATAACTTGATATGAAAATAAGTATATAAAACACAAGAAAAGCAGCAGAAGTATACAAAAGCACAAAGTATATGAGAGATAGAATAAGAATGTACAAATGTATATGAAGTATACGATAGTACAAGTATGAAAATGAAGAATGAAAAGTATAACAGGAAACAATATATGAAATGAACAGTACATGAATATAGAAATATGAACATACAAATACAAAATATATGACAAGACAAGATCGAATAAGAAAATATATGATAAAACAATATAAGAACCAATGAATTAGCATGTGGCTGCAGCCAGCCAACATGAAAGAAGACATGATATAGGTATAGGATAAGAAATGATATAAGTAATAGTACATAGAATGCAATAAGTCGAACCGAAAGAGATGAAAAAGACTAGAAACAGTAAAAGACATATGAAAGTACAAAGATATGAAAAGTATCAGATGAAAGCATACAATAGTACCGTATATGAAAAGTATAAGAATGTAGATAAAAGCACAAGATAAAGATAAGATAGGTTATAAGGAAAGTATACGAGATATGAATGTATCTAATACATGTACAGTATGAACATGAAAGGAAATGAACATGATAAGTATAGGAATATGTAAAGTATAGAAATAGGAATACAGAAAAAGTATAGATAAAGGATATGCCAAAGACATAGAACATGTAACAGAAAAAGATTGACATGCAATAGGAATATAAAATGATAAGGAATTAAAGTATAGAAATATGTATAGATATATGAAATGCATATGTATAAGCTTGTGACAACTTACACAGGGTTGTCCATGCTTATGTTCCCAAGCGCAGTTTAGCACGGTGTTCAATCCCGTAGGCATGTATGCAGACAAGCATAGAGGACAGATATCTACATCACAGCGCACTCGACTGTAGATGGGTGCTCACCAAATACGCCTGCAATCTCCCGATGTTTTGTAATAGAAAATGGTACATGTATAAGTAAATGAGACTTTATATATGTGTATAGATTGTGATGGACACCACTCCGGTGGTAGTTCTTTTGGTATATGTAAATGATTTTTGTTATTATAGAAATTGTTTGTATACTACAAAGGTACAGGTACAACTCTGAGAAAGAACAGGTCAATGAGAGTCCCAAGACAAGCACAAGATATAGATAGTCTCCCACCCCGACTTCTCGGTTCTGATCCCCAACCGGCCTGACCGGATCCTGGCATGATAGCTACTCTCCACCTATGCATATGCAATGCTCCAAAATAAACACATTCAAGCAAATGCATGATCCTACTTGAATGTCTAACTGATCATATCGTACCCGAGTCCTCACCGACTCCCTCACACTCGCCTAAGCCTCGTATGAGAATTATTATGTTTATTTGTTTGTGGACAACCCTCCGATGTGTATATATATCAATTGGGCTGTCTCCGACGATTGATATTATTTATGGACTACCCTCCGATGTATATCAATTGGGCCGTCTCCGACGATTGATATTTTTGGTATGGACTATCCTCCGATAATTATCATTTTTGAACAACCCTCCGAACCATTTTCTGCATCATCTCATGCACTACTCCTACTCCTAGTAAGTCCTAGTTAGATACTTAATGCATGGCGCCAAATTCCATACCTATAACACATGCAAATATATAAACATGCATATTCACATAAAAATTAAATCACACAATCATGTTATGTAATTTCGCATTTCATCACATCAAAATTAGCTCACGTGGCTAATGATCAAACACGAGCAATTCTACCGAATTACTCACTTCAAACATATTAATTCACAAAATTTATTTTAGAACACTATTCCTGAATAGTGAAACCCCTAAGTTTCATTCCTTAAAAATCACTAATCGTCTGGCTCAATTTAGTTGAACCCGGTTTCACCGCCATTTCCTACTTCCATACAAACGGTAATACATGATTTAAAGCATAATTCATCACACAAAATAACCAAACAGTCCGTGGACTGTACAAATCCTCTAAAAATTTCATCACCCGTCCTAAGATCAGGATCGATCAAACTATTTCACCATCACTTCAATCAACTCAAACATTGTAAATACACTTTAAACAAAGTGTAAACCCAAGTAGGGAGAAATTTACCTCACTGAGTCTACCAACCTCAAATCCGTGTCCACGAATATTCGCACCAGAGAGCAACTTTTCTTCGTCTCCAAAAGATCACGACGGCCTGGGATCGCTTTTATATTTTAGAGAGAAGTCGTGTGTTTCTCTCTAAAATCAATTTTTTTGGAATTTCCCGCATCTCCTCCTAAATCTCATCGTTTTTTGCTCTCTTTCACTTCGAGAAGATAAGCACTATTGGATTATTTTGTCTTTTCAACTTAACAATTCCAAAATGACATTTAACTTTCCTTTCCGCCTTTGTGACATTCTGGCCATCTCGCCGGCCTATTTCCACTCATTTCATCATACCACTCATGGCACATGAGTACGTTGTTATATGTGACTTTCACGTGATCAAAAATCGCTTTAAAGTTAACCCGAACCGCGATGCCTCGAAAACGGTAAATTCCTAATGATCTGCGTAATTTACTAAATTCGACGCGCTAGCTTAGATTTCCTCGCGAGATCGATTCCATCTGCAACTGGCTACATTCGAGATCTAGAGAATAAATTTTGAACTTTTAAACTTAAATTAAGCAATTTCATAACTCGAAATTACGATTGGGTTTCCTTCCTGCAATCTAATTTTCTGCCTACACGCCCTGTGATTCACCACAATTCTGTGCTTTTTGCATGTTTTGGAAAAATCCACAAAACATATTTTTCGTAATCTATGGGACACATTCAGGTGGAACATCAATACATTATATATATATATATATATATATATATATATATATATAGGAGTGAGTATATATATATATATATATATATATATATATATATATATTTGTGCAAAGATTCCACTAAGGGACTCCTTTAACAAGAATGCCACCAAAATCGAGGAGTAAGACAACCTGTAGAGTCTCCTAAACTTAGATCCGATGTCATAGGCTAATGATGGAAGGAAGAGTCTGCCCTGGTGGAACAGATAGAGAACTCGATAATTCCTCCAATATGATATCAGGAGTCCATCTAATAGCTCTATGTAACAAGTGGAAGGAAGATGTGCTAATGCTGATAGCTTATTCTCTTCTCATCAATTCTAATGAATTTAAGGCTTTCACGCAAGAAATAAAGAGCCGAGGAATGATCATGATCGTCTTATAATATAAAATGAAGCATCATCAAAGCTTAGTCCCTCCGAGAACTTTAGAGAAAGGAGGCAACCAAGGCAAGAAGTTGCTTTCAAGCTTGAAAGACAATTTTCTAACGAACTCAAGGGGCAACATTCTGAGAACCTACGAGAAGCTGCACTTTCACCGCCTCACCTCGCGGTAGAGGCAGGGTTAGATACCCTTCCTTTCATAGAGAGAGGGTGGCACTGAGAACGTAGGCATGGGAAAGACCTAATGCGCTAGAGCCATAACCCCTGAGGATTTTGCTCGACTAACTAATTACACAACAGGAGCATATGAAGGAGGCTTTTCTTTCAAGCGGTATAGCACGAGGGTATCATGCAACAATCAGAGTGAGAGTATAAATGGAAATCGGGGATGTGAAGTTCAACAAGTTCTCAACAAAGCTTACCAAGTTCCTCAACAACCTTAAAATCCCAGCTCCGCGATTTGATTTAGTGAGCAATCGTAGAGGCGCAAGAGTTACATGGAGTTAGGTCTCGTGCAAATCGCACCCAGAGTTCTATTAAACCTTATCTTAAATGATATATAAAGAGAACCCCTACCTAAGGGGTACATGATCTCCGATTTCTCCCGTCTCTACAAATAAGACGGCACTCACTCTGTATACATTATTAGATCTCACTATGCAATGTGGGGAGTTGGCTAACAATGAGAATTTCTATCATTTCAAGTTTAGATTGTTTCCTAACTATTTGATAGGGGCAACATTCACATGGTATACAACATTACCGAGAAACTCCATTCAAAGTCAGAGGGAGATGGAAAGGCAATTCCACACTCGCCAAGGTCGAGTCAAGTGTGTATCAGATAACTCCGGCCCGTAGTGACTCAAAGAAATGGGGAGACTATTGATATGTTCATCTCCCAATTCAAGAAGATGAGAAACAGGTGCAAAATCCATCTTCCAGAGACAGAGTATGTGGAAATGGCTCAAAGATGTTTGGACATTGAGTTGAGGAAAAAATTCCAAGGTATGGAATATAGAGATTTTTATGAACTTGCAACTAAGGTGATAGAGTATGAAGAGCTGCTCAAGGAAGAAAGCTACCGGAGGAAAATGTTCATGGATCCTTATTGTCAAGAAGTGAATCGTGAAGTGGTACTGCGTATCTATCTACCATGTGGACATTCATCTATCCTCTCATTGTAGAAAAGACACTGATTTGTAAAGAAGGCACAAATTGCTCGTATTAATGTGTTCTATAATGACTGAGGTAGCAAAATAGAAGTTAATATTTGTTTATTGGTAAAGAAAATTCATTACCTTCCCTAAAGACCACCGGATCCCCAATAAGGATGAACTAAGGGGAAAGATTTATCAGAAGTACCACACCATGGAACCATACTATTAAGCAGTAATGTCAGGTTTCAAAAATGTCATACAGGAAACGATCAACAAAGGGATACTCAAATTCCCTGATAAAAAAGAGGTTATGTTAATCGATAGGGATCCTTTCCCACCAATGGCCTCAATCAACATTGCCAGCTTCGACCTAAGAGCATTGATGAAATCCAAGAAGGTCGGAAAACTCTCTTCAGGAAAGGTATGAGTCCCTAAATATCATTCCTCGTCTGTCGGGATAGTGGAGGTTTGTTCTCAAGTAATTGCTTATATCTTATTACCATGTTTCACTCCATGAAAAAGTTTCATCATCCTCTCATGATAATTTTCAAAATTTTTAAAATTTTAAGAAATACCCTTTCCAAAAATTTTAAAATTTTAAGAAACACCTTCAGGTCTTCAGATACGGGCTTTCTCCACTGGTGCGGGTCATATATTCGATATTTAACTACGGCTCGGGCTCAAGCCTAAATCCACATTGGGTCGTCGGGCTAAATTTATTTTGGGTACAAACAATTGCCCCCAACATACATTACGGCCTGAAGGCCATATTGTATGTATAAAAGGCCTAAACATATTTTTCTTGGGCCTATCTCCAACATGAGACCCAAAGTCCGGGCCTCCCACCCATGACTTAGTTCCACAAGAAGAAGGAGCCAAGTCGATCAAATGAGAATGCAATCTGATTCCCAAGAGAAAAGTCCTCGACCCCTTCAAGCCAAGCTTCCTACCTCACTTAAAATTTTGTACAATAAGAAGAAAACTATCATTCTTCTTCTACTAGCACCTAAGAATCACCCTATTTTTCTTTGCTTTCAAGAAAAATCTATTTTCACTTGCCAAGACAACTCGTTTTGGTTTGGAAAAAGGAAACCTTTCTACCCCTTCATCTTCTTCTTTTTCATACCCGACGCTCCATAGTCACTTGCCCCGCCACCGCTGAAGAAGGTCAATACTGTCAGCTGAGACGAAGACCGTTAACGTGGAGGAAATTGACATTTCTCGGTTCGCTGACGTTGTCATCAAGATACTATCGCTTTTCTACGTGGTTCGACGTTGTCACGTCTCGCAAGGTCAAGGCCACTAGTTCCCGACTTGTCAACGCCGCCTTTGCCCTCCACGCTGTCGATGCCACCGATGCCATATCGCTTGTCGACTCCGTCAGATTCGGGCTCAATTCCAGACGCATAAAAAGTCTATTGTAATCTGAAATTTTTTTTGGCTAAAAAATTCAAACAAAACGATTTGACAAGTATCTTTGATGCAAAAATTTTCTTATGGCAAGCAGTTTCGACAAGGATTTTTTTGATAGGAATTTTTTGATGCAACTAAGGAAAGTTTTCTTTTGTTAAGTATTTTTGCCGCCTCTTCGAGAAAATTATCCTGATGCACCAGTAAATTTTCTGATTCAATTTCAAAAAAATTTTACAATGATTTTCGATAAAAAAAAAAAAATTATGACAAGCATTCTTTAATACCCTTTAAAAAGTGCTTTCGAAATGTTTCGAAAGTGCTTTCAAAATCGATCGAAAGACTTTTCACATGGCTAAAATTGAATTTTTCTTAGCGTATCGTAGTCGTACAATCGTCAAAAATTTCGATTTATCTAATGCACGGCTATTAACTTAAAGGTCATTCTAAAGCTCCTACTCATATAGACTTGAATTCTTTTGCCTTGAATTCACTGAGCTCGAATGTTTTCCGCTTTATACTGATTAAGAGATTTTCACATGTAGTATACCAAATTTTCTCGGGATTTGTTTTCCTGGGGAGTTTTTATGTTGGTACCATGGCTTCCAAATTTCTGGCCCCATCTCATCAAGGTAATCCTAATCTCGCTGTGCTCATCTTTCCTAACATGCACTCGGCTCGATATAACTTTTGTCTATATACCATAGTCCGAAAGTATGTAAAATATGTACGCTATGTGCGCAAGTGCATGCACGTATCAAGTAACATGGTACCTAAGTACTGACAGAGATCCACTGTAAAGTGCATCGATCGAAATTGTTCTTATAATATTATCCGATTTAAACTCTAAATTTTTATCTAATTAACTCAGGTATACAAAATAAAGCTAAATGAACTTGTAAAATTATCACAAGGGTGGTACACTTGTGGATTTGTTTCGCCACTTTTGATGGATTATTCACTATAGAAATTACTACTTAGTCTATTAATGACTTCTTGATGATGGGGTGATCGTGCCTACGAGATACCCTCTCTCGAGGTGTATCCGCCTATCTCACCAGTAGGGTTGGGTGCATCTCTGCCCCGACCCAATACTTCGAAACGCTTAAATGTTTAAACCCTAATCGCCACACTCGGAATCGACATATCTCTATTTACCGATTTAACCGAGGGTCGCTCTATTAAGATCCTTGGGAGTCTCTGACCCTCGATCCTGATATTCACAGGATCATGCTAATGTCGCGACATCACCATGTATTTAAATATCAGAGAGGAGCATCAATGCGAATCATAAATAAACTAAATAATATATGTTAAACCTTTAATCCATTCACTGTGAAGCTGTGGTTCAACAAAACCCGGATAGAAACTGTAAACATGTTGGAACTGAATGTACACATAATCAATCTATAAATCATCAATAGTTTATCGAAAGAGAAGAAATACAAAAAGAAAGTGTCTTCCACGATCCGAGTCGCCGCTTCGCTTTCCGCTCCAAATTCCTACGCTCTCTTTCCTCTCAAAATTATTCCACGCTTTTAATGATGTCGGTGCGTAAAATCGCGGCGGACGCCGCGATACAGGATGTCGCCGACGCCGGTGGCACGCGACGCTGCACGTCGCGACGGGGCCGTCGCTGCTGACTTTCCTTGTCGACCAGCCGCGACGCTAGAAGTGGCGACGCCGTGACGCGGGCGACGCCGGGACGCTATGACTTTGTACGCCATGACTTTGTGACGCCGCGACGTGGCCGCTGTTTCTCCCCGCTCTTTCGATCGCTCCAAATCGCCTAAAAACCACTCTCTTGTCCTGCAATTCACAAAAACTCCACAAATCATATCTAGGCTATACCGCGCTTTATTTAAAATGTAAAATCAACTAAAAACATAAAGTGGACGCGGGTATAATATGAGTGTTTTAGGCACTCATCACACTTCAAATCTAGCCTCGTCATTCCTGGGCAAGAAACCGACCTTCCAAACTCAACACACAAGACCCTAACATACTAAACTCGACGCCATGATCAGGATGCCCATAAATACTAAGAAGGATCAAAATGGACTGACTTACAAATCTCGTTTCTTTCACCTCCGAATTCTCGAGGATCCATAAGGATGTTCGACTTTCTATGAACTCACCGAATATGTTCATTGACAAGTGACTCAACCTCTTAAATCTTCAATAGCCATTCCCAAGGAGCCTATTTGCAATCGATACATGATCCTTACTGCATAACCTCTAGCTCGACACCCCCTAAACTTGGACTAACCCACCTATTTAGAAGCCGCCTAACTACGTAAGGATGTTAATCGCACCATTTCCAGATTCACTTAACATATTTACTCCTGAAAGAAAAACTATGTCTCGATGCTTATGTCGAGTGTTCCCCAGAATGGATTCGCCGTGCTCCCACCAAATAAGTTATACAATCGGGCATTTGGGCCCTCGAACTTCACCTCGAACACTCAATCAAACCTAAGGGCCCTAGGCTGTAGGAAACTTCCATCCTCTGTCCCATGTAACGGGCAGTGAAGTCAATGGCAATTCTACTACCGCTCAGTGGCACAGTTTTGAGGCCCCCTTCGATCGCGGCCCTATTCGATTAGAAGATCCTAATTTATCTCCTGCCTATATTTGTTTGTTTGTTTTTTTTGTTTTGTTTTGTTTTGTTTTTTTTTTTTAAAGCTCGTGCTCGATGGCAATCCTCTTTTCAATAGTGTCCCATCACTTCAGTGGCAAAGAATCCCCAAAGGTTACTGACCCCAAGAAGTCAAGTTCCTGAGGCTGTGCATACCCTAGCTTGTCATCTGTGTGTGGGTGCGATAGGATAGATGGGAATTGGTTTCTTGAATCTCCCAGAGGTGATTCACTCTGTCTCCCTACCTATTTAACATGAAATTCCTGAGCATCTAACACCCTACGAATCCAACATGATTATGCTGTGTTTTTCCAACAAGATTCGAAGTGGTCAAAAGTGATCCTCACCAAGATTCACGGCATCGCGCACACACTACCTAAAAACAATCCTAAACCGAAACAAACTCAAACCGGAAAATCCTGAAGGAACCGAAATAGAAAATACCTCACACAAACCCTAAATCGCACACATATAACCAAATATAACCTAGAACATACTAAAGCGTAGTTACCACCATAACTCAAAAACAAAACGCACACACACTGGGGGTAAAACAACCCAACATCACCAAACCCTGATCACCCACACCCCCTCCTCTGTCATGGGGACATTGTCCCCAATGTCAATGAAAGAAAGAAAGAGGTGCGAGGAAACTTCCCCGGTGATCACCTGATCACTACGAGGTGGCGCAGCTGGTCGGAGGAGGGTGAGAATCAAGGAGCCGTCCCATAGTGGACTACCTGATCACGGGAGGGACGGTCGCCCGGTCTGGCTAGGATCGTATGCATGTCGGGCCTCGCAGAGCCCCACTTCCTCGGGGTTGATGAGGACGCGATGCCTCGGTCTTATCCCGCAGCCCCGCAACGAGTCGTGGAGGTCAAGCACCTGGTCCCTCGGCGGATAGCGGAAGGACCGACCTGGATCCTCCCGGGAACGCCGAGGCGGGTGGTGGATGGTGAAGTCCGTGGGCGGTGACGGGAGGAGGTCCGTCACACACCCTGGGGTCGACGGGGAGTGCCAAAACCCGGCCCGATACACTCAAGCTCATCCTCATCCAAGGGTTCATCGCCTCGAGTCACACGATTCCTAGGCGTGGTACACCCCGGGCTTGTCCTTCGAATCGATATAGCCTTTATGAGGTGTATCCAAGCCTCGTCATTCTCTGCAGGGACTCCGACCTCGTGATAGCCAAAATAAGGAACGGGGGCGGCCTAAGTTCATCTGACATCTTTGTTATGCAGGATCACGCCCTTCATAACCGACCTACATCAAGGATGTCTTCAAGGATGGCGAAATCAGCAAATTCATTGGTCGCCACCACGCATATCGTAGCCCAGAAGAGCCGCGAGCAGATGAAGTGGTGCCAAACCTGGGATATAGCCAGGCTCGCTTGCAACTTGTGAGCACGTCCCTCACCGTTGAGTTTCCACCCCCTTTCCCATCGGGTCAAGACTTAAGGATCTCGTGGTAGTTCTGGTCGCATGTGAGCTATCAAACACCCAAGTGTCCACTTCGGCCCAAGTTAGAATTCATTTATGGACTTCACACGTAGTCGACTAAACCCCAAGCACCCTAACCATTTTATTCACGTGGAGGCGAGATCATGAGAATTCCTGACAACCATACGGGCAAATCGCGTAGGGGGTCGGGCATGTACGCCTCCACCCTGTTTGCGAATGGGTCTCGGCGAAAAATCCCTGGGTGGTGAAACCGCTTCCCACGATCCACCTATTTTGCAGAGATAAGGTCGATCCTTCCTACGCACTCATTGACAAATCTGACATGGTCGTAACCCGTGTATGCTCTACTGGCCCCGACCCCTCTCGGGCTGGGTCATCTTTGTCGCCGTCTCGACATCGGGCTTATACGGTGAGGATGAGGTAGTGACCGCTGGTTTTCCTCGCTCCACTCCGGTCGCTGAACTCCCCGACAACCGTAGCGTGAGACCAAGTGGCTCTAATGAAACCACTCCAAGCTCACTTAGACAATTTATCAAGCACCTGGTGTGCACGATGGGACCGGCTGGGCTTCAGACTTCTGACAACGTGGATGGCTAATAAAATCCCTGCATACACCTAAGGTCTGGCTCCTACTTCCTCTAGCGAGACCCAAAAATCAAGACAAAACGGCCAACCTAATGACCCGAACCCTTGTATCTGAACTAATTACAAAGCACCCAACCGTGCCCGCCAATGGAGGATGAGGCTCTGGGGGGCGAGTAAAGTCGGTGGGTACATCTAGATCAAGCAAGGGGCCGCTTAACACGGGTGGTCTAACTTACAACAATGGAGAGGCTGAGGAGCTCCTGGGCTTAGTGTGGCCTGTACGAGGAAAAAGAGAGAATCTTGAGGTTCATAAAATAGGGGTAACGTCGCAACGTTTAGGCTCAACGTCGCGACGTGCCCGAGGGTTTATTGGCCAACATCGCGACGTGGTAGAGAAACTATAAATCCAACGTCGCGATGTTGAGGTCCCACGTCACGACGTTCCAGAGAGGGGTGCCAATTGACGTCGCGACGTGGAGGCCAATGTCGCGACGTGTAACGCCCCAAAAATACCCTAGAATATTTATAATAATTGTAACGCAAGACTAAAATACCCTGTAATATTTTATAATAATTTGATTATATATATTCCGGTATGAGTCGAAGCTCAAACTCGGGTTTTTCCAAATAAATTGATAAATCGTGAAATGTAAATTGAAAGTGAGAGCATATGATTGAATATTATATGCTAAATTTAGAAAGTGATTGAACCCGGAAATAACCCAAGTGAAAAAGGGCAAATGTGGAAATTTGTAAAATGAAGACCTAAGGGTCAATTTCTATAAAGAATAAATGTCTAGGAGAATTTATGATAAATGAATGGCCAAAGTGGAATAATAGGAGACTTAAATGAAAAATGGGTTAAAGGCCAAACAAGGCCTTATGGAAATAAAGAATTGAAGACTAAAAAGGAGAAAATGGGAAATGAGAATAGGGTGGAAGGCCAAACATGGCCTTACACTTAAGTTTGGATTTAAAAGACCAAAAGTGGTCTTGGGAGCCATTGTCGAAAGCAAACCCGCTGAGAGAAGGGGAGGAAAAAAGGGGGAGAAAGGCTAGGGTTTGCAAGAAGGAGTGGTTTTGGTTGGGTTTGCTTCTCATTTCTTCCTCCTAAGGGATCAAGCAACCTACATGAGGAGATTTGAGGAGATAAGGTAAGAAAAATCAAACCCTAACTTCCTTTATGTTCTCGATTTCTTGGGAAAAGCCCTAACATAAGAAAAGGGATTCAGACGATTCTAAAACCACCTTCTTGAGTCGCTTTCTTGGGGTGATCTCACAGAATTTTGATACGGGATGAACTGAGAAGATTTATCAAGAAAAATGGGTGAAAATGCCAAAAATCCAAAGATTTTCCTAAAATTGTGAAGTGGTACTAGTAATACCAAAGAGTGGTACCAAAGCATCTATGATGTAAATGAAAGCGGTATCTGCACTAATTCAACCGGTACGGTGACTCCACCGGGCAGTTGAGGGATCGGTACCAAGATTAATCAAAGGGAAAATTCTGACCAAAGCTTCCAAAGAAATTCCGCTTTTGCATATTTTTGCAACTTTGTTTGTATTCGTAGATAATCGATCAAGCAGTGACCCAAGAAAACGACAGAATGTGGCTCAAATACAGAATGAGACTAAGTGAAAAACGTATCAGACCGCGCCGATATTCGCTTAGTATGATTATTTGTTTAACCACTAAGAGTGAAGAATTTGTATTCGACTAGGTGTGTGAAGACAACAACCCGACCTAGACTGTATCAAAAAAGAGAAAAGGAATTGATAATTGGTTTGTTCTTTGCTCCTATTTGTTCAGCTTTTTTCTACGTTTCTTTGTTTCCTTCTGCCTTGTTTCTTTGTGACTCAATTTCCATTTCAAGTTATATATATATATATAAATTTGAATTATTAAGATTCAATGTCTCTGCCAATATCTCGTGACAAAAAGTGTATTCAACCATAAGTGAATTTACTACATGAAAGTAAATTGATTTTGAAATGTATTATGAAATGACCAACATGACGGGATTCACCAACTCGACCTCTGCCACAGGGTAACCGTGATTTGTTCCATGCGAAACACATCGCATCGAATGACAAACAGACGTAATTCACCAATCAATCGCCGCGGAATGCTCGACTTCTATGTTTTATATGTGAGATGGTAATATCAATGTGAAATCACATTACTACCGAATTATAAACAGATAGGATTCACTCAACCGACCTGGCCGTGGAATGCTCGACTTCTATAGCCATATGTGAGATGGTAATATTGGAATGTGAAATCACATTGCTGTCAATAACAAACAAGTATGGGATTCACTAACCGACCAAGCCAGAATGTCGACTTCTATAGCCATATGTGAGATGGTAATATCAATGTGAAATCACAAACCTAAAATAAAAATGGTATTAAAAAAGTGTATTTGTATAAGTATCTTTTACATTGGCTACGATATCAGATAAAGGCATTATTTTGACAAATGCATGACTAGACAACTAAAATGGAATGAGAACTCGCATGTAACCACTAAGCATGAAAATGCTTAATGTATTGTTTTTATCAATGCGTTGTGTACTGAAAGTGATGGATACCGAAGCTGACTCAAGGTCTGGCTATTTAGAGTCATTCAAAGAGTTCACTGAGTATGCCCACACATGCATCCTCACTATATTTTTTTTACATGACAAGAGCCATAGAACAGTAGCGAGTTTAACTTTTGAAATTATTTTTCGTAATTTCCATAAATTTCTGAACACGATTGATATTTAGTCAGTAAAGGCCTAAATGCCATATTTGGTTAAACGATATTTTCAGAAGGAATCAGATTGAAATCAGAATCGCTTACGGGCTCGCCCTAAATGAACGCCTGCAGAAAGAGATGAAAACCAAAACACTTCTAGAAATGAAATGTAATTGTTAAATATATTTGATTAATGGCTTCGGACGGCGTCCCTGCTCACCGATCCGCCTGCGGTCAAACGTCTCTATGGTCACCACACGATCGCGACGTGGAGGTGTCCAAAATAGGGTGTTACCGTCGCGACGTGGAAATCCAACGTCGTGATGTGACCGAGGCTAATTTTTCATGATTCAGGCAACGTTGCGACGTTGGGAAGTCACGACGTTGAAATCCAACATTGCGATGTGACAGAGAAGGTCAAATTGAAAAATTTTCAGAAATTTTCTAAGTGTTGAGAAAACCCCCTGAATGAAATTCTGACCCCTTCTCACTTCTGAAATGAGCATCCCGAGCGATATCCCCGCTTCCATTGCTCTCTTGGGTCCTGAAAACAGGCAATCAAAATAAACGCCCGATTATGGAAAAGGATTGACAAAAAATGCTAAAAACTAAAGACACGCAAAGTTAGACTACGGAAAGAAGGGGTTCAAAAAGTCAGGGGTTGCCTCAAGTAGCGCTTGTTTAATGCCCAGAGCTCGACTTCTGATCTCAATGGTCTCGAAGTTCGGGATCGGCTAGATTCCCTACTCGCAATGCTTCCGTACACTCGAGCTGATTGTCATTATTCGCATCTTGCCCCCGAAGTATGGCTTCAACCGTTGTATGTTAACTTTGAATGTTCCTTTCTCAGGGTGCATAATCTCCGCTCCTCCATGTGGAAAGACCTGGGTCACCGTAAATGGTCCCGACCACCGTGACTTTAATTTCCCAGGAAAAAGTTTGAGTCGAGAATTGAATAAGAGGACCCTCTCACCCGCCTCGAACTCTTTCCGCAAGATATGTTTGTCATGCCAGGCTTTCATCTTTTCTTTATATATTCGAGCATTCTCGTATGCCTCATTGCGGAATTTAACCAATTCATTAAGTTGTGCTGATCTACTTTCTCCTGACACTTTATCATCATTCATGTTCATGATCCGAGTCGCCCAAGAGGTTTATGCTCCAATTCCAATCTAAGAAGTGGCATGCTTTCCCATAAACTATTCGAAATGGCGACATACCCAATGGTGTTTTAAATGCTGTCCTATATGCCCAAAGTGCATCCTCAATCTTCTTCGACCAATCCTTCCTTGAGCTGTTGACTGTTTTCTCCAAGATGGACTTTATCTCTCGATTCGACACTTATGATTGGCCATTTGCCTGTGGATGGTATGCAAATGATGTGCGATGCCGCACTCCATACTTTTTCAATACCTTGTCAACCATCTTACTGCGTAAACGAGCACTCCATCCGTGATCGTCAGGAGTGCCAAACCGTGTAAATATGTGGTCGCAAGGAACTCGCTACCACATTACGCTATTAGTGCGTGCCTACACGCTTCTAACGCATTTAGAGACGTAATCAATCATGAAAGCAAGCATGGCCAAGGTTACTAAATGTTTGATGAAATCGGGCCCATGAAACCTTCCCCACAAACCAAATAGTCTAACTTCCGTAATTGTGCTCATGGGTGGTTCATCCTCAAGATATGCTCCCATTCTTCGCACTACGCAGGATACGAACCCGGTGAGCATCCTCATCAAGCCAGCCAAGAGTAAACCCGGGATCGCATCTGCCGGGCCGTTTCCTCTACCTCTTCGAAATGCCCCCCACATGGTAAAGTGTGGCAAAGGGTTTAGAATAATAATACCATCTCTAAGACACATCGCCTTATCACTGTCACACAAAGGTCGTACGGAATAAAGCCGGGCCCCACAGAAGTAGTTTCTGCTGCAAAGAACCTCTTCTCTATCGTAACTAAACTCTGTAGGGATCACCTCGCCACTAAATAATTCATAGCTCCAAGTAAACTACGGAACCGGGCTTTTGTCTGACGCTAAGAGCCGCTCATCTCGGGAAATCATCATTCACATGGACCCTCATCTCGTCTCTTCTAACTGCAGGATGTATTTGTTCGCGACTGTGCTTCTCGTTTCTTTGTTTTAATCTCTAAGTCTAAGTCTCTGCAACAAGAGTACCCACCGTATTAGTCTCAAGCCATGCCCTTAGTCATTAGGGTACTTTACGCATGGGAGTGGTCAGCAGCACTATTACCTTACGCCAATCAACAGTGGCCTAAATTTGTCAAAGGCAAAGACAATGGCCAATAGTTCCTTTTCAGTGGTGGCATAGTTCAACTGGGCATCATTGGGTTATTAGCATGGTAGATAACGAAATATTCTTTCTGCTTTTCTACCTAGCCTTTGCTGGATTACATAGTCACTTCGCGTCGCATTAGCTCAAATGGGAGGTCTGATAAGTCTTTGCCTTCTGATGGAGCGATACTAATTTTTTCAATTTGAAAATGCTCACTGCTTGCTTATCAAACTCAAATGGTGTCCCTTGGACCAGTAAATTAGACAACGACTTTCCAATCGAGAAGTCTTTTGTAAACCTCTATAAAACCTCGTGGCCCAAAGCTTAACATGCCTTTACGAATGAGGGTGGAGGGAAGTTTCTCTAGCCTTCAATTTTTGCTTTGTCTACCTTTATTCGATCTTTGCCAATCACAGGTGCCCTAAGTACTATGCCTTCTTGTACCATAAAATGACACTTCTCCCAATTAGAAGTACAAGGTGGTTTCCTTGCATCTAATCGACCAGATCTGAGTTTGAGACAATTGTCAAAGGAGTCCTAATCTGAGAAAAAATCATCCATGAACACCTCAATTGTGCTTTCAACCATATAGAGAATATGACCATCATCTGGGGATGTGCACGGTGCATTGCGACCGAAGGGCATCCGCTGAGAATCTTGAATGTACCATGAGGCGTGAATGCCATTATACTCACGATCAGGGCTATCGCAATCTATTAGGCGAGTACCCATCGAAAAACAGCTGGTATTCTTGTTCGGCTAATTACATCGACATCGATCGAAGCTGACAATGGAAAATGGTCTTTTTGAGTAGCTTTATTCAATTTCGATGGTGTCTGAAATCCTCCCGACCGGTGGCCCCAATTACAGAAAGCGTGTGTATTATTCTCTGTTCTTATCAACATTTGTTCCTCCTTTTTTGGAGCACCACATGCGGGCCCGACCCATTAGCATCGAAATAGGGTAAATAACCGAACATCTGTACTTCAGTACCTCCTTCGGACTACCTCTTTCATAGTTGGATTCGATCCATACATTGCTTCCAACGAAGGCTTATGACCATCTTCTAGCAAAATTCGATGCATGCGCGCATAGAAGGCGAATCCCTTTTAAAGAATTAGCTAGAGACCGATTGAGCGCATCCTTGCGATGCAGTACCCATAATAGCTTATCTTCGCTTCTCCCGGCTATCGGGGGCGAAATAATCAGCGGTAAGGTGGAGGCATTCGAGGGAATAAGCGCTACCTCAAATGGTTAGGTAGTGGCTTTTGCTCCATCTTGGGTGGCTGTTCAACAGATGGCACTGACGTTTGAGTATTTTCGCCCAGAGGTTCATAATATTTCCTTCTATTAGATTTGAATGAATCCATCCATTTTACGTACTCCTCGGCCTCTTCTTGATTTTTACGAGATCGCTCCCATGCGGTAGCCTCGAAGGATCGATTGAGACCACCTTGGCTAGACACTATAGCCTCCACGATCTCTACTATGAAGCACGTATCACTCTCTGCAGGGTGTTTCACAGCTTTGAACACATTAAACTTGACTTCATCTTCTGCTCTCGATTCGACTCTCATACGTCGTCGATCATTGCCCTTCCAGTTGCGAGAAATGGTCTACCCAATATTATGGGTATTTCTTTATCTTCTTCCATATCTAATACAATGAAATCCGCTGGGAAGATGAACTTGTCGACCTTTACTAGAACGTCTTCTATCACCCCTCTTGGATGCTTTAAGGACACATCCGACTGGCCCAAATTATTGGCCCGTGATTTGGCGAGCTTCACCTAATCGAGAGGCGTCACAATATGGATAAAGAATGAGATTGATACTAGCTCCCAAGTAACACAAAGCTCTCTCAAAGATGGCGTTCTCGATGGTGTAGGGGATAGTGGCGCACCGGGTGCACAGCTTTTCGCGTAGCTTCCTTTGAAAGGATAGCGCACATTCTTGGTGGGAATTCTTGTCTCAGAAATCCAGCCAGTCTTCTCTTCTTTAACAATATGTCCTTCATAAATTTGACACTTAACAGCTCGAGCATCGATGCTTGGAATGTTGATGTGCGAGTTTCTTGAACCTTCCATGAACTTAGTGAAGCTGCTTGTCGATTTATTCTTCTTTGGCGTTGAGGATCTGGGAGTGGGGCTATGGGTTCAATCGCTGGCCAGGCTGGTCCCTTTGCCTTAATATACTCCCTAAAATTTTCTCTTGGGTTCACATTTTATGTATCTTTATCAGGTCGAGCCCAGTCACGGATGACTTCTTCAGTTTCTACCTCCCCTATCACTGGGGGTTGCCCTTGTATTGCTAATTCTCTACCACTTCTCAGTGTGACTGCTTTTACATGTTCGGTCCCTTCTCGTCTTGGGTTCACTTCTGAGTTGCTTGGTAAGGAACCCAACAACCTTTCTGTCAGTAGATTGGCCATTTGGCTCATCTGCACCTCTAAATTTCTCAATTACGCTGCTTGATTGTTCAATTAGGTGGCCTGGTGTTGCATATTCGCCTTTGTCTCATTCATAAAGGCGGTATGCGGTAAGCGCATTTCTTGCGAGGGCTTGTTCAAGTCACCTTTTCCCGGGAGGTGGTTCGCTCACTCGGGGTGGTGGTGTGTTGTTCTGATTGTTCCTCCATCCATAACCCTGAATGCTCTGATTATTCTGATTATTACGCCACCCTTGGCCTTGATTCTGGTTCTGGTAGTTGTTGCTCCCATATTGACCCTGTTGTTGTGGCTGATTCTGACTAAACCTCGACACATACTAGGCGTATACATTGTTTGTTGTCTAGCGACGTTCATCTTGCTATCTTTGTCCTCGCAAATTCACATAACTCTCATGGGTTGGTCTGAATGGCATTCGTTGTACCTTGATGCCTAGTAAGGCATTTAGTAGGTTGTGCGACATATTTGCCAGTTCTTTGAGAACCTCGTTATTTATCGCCACCGGCCAAGCCGCTGGTGTAATCCTATCTCTAGGCCAATGATTGGTATTAGTAAACGGCATCCTCTAGGTTCATATTCTTGGTCCATGATCTTCTTCATTGGTGCACCTCACTGTAGGAGCATCGATCTTTATTCTAGTCGCATTCCTCAAACCATTATAGAAAGTATGGACTTGCATTCATCTGGTTAGCCTATGGTGTGGGCACTTCCTCAACAATTCGTGAAATCTATCTCATGCCTCTGCTAAGCTCTCTCCCTCTAGTTGTCCAAATGTATTGATCTCTTACTGGTGTGCAATTTTCCCCAGCCGGGAAAGAACTTTAATAGAAACCACTAGGTCGTTCCGTGAAGTAATAGAATCCAGATGGTGACTTGTCAACTAGTGTGGCTTTATCATCTAGTGAGGCGGAACAATCTCAGCACAGTGCCTCTTGATTCCTATTATACTTGACGGTGTCACATGCGCCCGATGGAGTTGGTCAAGTGGATATTCGGATTCTCATTTGGCAATCCGTGGAGCGAGTTACGAAGCATCTTATGAGTCGACGAGATGAAGTTATTTGCCTAAATAGGTGGTCTTGGGATAGCTGTTTGAACAACTGTAAGTGGTAGGGCAAACTCTTCTAGCAACATGAATGGATCATCCGACTGTATAAACGGCTTGGGCGCCTGATTCCTACGATTATTCCCATTGTGACCCCCTTGTGGCTCGTTTTTCTCTTGGCCATGATCTTGCTCTGATTACCGTATGATTCTAGATTTCTATGTTGTTGTGCTTCTCTTTGTTTTACGCGTAAGCGGTGTAAGGTTCAGTTTGAGATCAAGCGGATGTAGTTCAACTTATTTGACCCATACACTCCACAGTAACCTTAATGCGCAATCACACCTGGTAAAACCGAATTACAGCACTTGTAAAAGAAAAATAAAATACAAAGGAAAATTCGAGTAATATAATTGCACTTTTTCATGTCGACGATAAAGCTCACTCACTTTACCGCGACGCCAAAAACTTGTTAGGCGGCGTGTGTAAAATATGTATGCATATGTGCGCGAAGTGCAGATGCGTATCAAGTAATATAGTGTACTAAATACGGATATCGATCCACACGGGGAGAGATGCGTTGACTGCGAAATTGTTCTTATAATATTATACGGATTTAAACTACGAATTTCTATCTAATTAACTTGTGTGATGGAAAAATACTTCAAATAACTTGTAAATTACTTTCTACGTGTAAGGCCCAGGATTTGTCTCCCCGCCGCACGATGGATTATTCACTATAGAAATTACTACTCGGTCAGTAACTTCTTGATGGCGGGGGTGATTGTGCTTATAAGAGATACCCTTTCTGGGTGTGTTACTATCTACTTGATGGGGTTGGGTGCATCTACGCGGAGCCAATACTCAACGGCAAATGTTCATTGTCATGCAGCTCGGAATCGGGATATCTCTGTTCTGGAATTTAACCTAGAATCACTACATTTAGATCACAGGAGTCACATTCTCTCGATCTCGGATACCCAGTAGGATCATGCCAATGTTGACGAACATCCTGTGTATTTAAATCACGGATATAGGCTTGAGATCAATACGAATCATAAATAAAGCCCGGAATAATATGTTTAAACCTTAATCCATTCAATTGTGTGAGGGTTCAGCCAAAACCTGAATAGAAATCTAGAACATGTTAGGTGAATGTACACATAATAATCTATAAATCATCGGTAGTTTATCGAAGAAGAAAATACAAAAGAAAGTGTCTTCTCGATGATGGGAGTCATTTCTTGCTCTGTTTTTCGCTCCGATCCGTGCGTTCTCCACTGTCGAAATTAGGCCTCCATTGCTTTTAATGATCTTTGGCGAAATCGCGATGGCGTCAGCGGCGTTGGGGCCCGTCGCAACCCATTGTGACCGCGGCGTGGTACGCGGTGTTTCTCCACGCTTCTTCGATTAGCTCCGTCGCTTGAAAACCACTCTCTTGTCTGCCATTCACAAGAAACTCACAAATGTCGGATCTTGGGCTATGATAAACATTAAAATGTAAAATCAACTAAAAACATAAAGTGGACGCGGGTATAATATGAGTGTTTTAGGCACTCATAAAATACCATTTATCTTCCTCCTTTGCTTAGGTCGGGTGTTGGACATTCTATTGGAGAAGTGTCTACCTTTCTGCTTCTTTTCCCTTTTCCATTGGCCAAGGGTTTCAGATGAATGGGTAGCATGAGTTGCTAGGTTGTCTTCCTATTTTAGAGGACATTAGACATCTTTAGGGATTGAGTAGTTTATTAGACTCACCACTGTAAACACCTCTCTCGATGTGGAATTGATGAGTGTGGTATTGAAGTTTTGATCAAAGAGTATCAACTCTTTCAGCCTCCTTTTACGGGCTATATCCATGACCTTGGGGATGTTGCCATTATCACAAGATTGCCTATCCAAGTGTTGTTGCATTGTCTAATTGATGCTAGATTCATCACTTACCATCTGATGAGGGTTTCCTCCACCACATAAGACCATACTCTTCCACTATTCAAAAATGGCATGGCATACTTGGGACTTCTTTTCTTATCGAGCATGTTGAGTTTTTGTGTAGATGTGTATTTTTCCCCACCTTTTGAAAACTAGCCATGAAATATCTTCTCTTGGCGAAATCACTAGCCCTTGGTTAGCCATATCCATTAGGTGTTATACTGTTGACCTTAGTTTATCAAGCCATGAACAAATATGTGTCTAATGAGCCTTTCCATCAAGTTGGTGGCACTTTACGGTTTGTGCAGATGTGGTTGTTTGCATATTTTCTAGAACTTTTAGGCCAGGACCCAACCTCCTTCAAGACTTTGGGGTTGCACGCAATGCATTCTCTACACACCATGCCATTTGATGATCTAATGACATTTTTCTTGGATTTGGCTGATCGAGCATTGTTGCACTTATTCTTGAAATCTGATTATGTACCTCTTTAGCTTAGAATCAGACCTTAGCTTCCCCTCAACTATACTTGCATGACTTTGGGGAGTTCCATTGCCTTTCTTGGTACCACTTGTAAGTACTCATATCGGAGGTTGTTTGCCTTTTCCCTTAATTGTTTGCATGTTCGGTTAGTCTGACCATATCTCCTTTGTCCCATGGGCAGTCGATTTGGTTTTCTTGATTTATACGATTTACCTTAAGATTTGCCTTCTAGCCAGCTAGATTTAGAGTTTGTGCAAAAACTAGTTGAGGAGTATCAAATTCCTTCTTGCTATATTAAGACTATTTCTTTGTCAAAACCCTAATCTTTCTCCTCTTGGTGGACTGCTAGATTCGATAAACTGCTTGGTTCTTGCTTACCCCCTGTAGGTAAAAAAGTTGTTTCTCTACCCTTGCATTCATAGCTTTCTTTTAAGCTTTTGATGATCTTTACTTTTACCTACATGATTGACTTCTCCTTCTAGTCGGCCTAGTAGGAAACTCAAGGTGGCCAAGGAGAAAAATATAGCCTCCACTACGACGTTCCTCGCTCCGGATGGCTCATCACCTTGAATTCCCCAATAATGCTAATAATTCCATTCAGGTTGAAGAAATGGGAAATCCCTATGAGAGCAGTGAACAATGGCTGACCTTTGAAGAAGCAGCTTTAAGTGAAGAAGGTACCGGAAGAAATAAAACTCTAAGGATTCCAAAGAAACCGACACTGCACTTGATTCAGAGATGGCAAAGGACTCTTTGGATGAGAGACCGCAACCATTGGAGAAGGACAACATGAATATACTCCTCAACCTCTTGCTTCTCTTCTTTTGGTTTGTTCTTCTCATTTTCTCTTTCTTTTGCACATTTTACCTTACCCTTTCCATTTCTCCAAGCTTCACCATGGTCAACCTTTCAAGTAGAAGCAGAGATAGGTATCTCCTTGGACTTGTCTTTTTTGGACTAGACAACTCCTGCTCTCCAATATTTGGTGTGTCCTCCCAGTGACTCAAATGTGGAGCATGGCATGATTCTCTTTGTGAACCATTTTTCTTAGCTTGGATCTACTCCTCTCCCAGGTAAAGGATGCTTGTGTGCAGCTTTGGCAGTGTTGGAATTAGCTTCTCGGATGCCTAAGGCCAAGGCATTCATCTTTGATGCCTTAGCTCAAACTTCTTCTATTTTCTCCTCCTTGGATCGTGTTGTAAAATCTAACATGAAAATCGTCTCAAAATTGGATGCATTAAAGGAGAAAAGATGGAATTTGATCATTCTCTACTTGCCCAGAAAGCAGCTACCTAGAAGTGCCCAGATGAAATTTGAGCAGGTATGATGCTCATGAAGAGCATATCAAGATGTTGGTAGCGGAGATGGAGAAAGCTAGTAATCTCTTTAGTTTGTCCTAGGTGAAGCCATAAGGCTGGAAGAATTCAGCTATCAACAAGGGCGAGTCTTAGCCAGCTTAGCTTCCCGATGAAATGACAATATTAACGATTGGGCAAATTGATGTCTCTCGTTGATTGTAGTATATAGCTATAGGGATTCTCTGCACTCTTTTGAATTTTCCATGATATGACTTTTCAGTGACTCTTATGAATAATCGCAACTTGTAGTAAACATGACTTGGGAACTTTATAGCCATTTTTTGCATTTTCAGTTATAAAGCTTCCTTTCACATTTTCTTTGTCTTATATCTCTTGTGCTTTTTTTACTCCATAACCTATGATGGCAAATGATTGTCCTAAGGCTAGTTTGATCCCCTTCCAACCCTTGTTAGGTGGCCACTAGCCTACCGTTTTTCTTAGTGGAAGGAGGAAACTTAGAGTGTGCTCTTGAGATATTTATTGGTTCCACAGATGAGCTTGGATTGTTGTTGAAAACTCACTGAACAGGCGCACTTCCAACCATGACATTGCATTAGTGGACCAAGGTGGTGCTAAGCCTACCTTTGGATGTGTGTTGAATGTTGTGGAATAATTGTATGTGGAGAACTAAGCGAACTCTAACTGCGATACACTTACATCTATAAACGATGCATTAGTGGACCAAGGTGGCCACCAATTTCCCCCTTTTGGATGTGTATTGATGTGGTGGCCTGAATTAATGATATCTGCCTGTTTTGTATTAATTCTAGTCCTTGGACTTACTTCATTATTTTGAAAATGTATAATAATGAGGTGTTGTTTTGGAGAAATTAAACTAAAACAATGGCCTTCCATCTACTTCTTGTTGACACATATTGAATAGGTACTATGTTGGGGAAAATTGAATGATTGAGAAAATAGTGGCTAAAAAGCCTACTTCTTGACTTAAAACATAGAGTAGAACCATTTCCCCAACATCTTGACCTAATTCTTTTGGAAAGTTTCTACAATTTCCCACATGGTAGGGAAATACTTCTTAAGGTATTTCCCATTAATGAACCTCTTGTGTGGTTCTCTTTATAGGCTTGCTAACCAATAGACATTTCCAAGTAGTACTTGATGCACCTTGAAAGGTCCCTTCCAGTTGGGAGACCATTTGCCCAATTCTCTGTCCTTGGAACCGATTGGTTGTATAATCTTAAACAAGATCTCACACTTCAAAGCTCTTTCTAACAGCTCTGCTTGTTGTAGGTCCGCTATTTTATTTTCTGAACCAACATATGGTTAGCTTTACATTCTTCTATCATATGATTAGGTTCCATCTCATTATGGCATCCACTTTGTACTCTCTGAGAATGGAGCTATTTTCCTAGCTCTTAGAGAGAGCACTGCTTCCATTCAAAGTACCCGTCTTGTCAAGTATTCGGGAAAAGAACTTCATACAGAAACTCTTTAGAAGTCTCTTGTAGGCCCTATTATATGCTGATAAAATCACATTGCTAGTCTTGAGGATTTTCTTCTAGCGATTTTCTCGATTCCTATCAACACTTTCTTGAATTACCTCTCTAACGTCGATACAAGCAGCATAAGTAAGGATGTCGATGAGTTGTATGCCATAATCCCAGCGACAAAATAATTCATCTCTTCTCCAATGAACATTGTTCTTTGATCAATATTAATAGGCAGGAATTCGAACCCTATGAATAATCTGCTCCTTCATGAACAGATATTCATTCATTATCTTTCTTCAATGGTATTGCCTCCGCCCATAGTGAGTGGTTTGTAGCAACTAGGATGGCTGTCATTTGAAGATGTTGGATAAATTTTCCCAATCACATCCATGGCCCATCCTCTGAAAGGTCATGGCTTTACTATTGAATGTAATTCAACAACAAGGATCCATTGTATGCTCCCTTACTTTTGACGTGTGCTAACCTTTGGAAGTAAGTAGTAAAATACAATCCTTTATAATAGTTAGCCCGAAAATAATTTGTCTTTATAATTAGCTGTGCATCTTTACCTCTGGATTGGTGAGCTCCACAAATCCTTCGCCTTCCATGTTAATGCGGGAAAGATAAGCATTAATTTGAGTAATAGCCCATCAAGTCATTTTCTAAATATTGGCAGTTAAGCATATACTTCATAAGGTCAGTATGAGAAACCACGTAGACTCGAGACTTGATTAAGTAGTATCTCAGTTTAGTGCATGAGCGAACATAATTTTTCAATTGAAATTTATATCTTTGTTTTGTTGGATTTAGACCCTACTCAAATAACCTCCACAATACTCATGGCCTTTTAGAATTGTTTGAGCGAAAAAGAACAATGACTCATTTGCGGCTGATAAATATAATTAAGTGGGTGGCCTTGAATAGGCGACATTAAAATAGGAGGTTTAGAGAGGTACTCTTTGATCTTGTTAAAGGCTGCTTGATGTTGTTCCTCCCACCTAAACTCTTCCACATCTTTTAGCTTTACCAAGTCAAAGAATTCCTTGGTTTTACCTACTAGGTTAGAGATGAATCTTCTTAAATAATTTACCTGACCCAAGAACTTTTGGAGTTCTTTATTTTTTCATGGAGCTTTGGTTGAAGTAATAACTTTTTCTTTGTTTTGCTCCACTTCTATCCCTCTTTGGTGAACTAGGAATCCAACGAAATTCCCAACACGAACTCCAAATGCACATTTAAGTTTTATGCTTTAATTGATAATGTCATCATTTAAGCCTTTCTTTAGATAGTCCACGCATGCTCAAACTCTTTTGGAACTGCCACAATATCATCAATGTATACCTCCATGTGGTGGTCTAACATGTCATGGAAAATGACATTCATCACCCTTTGGTAATTTGAACCTGCATTTTTAGGACCAAAAGGCATGACTAGCCATAAAAATGTCCTTATAGAGCCAAGACATCTAAAGGCAGTCTTAGGTATATCTTCTATTGCTATTAAAATTTGATTGTAACAAAAAAAAACCATCCATAAAGGATAATGATTAATTATTTGTAGCATAATTAACTATCATATCCGTAATAGGCATCACATGCATGTCATAGAGTAGCAACATTTAAACCTCTAAAATATCCACACATACACTGAAGGGTTTCCATTTTCTTCATTATGGAGCAATATTTTCCTGCCATTGTACATACCTTGTGAAGCCTAATGAATTTGGCCTTGGGTTTTCTCAATTTCTTCCTTCATCTTCCTTTGCTTCCTTGGACATCCTTCTGGTACATTTAGTGAAAATGATCGATGGCGATGGGAAGGCGTATTCCCACGAGACTATCCAACCTTTGAATTTCTTAATTCCCAGTGAAGTAATGTAAAATTTACATAATAGTGATATGTTCTTTTCCTTCATGTCAGTGAGTAAGAGAGAACTGATGTAAGTAATAACTCTTCTATAGTGTTGAGGTTGACTTCTTCCATAGGATCCATACTTATCAACATTGTCTTCAATTTTAGGAGGAGCTTGCTCCGGCTCTTCAAGCTGAATTCCTCTCATCTTCATTTGATTCTACTTCATGATTACTTTGAATTCTAAATGCCCAGGAACTATTCTTGACAATTTTGATATTCTTTCATTTGAATATATTAGCTCTGTGGCTTGTATTCTCTTCATGAGAACAATTAGTCATCGATTTCTCAATGGTTAGCCTTTGTTGGTACGAAAACCGATATGATTATCTTTAGAAGTTTGGCGACGGTCTTAGATTTCACAAAATCTCTTGACTCCATCATATATTTTTTGAAACCACGTCCTTCTTCTTGCCCCTTTAAGCTTTATTGGATTAAACTCTTGGTTTGTTTATGCATACATTACTTCTTATCACCTTTCAAAAGCAAAAATTGGTGAAGGGCGACACACCAATTAGCATGAATCCAGTCTCTTCCTGGCAAAGCATTATAGTGCTGGTATAATTAATCCACGAAAGTTGAAAAGAGTTCTTACTACCCCTGTGATGTCGATAGGAAGTACACCCGAGTCTTTGAGATTTCCTAGTGGCGACATAAACACTTTTGTTTCAATTAGGTCATCAATGTTTCTTCCTAATGCTCTTGCCCTTCCTTAATGGCATCACATTAATTCTTGATCATTATCCATGCCTTTGGATGTGGTTTGTATTAAATTGTGCTCACTCCAAAGTATGACACGAAAGCAGGGATCTCGTGACAACCTATCAACTGCGAAGTCTGTGAAAATCGGGTATCCCCAATATCGCACTCACATATCTAGTATCTTTGAGACTCATCCACAGTGTTTTAATTCATAAGCCTGAACTCTTCATGATCGTATGTAGATGTAGGAAGTTATAGCACCTCACTCCCACATATGGTACAAATCACAAGTGCATTAGAACGAAGATGTTTGTTCAATATACAAAACATATTATGTGTGCGGTAATAGTCCTCAGCCACCTTCTAAAAATATCACTCAAGGCCCACGGCAGGCCCTCTTCTCGAATTATCGGCCTCCCAGGAGTCGTGCACTTTGCAGTGTGACTGTACGAGGGGTCCCACGACCGGGTGTGAGCTACGCTCGACCAAACAAAACCTACTAGGGTTACTCCTACCTGAGTGAACATGCAAATGATCATTTCCGATCACATAAACAACCACGATCCATGCGGACGCGATATCCTATCATGGAAAAAAAACTAGTAAATGTGAGGGCGACACTCTACATGCCCATTATGCCAGGTCATTTTCCGGAGCCCACCACCAAATCACAGTGCCAATGGGAAATCAATCTGAGTCAGTCTTGACTCCATCATCTGACTTTATAATGTCTATGTAACGATATTTATTTAATGCTGATTTCGTGTCTATTTGGGTAATAGAACTTTGGGGTCTTCTGTGGTCTTTTACACCCTCGACATTTTGAGCTTTCACCGATGGATACGACATCTAACCAGGTTTCAAACTTTACTGAGGGTATCTATCCTGCGCTATGCAGAGCACTATTCGTTTTCCATTTTCATTAACCTTGTGTGACTCAATTGGACTACATCTGTTGCCGAAATTGCGGGAGTCGGCCTGAAACACGGTGCCAAATGCGGTCTGATTCGTATGCGGATTAGGTAGGTGTTTGGAATCAACAAAAAATTTATTACTGGGATTTCTACCAGCGGCCCAGCAAAGCTGCTACGGTATAGTGGCTCTAGGGTCGGAACTGAGGATGGGTTTTCTTCGTGAGAAAGGGGTTTGGTGTGTTAAAAATGATTATTATTGTTTTCCTCCTTGAGTTAAAGAGATTGTGTGGAAAACGGTGTGTGTGAATGATTTGCAAATTGAAATAGCGAAGTAAATGTTAAAGTAATCCCTTGAAGTCTTGGGCCAACGAACTTAGTGTTCTAAGTTGCTTGACATGTACTCGGGGTTTATCTCTCGCATTTGGGAGCATGACATATGGTCATTCCCGAACCATATCTTCTTTTAGCTTTAAAACCTAAACCCCAGAGCTTTCCTTTTGAAGATAACATTTCATTAAACATCGCGGTTAAAACACATCTAAAAAACCCTACCCGATATAACTAGCGACAGCCTGCGGCGAGCCTCACTTGGATCAGTGATATCCATTGAACCTAAAAGCTTGCCAAATACATTAAAGAGAGTATGCTTAGAGATTTTAACCTCGTGTAACGAGCACAAATACCCTAAAATGCAAACATACGAGAACATGAGAACATGCGGCTAAACACAAAAACAACACCCGTGGCCTTCCCGGCTTCCAAGGATCGGGGAGATTAGCCAAGCATCCCTTGATTTGTCATCATCAAGGGGTGTTTGGCTACCAAGAAAATTCAAGAAAGTGAAGGGGGAAGAAGAGAAAATCACCAACAGCAGGGAGGGAGGAAGCTTCGTGCTTGACTGATTGATTGAAGAATCAAAATTACATAAGGGTAAACTTGTATAAAACCCATTGCCAGTGGATCAAAAGCGGAATGGCGAATACCCAGGTATGAAGGCGGTGTTGCGGGTTGCGAAAAGTGGCGACTGCGGTACCAACCCCAAAATTCCCACCGGTTGCTCCTTCAATCTTCAATAAATTTGCTCCGAATTTCCACTGATTTGATCATGAGTCTTCGAATTCAGCTCAGGTTCATTGTGCTCGAGTCAAATTGAGGAATCATGAGGCTTTTGACCTGCAAAACTACTAAAATAACTACAAAATGTGATCAGTAGCAAAATTGGGACTTGAATATGTCAATTGAGTTATTGAAGTCGATTAGTACACAAAAGCGCATAAAACACTGCACAAGTAAGGCTCGATATTGCCTTTATTTGGTCTTAATCACTCCCCCCAATAGAGATATTGCTAGTCCCTTAGCAATAAATATCATGCAGGTTATGTCTTTGCAAAAATGGATTGTCTATTCAAAAAGTATGTGCAATTAATGTCTAACCTTTAGTATGACAAATTGGAACTCTGTATAAAGACCGGTTGGGAGAACAAATGCCATACGATAATAAGTTTCATTCGACATATATTCAAAATCGGTATAATTTCCACCACAATCTAAGTGTTTTTGAATGATCAGTTTAAACCAATAAGCTGCAAAACTACCTCCCCAACCAAATTCTTCACTTAAAACGCGGACATGTGATAACCTAAATAGATTGAGTTCCTCATATTTCATTCTTCTAATGTATTGTAGGGTGCAATCTTGAAAATTGACTTCTGAGATCCGTGTAGCGAGGATCTACCGATGACTCCCAACCAATTAAGGCTTAGGGCACCAAGTCATAGGATCTTTCGACCACAAACTCCCTCGGGTTTCACCGGACTTGAATGATTTCGAAATCAGGCACCTACAACTTCGCTAAACTCTACCCGTCCACCCGTATGGCCGGAGAGCATTAAGTCATTGACTCCCGACTAGTTGGTTTAGGGCTGCGGGCTTTAAGGCTTTATATATACCCCTCGAACCGTACTCGGGTTTCAAGGCAAAGTGCCGCAACTTTACTTATCTATTTTCTTTTTCTTTTTCTTTTTCTTTTGGAAGACACATTGGCCTTCATACATAAGGAACTCTAATATATTAAGAGCCGTCAACGAAGCTAAGGCTGGTTTTGTAAAGTAAAAGGAGAAGGTAGCCTCTTAACCCATTGAAGAAAACTAATGTGGTGTGTGTGGGTAGAGAGTGAGGTGGAGGCAGGGGTATTACGGGGTCATCAAGCGACCAAAAACTCATCATGCATGGAACCACTCCCTAGCATTTGGTATTATCACGA
The DNA here is from genome assembly GCA_016808115.1 of Tetrastigma voinierianum. Classification (NCBI taxonomy): domain Eukaryota; kingdom Viridiplantae; phylum Streptophyta; class Magnoliopsida; order Vitales; family Vitaceae; genus Tetrastigma; species Tetrastigma voinierianum. Next base: position 142,560 of record JAEQBH010006801.1, read on the forward strand.
TGCTTAATTCTTCAATTCTGAGGTGAGTGAAATCCACACATAGGGTCAAAATGAGATGCAAAGTAGGAAAATAGATTTGTATTATATATATATCAGGTGAATTTACAAAATTTTCGACTTTTGCAAACATAAGTAAACAGCAAGCCTCCATATAAACACATAAAGGGCTTTGCTGGGTATGAAGTACAAGTAAAACCAAAACCAAAAGTATGAACATCACTTCCAACACTAACTATTATGGCAGCGGAACGAGAAAGTTAGAGGAGGAAGTGGTACCTCAAATAGTGTTGGAGAAAGCTCGTCCTCGGCACCGGGCATCTTGCGGAGGCTGGCGGTGATGTGGGCGTCTTTGGCTATGTTTGCCGAGACATATGAAAACAAGTCACCCAAATGAATAAAACTAGATTATTAGCACAAATGGAACCTTAAACAAGACTAAGCAATTAAATTACAGTGACTTCTAAGACCTTGTAGGAGCCACTCTAAATGCATAGCCTAAGGGGCTGGAGGTCAGTGAATTTCACTCCCTGTACTCTGGCGCACAACATAAGAGACTTCACCCTCTGTCGTGACCTTGAATATTCTACTATCATTTGGATTGAGTAAGGTCTTGAGGCCATTGGGGTATGCTGTTGAACGATGAGATGAATCCAGTCCATCTTGATTTGAGCTTTGCACGGAAAAGGTGGAGTTTGGAGTCGTAAATAAACTTTAGTCCACTATGAAGTTAACCCCAGGGTTATAGGTTGATCATGCCACTTCTTCAATTGTGCTTAGCGATTTTTGAATTGAAGTAGGCGTCATTCTGACTCTTCTAACTCATTGAGATCAGGAGTCTCTTAAGCCGACTCTTCCCATGTCCATATTCAAATTTTTGTACCCGCCATGCGCTTGTATTCAATTTCCCACTTAGGCGGTGTGGGCACCTACCATAAACTAGGCGATGGGGAACATTCCAAGTGGTCTTGTGCGTTTGTGCACGCCTGAGGAGAATCTAGAAGCAGAGACCCGATCCTTCGTTTGAGTTCATCACTTTCATCGATATAGTCAGTTTCCACGTTTGGCTAGCTACGCAGCCAGCAGTCGAGGATGGTAGGGGGTGGCCACTTTGTGTGACACCATACTTGGATAGAAGGTCGAAAAAGGTTTGTTGCGAGAAATGTGAACCGCCATCAGCGATTATGGCTTTTGGGGACTCCAATCACGGAGAAGATGTTCTCTTTACAGATTTTCAATAGGTCTTATGATCTGTTTGCTTTTCTGGCGATGCTGCTTGCATTTTTGATACATAGTCGACTCCCACTAGGATGTAAATATGCGGGAGGTGGGAAATGGTCCCATGATGTTGAACGTCGAATAACTCAATGACCCGAGAATAGGATTCGGTGGCATCATATGGCGGTAGAGATTTTCCCCTGACCTTTGGCATTTGTCACCTTGTTTGCATATGGCATAGGCATCGCTAAATAAAGATGACCAATAGAGAAACACACTTTGCGGCACCTTCATTCTTAGTTTTGCGGGAAGCAAAATGGCCTCGCGGTACTTGTCATGGTGGTGGTAGGTATCACTAATTGTTCTCCTTAGGCACACACCTTCGTTATCTGATCGGCCTGATATTTAGGCAAATGGGGCTCTTTGCTCTTAATAGTAGGAATGGATTTTTGCATGGAAGAATTTCTTGTCCTGTGCTTTCCATTATGTTGGCAACTCCCCTGTTACTAAGAAGTTAGCTATGTGGGCGAACCGGGAGCAACGTCACGGCCAGTAGAACTCCTCGGGAATTAGTAAAGATTGAGGGTTATGTGTGTTGTATTGCTATGGTTAGTCGGATGAGTGATAAGCAACAACATTTTTCTACCCCTTTTGTCCGAATTTGCGGGTTGAATTCTGTAGTAGCGGACCCACGATAAATTAGCCTTGGCATTTGCTTAGTGACGAATATTTCAAAAGCTGAATAGTTAGTGAAGATGCATTGACTGCCACACTAAACAATAAAACGCAAACATCGGGACGCTCTTCATCAGTGCATTCTTTCTCAGGTGACAATTACTGTTATCCTGACTGTTAATTTACTAACGCCAATGACGCCACCTCACGGTTTTATACATTCTTTGTCCAAGGGCTCCGACAACGGTCGCTTGCATCACACATAACCTCGAAAGGTAGCGCGATTAGGGCCTCACTTGTGTGGTGCGGTGGTTATGAGGTCTTGAGTTCTTCAAACCTTTGTTGACGTGCGAATCCCATTCAAGCGTAGCATCTTTTTCAAGAAGCATAAAGTGGCTTGGCAATTTTCAAGAGAAGTCTGTATGAACCTCTGTAGAAACATGCCCCAGCGCCTCCACAGTCTTAACATTCCGTGGGCGGAGCGTTTGGAAATCAAGTCAACTTTTGCTTTATTAACTTCAATCCCTTTTTCTGAAATGATATGCCCCAATACAATTTCTTGGCTTACCATAAAATGCATTTCTCCCAATTCAACACTAGGTTTTTCTCTATGCACCTGTGTAGAATGGTTTCCAGGTTGAATAGGCACTTCTGAAATTCTCATAGATTGTGATGGAGTCCATGTAAACCTCCATAATGCGTTCAACTAAATCATTGAAAATATTGAGCATACATCGTTGGAATGTGGCGGGGGTATAAAGGCCAAGAACTCCTCTTGGCCTTATGCATATGTGCCAAATGGACCAGTGAAAGTTGTCTTTCCCCGATCCTCTGCGATCTCGATTTGGAAATATCTGAATAACATCAGAAACAATAAAAGGGATTGTGAGAAATCCTCCTAACGAGTTGATCCATAAATGGAAGAGGAAAGTGATCTTTCCGTGTTACTTCATTTAACTTGCGATAATCGATGCATACCCTCCACCCTGTAGTAAGGCAAGTGGGTATCTCCTCTCCTTTCTCATTATGCACCGTGGTTATGCCTGATTTCTTAGGTACTACATGGGTTTGACTCACCCAGGTGCTGTCTGATATGGGGTATATGATGCCAGCTTGCAGCAGCTTTAAGACTTCTGCTCTAACCACTTCTTGCATATGTGGGTTCAGCCTTCTTTGTGGTTGCCTCACTGACTTTGCCTCCTCCTCTAAGTATATGTGGTGGGTGCAAACTGCTAGGGCTATGCCCCTTGAGTCGGATATTCTCCACCCGAGTTTCTTGTTACGTTTGAGGACTTGCGGCGGGCTATCTTCTGTGCGGTCTTTGGCGAAATTTGAGGCGACCACTAGGCATTGTTCATGATCTTCCAAATATGCCGAGTTCCATTGGCGAGGAGCAGGGTCCCATTTTACGGGGCTCGCGATTTTCCCTCTTTCACGCATTCTCGCGATGGAAAAATCTCATTTCTTCTTCTCGATATCTGCATGCAGTTTCATGTCAACTTTCTCTGCTCTTACACTCGGTAACTCTTCATCTAGTATATCCGGCATACCACAATTGCTTTCCAGTTGTTCCTCAGCGGGATGGTGTCAATGATGCATGCTTCTATTTCGGACATCTTTCTTAAAATTTGCATGTGCTTTTCGGATGGAGAATATTTGAAATAAAGTCATGTTTCAGAAGGTACGAGGTTGCATGACACCATTCTGATTGATAATTGCATTGGAGGTGGCCAGAATGGTCTTCCTAAGATGATAGGTACATAATTGGCCTAACGCTCGTTTACGTGTCTAGTACTAAATCTTTGGATAGTAAATTTGTCCACTTGAATCGGTACGCATCCTCCCGCTATTCCCGCCGTTATTTTGATCGACCTATCTCCGGCGAAAGTGTGATGGAGGTGGGCTTTAGTTCCCTGACCCGAGCTGCTGTACATCTAATAGGAGAGATTCACACGCTCGGATCGTGATGCCTTCTCTACATGATGCCCCCTCGATGATGAAATGGTTGAAGCGACTGGATCTTTGTATTTCCTTTGGAGTCTTACATTGGATAATGGCGACTTGTTCGGTTAGGAGCTTTCTTGTCAATGTTCAACCCCTTTTTGACTGTGCACAAATCCTTCAGAAATTTTGCATAGGTAGGGACTTGCTTGATTCATGTCAAGTAGTGGAATGTTGACCTTTACTTGCCTCAATACTTCTAAAATTTCAGCCTGATTAATGACCTTCTTTTTAGTTCTTAGTGATTGAGGGAAAGGTGGGGGTGGCTTATATTCCTTAACAGTCTGCTTAATCACCACCTCCCCTGGTTCAGTATCAATAGCTTCCTGTTCTGGGTCTACTGCCTTTGGTGATGGCATTGTAAGCTCTTTGCCACTCCTCAGTGTGATGATTGCCTTGACCTCATTCAACTTGGAACTCGGGTTACTAGAGGAGCCCTCTTCATGTAATCGTGTTGGGGTTTGGTTGCTTTTGAGAGGGAAATTTTCCTTTTTCTTGTATCTGCTGCTGGCTAGTCAACTTGGAGACCGAGCACTATCGGTCGTCTAATCTCTTATTGAAAGTACCTTCCAGCATTTCGATTTTTTGTGTAGTCACGAGCATTCTTTGTCTTCTATTTACCTTCATGAAGTGACCTACTACCTTCTTTCGAATTCCACCGATGGCTTGCTCTACAGGTGACGAGGTGGGGTTTGTTCTTCTTTGTGAACACGTGGGAGTATAAGCTGGGGGTTTTAGCTTCCATTGATAAATTAGGATGGTTCCTCCAATCCGGATTGTAGGTATTCCCATATGGAGCACTTATTGGATGCCTATTTTGATTCACTATGTTTGCTTGCTCTTGCATCAAATCTCTAATTGAGGGAGCAATTGGACATTGATCTCATGATGGCCAAATTGGATTGGCAATTGAAACATGATTGGAGAGAATACGAGGTGGTTCAGTTCTTGCACAGTACTTCATGCGATTTATGACTCTGACTCTTCGATCTTCTGATCGAGAAGATAGCTTGGCTCATTTTCCATTTCCTACGATGGTGAAAAATGCCCCCTTTTTGGTTCACTTTGGGGAACTGTGTCATCCAATTTCAGGGTTTGGTTCATCCCAGAAGCTTTGAGTCTCATAACCTGGTGGGAAATCCATAACCCGTCTGGATTTTTATTGAGGAAGTCTCCCCCACACATGGTTTCTAAGAGTTGTTTCATGGAAGGGGACATTCCATCATAAAAATGGTTGACCAACATCCATGTATCGAAGCCATGATGTGGGCACGCATTGATGGTCTCCATATATCTTTCCCAGCATTGGTAAAATCTTTCACTGTCATGAGCTGCAAAGGTGTAGATCTTCCTCTTCAGGTTGTTGGTCTTATGAGCACTGAAGAACTTCTTGAGAAATTCACTTTGTGCTTCGGCCCGGTTTGATGGTCCTTGGCCTTAGTGAATTAAGCCAAATTTTGGCCTTATCTTTGAGTGTCAAAGGGAAAGCCTTTAGCTTGAGCAAGTCCATATCAAATGCACCCTCCTTAAAAGTCTTGCAAACTTCCTCAAAATCCCGAATATGCGTGTATGGATTTTCGTTTTCCATACCATGAAAGGTAGGGAGCAAGGGCACTAAATAGGGTCTCACTGCCACATCCTCTGCAGGGGGTGTTATGCATGAGGGTGCACTCACCCTTGGTGGATGAATGTGATCCCTCATCGATTTATATGCATTGGGTTCTGATAGACCCCCTGGTAGCTCTGTTCTCAGTAGGTCTCCGTCGGTGGTGTGTAGGCCCCAACTACAGCCATCTTCCAATTGGAAGCACCTAGCCTTTCAATCTACTGCGGTGTTTTGCATCCCCCTTTGCATAAAGCGTATGATCACACCACAAGCAAGAAACCAACAAAAACTAGACCAACAAAAAGGTTATTGGTTAGCTAAATTCAAAATAATATTAACAGTCTGCACAGGGAAGTCTTCAAACTCCATGCAGTGAAAATTTTCAAATTCCCTTACAGTGAACTGCAAAGCGGGAAAAATGAATAAAATAAAAAAGAAATGAGATAGCACCAATACTTGTGATGTGAATCACAAGTTCACTGCTTTTCTCTTTCACTAGGGCACCATCCCGGCAACGGCATGGTGATTCATGTACGGGTTGGTGGGTGATTTGGAATCAGCAAAATTTATAACCTAGGATTCTACCCGCGACGTAGCAAGCTACTACGTATAGTGGCTCTAGGGTCGAACATAGGGATGGGTTTTCTTCGTGAGAGGGGTTCTGATGTATTGAAAATGGTGTTTCCTCCTTGGATTAAAGGGTGTGTGGAAAGCAGTGTGTGTGAATGGTTTATGGCCCAGGGAAATAAGCGAAGTAAAAGTTAAAGAGTAATCCTTGAAGTCTTGGGCCCTTTGGACTTAGTGTTCGATTAACCAACATGTACTCGGGTTTATCTCTGGCATTTGGGACATGACATATAGTGTTTCCGAGCAGGGATCTTCTTTTAGCTTTAAAAACCTAAACCACAAAGGCTTTCCTTTTTGAAAGATAACATTTCATTAAGCAAAAATGTCCCTAACGGTTAAAACACATCTCAAAAGCCACACCCCCATGATAGCTAGCGGGCAAACCATGAGCCTCCTTTGGATCTAGTAGAAGGAAGTATCCATTGAACCCAAAAGCTTGCCAAATGCACATTAAAGAGAGTATGTAGAATTTTAACCTCGATGAAAAAACGGGGGCATAAATACCTAAAATGCAAACATGCACGAGAACATGAGAACATGCAGCTAAGCCTAAAAACAACACCCAGTGGCCTTCCCCTTCAAGGATCGGGATGTGACATCCCTTGATTTGTCTTCATCGAGGTGTTTGGCTACGAAAATGCAAGAAAGTGAAGGGGAAGAAGAAAATCACTGCAGCAATGGGAGGAAAGCCGTGCTTGAGCGATTAGTTGAATGACAAAGATGTCTTTGATTACAAGCATGGTTGAGCTTATATGAAGCTCGATAAGGAAATTACAAAAGTGTATTGAAGAATCAAAATTACATAAGAGTAAACTTGTATAAACACCAACCGAGTGGATGAGCGGGTAAAGATGCAGGTATGGCGGTGTTGCGAGGTTGAAAATTCGCAACCTGCAAAATTTCACAGGTTGCGAAATTTCGTAACCTGCGAAAATTGCGGTGCCAAATTTAACCCCAAAACTCCACGGTTGCTCCTTCAATCTTAGATAAATTACTCCGAATTTCATTTGGTCTGATCATGAGTCTTCGGTCGATAAGTTTATTATGCTCGGAGTCAAATTGAGAATCATAAGGAGCTTTGACTTTGCAAAACTACTAAAATAACTACAAAATGTGATCAGTAGCAAAACCGGGACTCGAATATGTTAATTGAGTTATTGAAGTCGATTAGTACACAAAAAAGCGCATAAAACCTGCTATAAACAAGGCTCAATATTGCACTATTTGGGTACTAATCAGTACCATGTACACACACCCATGTAATGCGGCAATTTGTTGTACACCAATGCAATGCAATTGTGCCACTGCACTCAAACTCACTCAAACTCATGCCCAATGTATGAAGACCTCTACATGGACATTTTTTCATCACACTTGCCTGTGGCGTGTACCATGAACACCCTCATGTCTAATGCATGACAATTCATATATTAAGTTCATTATCAATTTACATGTTTTCATGCTGAAGAATTCCCTCACTCAAATTCAATACATCATGCAAGCATACATTCCCATAACTCCTAACATCAATTAGGAAAATGAGAGTCTTGGCTCAATCGAGGGTGGGACATAACTATAGTCCCTCACAGTTGCAATATGCTGGCTGTAGCCATGTTCAAGCCTGACATAACTCAATTGTTTGGAACACAATATAGTCATCATGTCATCTTGAACCAAGAGATGACACTTTAATCCACAATTCACAAAGGCTTAAGATTCAAACTCATGCCATCATAAATGAGTATAGATTAACCCAGGACATCCACAAATCCATGATTTAAAACTGATCTAAAACCACGGACAAACAATTTTGGAAAAACTGATTTTAACATGGCTACTCAGTTTTCAAACAAGACCAGAAACTGCCTGAACATAGCTCCCCTTTGACCGCATTTCTGAGTCAAAAGGAGTGGGAAATTAGATATACCTATTTCAAGGAGATGCTTTCTCCTCTAAGTCTAGTTTATCCAGAAATTGGAATCATTCAATTCTAATGTGTGATGGCCAAGTTATAGCCAAACACGATCCTGGGATCTCAATACAACCCTTGAAAAGCGCTGAACCTAGCTCAGCTTTGCATGCATTTATGAGTCAAAAGTCGGAGGTGGATAGACCTATTTCAGGAGTATGTTCTCCTCCCAAGTCTGGTTACACAGAAACTAGAATCACTCAGTCGGATGAGTTGGCCTGCTTCAGTTAGCAGTCGAGAAGGAAAAAAAAAAAAAAAAACTGGGCGGCATCTCCCCTAAAACACAACATTTACCCTATACACGAAATCTCCTCCATTGATGGTCACAACCAAACTCAACCAATGCCATTTTCATGGCCCCAAGAAAGGAAAATAACCAAATAGGCAAAGTCTCTACCTCTTTTAGTGTGTGGGATCAAGTCCTTGATCCTTCAACCTTGCAACAATGGAGGTCTTGTAGCTTTTCCTCCTCCTCTTCCTTTCTTTTCTCTTTTTCTTTCTCTCTTTTCTTTCTTCTCCTCTTGTCTACGAATTGTTTGGAATCCCCCCTCAAACCACCAAGTTGGTTTTGACATGGAGTGAGACACCTAACACCAATTTGTTTGACACTTGGTGGCTTCCCCAGACCAAGTGTTCTCCATTACCACAATTTCAACCACTTGTGCTCATGCCCGGGGTGGCTTGACATTATTACAACTCATGCAATCTTAAGGGCATGACACTTGGCCCACCCATGTGCCAAGTGTCTCCCATGCAAGTACCATGGCACCACGGCCACCATGCCATGTGTCATGCGTTAATTTAATCCCGAATCTTTTGAAAAAGCGTGAAATTAGTATGCCGGAGTCGGCGAGGAACTGACGACGTACCTAGGTTTCGTGAGACAAACTCAATGGTGAAAATCGCGTCGTCATTCGAGACCTAGAGAAAATTCTAGGGTTACCGTCTGTACTGCGACGATAATAAATCGTTTTGCATGTTTTCGGGTTTTCACAAAGAGGCCTTATGTGCCTTGTCATTTCCTTAGTAGGTTTTTCAAGTATCACCTTCGGGTCCTTGTTTCTTTCAAAGGAGTCAATGGTAATTACCCTCTGACTATCTACTAGAGATTGCTCTTTTTTCACTTCTACAAGGCTTTTCTCCATCTCCTTTGACTTGAAGAAATTTGGCAAAGTTAGAGAAATGGTAGAACATTTCAAAGAAATAGGATAGTACCTATCAGAATAGTTCCAAAATCCATTTCTTTAGCCATTTCTTCAATAGATCCACAGCTAGACTCATCATCCTTTGTAGCTTTCCTTCCAAATTTGGTTTTCTTTAAGACTAGGCATCACTATTATTCGATTCTACGCTTCTTTGGCTTTCCTTATAACATTTTTTCAGTGGTGCCTTTTTTCTCATGATTTCTCTATCTCTACATCATTCTCTTTTGGGTTTTGATGAGCTTTTGAGAATTTTATGTTTCACCACATGCCATTTTTCTAGGTGAGACAAGAGAGAATTACAAACCTTGGAGCATTTTCTCATGAAGGATTGTTCATTACCTTTTCCCCCAAAGTATGTATCTCTTTGGGGAAACATTCTTTTCATGAAAATTTGCTCTTTTTATTTCTTGTTTCAAATCTTCAAATAAATGGTATGTATACCTTTAAGTATTGCTCTTTAACCAGTTATAGACACTCTCTTCTTCTTCTATTGATCATCCATATGAACTAAATTTTTCTTAGGAATCACACCTTTTATCACCAGCACTTTGAAAAATCTCTCAGCCTTCTTCATTTGCATTGCCCTCAAATCAATAGCAGGTTATGTTGATTGAAACTATTGGAGAAATGAATCCACATCAATCACCATGGCTTCCTTTTCTTAGGGAACTTCAGTATTCCCTTATTGATCCTATCTTGGATAATATTCTTGAAACTTCAACAAGAATTAGTGCTATGATTCCAAGAGTTGTGATACTTATAGTACACTTTTCCTCTTATCTCATCTTTGTTAGGGAGTTGGTGATCTTGGGGAAATGTGATGAATTTCTCCTTTAGTATGAAATCAAATATTTCCTCAGTCTTTGCCACATCAAATGTATACTGGACTTGTGTATTAGAGGCTTGTGGCTTCTTCCATAAATCAGGTGTTTTCTTCACCAGTAGAGGGCAAATGAATGAACATGTACTTAGAAGATCTACTATTGTTACTTCTTCATAATAAACCTCCTGGCAGTAATTTCCCATGGAGGTCTTTCTCCGTTGATTTTCTTCCTTGAGTAATTCTTCATATTCGGTTACCTTAGCAGCAAGATCATTGAAGTCTCTGAACTCCATACCTTGAAATTTCTTCCTCAACTCCATATCAAGTCACATTTGGGCCATTTTCATGTACTTTGTTTCTGGGAGATGAATTTTGCATCTATTCCTCATTCTTTTGAAAGCGAAGCGATGAATGAATCTCATGGGTTTCCCCTACCCTTTGGGTTACCCTTGATAGTTCTTCTATGAAAATCTCAAGTTTAGCTCTGAAGAATTATGTGTGGAATTGTCTCTCCATTTCCTCCCAACTCATAATAGAATTCCTTAGCAATGTTGCATACAAAGTAAAGCAATACCATTAATGGATTGAAATAACCGGTTGAAGTAAGGAAATTCTCATAGTTGGCAATTCCCCACCTGCATTATGAACTTAGCCACATGTTCCAAGGTGAATTGTCCATCTTCTCTAGAGAATAAAGACAATTAAGGATTTCTATACCCTTGAGTGGGATTATCTCTTGTTTATTATCTCTGGGTATGGCTTGTGGAAATTCTAGATGTGATTGTCAAAGGCTAACTTTGTATAACTTTGTATTACCTCCTTATTGCCTACAAGTCGGAATTTGGTGGAGGTGGTTGCATAAAGTGTGGGGAATTTGTTGCCTATTAGTACCTGCCTAAGGGTGGTTGAATGGTATCCCTCGTGCCTTTAGTAAGAAGTGGTTCCATTATAGGCTCAAGTTTTTGTAGTTGAACATTACGTGATAACTGTGAGACGTTGTTCTGTAAAGATTAGACCGTTCACCATTGATATTTGTCGAATTTCATCCCCTCTCCTATGGGGAGGAAGATAGCAATTTTCAATGGATGTAGGTGAGCGGTGAGATTCACCTGCTTTATGAAAATTCCTAGGGTCGAGCTCATCAGATGGTTGCCTCGTATGTTTAGAAGCAACTTCTTGTCTCTGTCGTCCAACAATTCCTGAGATCACCTCTAAGATCTTCACTTGCAATTGAGATTGTTGTTTTCACTCTTCCACAATGGCCTTGGCCTACTCGGTTGTTGTTTTGGCCTGTTATTCCATCACAACCTTGGCTGGCTTAATTAGCCATGGCTTTGGTTTTTTCAGCCATAGCTCTAACTTGGTCAGCCATAGCCTTGGTTTGTGTGGCCATTCTTTCTTCAACACATTGTGCGATCATCAAGCTTTGGTTCTTCAATTCCTCAATAACATTAGGGAAATGAATAGGTACATCTACATTACCTATGCATGTTGTCCCTTCTTGCCCAATTGGCCTGGATGTCTAATGTATGTTCCTCTTAGAGAAAACATGCTTCATTTTTCTCCAATTGTTGCACCATGGCTGGAACTAATCCCTCTTGTGCTTCTTCTATAGCATCATATCTTTAATCTTGAGACTCCAAAACAATTTTACTTTTCAACTTTGATGACATCTTCAACAAAGATATTTCTCACCGGTTGTGCAAAAATATGTTCTATGATTTTGTGATTTTCATTCTAACATACAAAATAAAAGCATGCGGTTGCGAGTGTACTAGGAAATTAAAGTGTTTCTAAACTGAGATTGCGTTAAGAAATCAAACTTCTTAATAAGACAAAGTGAGTTCCTTGGTTCCCAGGAATTTAAGTAGATAATGTCGTAAAAATGTAAAGGTTGCAAGAATAAAAACTGAAGGAAATATTAAACTACACTAGGAATGAATGGAATGAACATTGATGAGGAATTAAAAGAAACTTGACTAGAACTTGAAAATAAAATGCTAAAATGCGTTGAAGAATTAAAAGAAACTTGACTATAACTTGAAAATAGATTATTGAAATGTGTTGAAGAATTGAAATAAACTTTGACTAGAGCTTGAAAATAGAATGTTAGATTTGATAAAAGCTAATTGAAAAACTAAGAAATGTTAAAGTAGATTGTCATTACTGCTTGTTGAGTTGATTGATTGATAATTGTTGGTCATTTCTTTGTGAGAGCTCTCCTCATTTTATAAGCGTCATTTAATAACTGCCTAAGTCTTATATTTTCTCAACTCTCCCACTTCAAGTAACTATCCACGTCTCCATTAGAGAGACTTGTTTCTCAAGTAACTGCCCATATCTTCTTGTCATATTTCGACTTTGAGAAAAAATCTCATCACCTACATTTGTAAATTTCCAGAATTTTAAAAAATACCCTAAGCCTTATACATGTCGTTCTCCGTAGGTTTGAGCTTGTTTCATTTAGATTTTTAACCATGAGCTAGTTAAACTAAATCGACAATGGGGTCAGGCCAAAATTTATTTTAGTACAAACAATAGAGGATGTTATTAGTTATAAATTTCTCAATCAAAGGATTTGTTTTTTTGTGAATAATGATTAAATTAAATTTGTTTCTGAACAATGATCCAAACTAAATCGTGGAATTGAAGTATAAGTTGTTAAATTTTTATCTCTCTCCACTTCTTTCGTATTTCAAGTTTTTTAGTAGTAAATTCAACTATCCAACTTTTTAGTATAATATACTGGTTATGACATAAATTTAATGGGTTTTTTAGTTATAGATTATACTAATTTTTTTTCGAATTTAAACTTTCATTACACTTTCCTAAACATGTATACTTGATGTGGAATTGACTTGAGTTTGTAGACATTATTGACCTAAAATCTCAACTTATTGGATGATATTTTTGTTTGTTGAAAATCAACATCTTACAATATATTCATTTGGATTATTTAATCAAATCTTGAATTTCTATTATATTTTGATAATTTGATTTGATTGATTATGTAGATACCTGTTTCCCATAATTATTTCTTCGTTGAAAATAGTGTTTTTTGTTTTTTACATTTTTTTTCAATAATCATTTTTACTTTTTATTCTATATGCACCTCATTTGATGTCCTAACCAAATATTTCCATCTTATTTAGCATGTTTGAGTTTTGAGTTTTTTTTTTTTCAAATATTATTGCATTAATCCAAAATTTTGTTTTTTGAATTTTTATGATTTATCTCATTGAATGTTTAAAAATGAAACCCCATTTGGAAACAAATTTTGAATTTTACTCTGAAAATTTACAATAAAAGTTTCATCTAAAAAATAATTTAAGTGACTTTTGATTATAAAAATAGATATCTTTAAGAATTTTAGTTTTGATTTTTTATTTTATGAACAAATTTTATATTAAAAAAACTCAATATGTTTTATAAAATTATACTAAACAATCCAAAATACATCTTCATATTTTTGCTCGTCCCAATCTTCTTGTTGTTCTCAAACAGTGCACCATCGATGTTGCACTTCATAAAACCTGGGGTTCGTTGGGGGGAGCCATTTTTCCACCCCTGCATGGGGGCGGACGTACATGCACATCTCCATCTCTCTACTGCTCAACCACTTGGTTTGCTAGTTGTAACACTTGGCCATCCGTTATCCTTCTCTTGTTCCATACAATCTGGTTTCTTCGATACCAGATAGCCCAGCAGATTGCAGCAGCCAATTGATGCTCTTGCGCGGCAGAATGCGATATGCTCACCCCCACCAGTCAATGGTGTGCACTACCCTACTCACATCAATGGAGGCATGGACCCTTATATTTCTCTGTACTGTACTGCTTCTTACTGCTGCAGCGCCATTCAAACAAAATTCTACGCTTTTGCTTGCTGAGAGCTTCCCAAATTACTGATCAGCCAAGTACTTCAACTCCCGTTGTGGCCTCCTCACACACTGTAAATGCCTATACCCACCCTTCACTGAGTAGTCTCCTACTTGAGAGGGGGCATCCTTTCATAATAAATAAAATATATTCAATTTACTACAAACTCTCGTAAACAAAGTATCAATTTAATATAAATATAAAATATATAACACCAATAAGAACAATATATTCATTAAATCATTATCATAACATATTTAAAAAAATATATTATATAAACTAAATATAATGTTAACAACTTAACATGAAGCTTTAATAACAAATCAAATTTTTTTTTAAAAAAAAAACCATTAAAAATCGTAGCATCCTTTTCTCTCAATTCTTTCTCTTCTAGCCTCTTTTCTTTTAAGCAAAGAGGGGTGATTTTTTTTGCCATTCTTGGCTTGAAATCACCCCTCTACACTTCTTTCCGTCACTCTCTTCCTCAATAAAGTAGTTATTCCACAAGATCTAAGTTTTCATTTATTTTTTCGTGTTTTAGTCATCGTATTGGTGTGACTTGTGGTTGTCGTCGTTTTGGTACTAATGTGTGGTTGTTGTAAATGCTTGTGCGGTGATTAAGGCAACGAAAGTATATCGTCGGTAATAACCTGAATCAGGCAATCGATAATTAAATTGATATGCTATAAAATTGGAATTATAGGTATCATAATCATAATAGTAATATCAAATGTATATGCTCAACTATCAAATGTATAAGCTAATTTTGAGCTGATTCATTATGCTATTAACTTAGATGTTGTTTCATTAATTCTCGATGATTTTTAACTATTTTGATTCTATGTTTCTATCGATTTATTATTAATTTGAACCAATAAAATTATTTTTCTCTTAAAAAAAATCAAAATTTGTTTTTCAATAATTGATTTAATATTATATATAAATTATTCTTATCAATGCAATGTTTTAAAAAAACAATAAATAAATTTATCATTTATTAATATAAATTATATATACATTTTTTTTAAAAGAACAACACATAAATTTATCATTTAATATTTCAATAAAATTTAAAAAGATAAATAATAAAAAACTTACAAAAATTTCCTCCTCATTTTTTTCTTCCTTCTCCTTTGTTTTCCTTCATCTCTTTCACCATTTCATGTAGCTTTTAGGGTTTTCTTTTATTATGTTCCTCGAAACACTTTAAAATATATAAGTTTAATGGTGGTAAAAGGGCTATAAATTGGATTTTTTTTATTGAGTCACAAAACTACTATATTGTGATGCCCCAAAACCCGGGGGTCCATTGACAAACTGTCAACCCATGGATATCGTATATCTTGGGACCCACGCTGTCTAATCCCATTAATTGGGATCCATTTATCAAGTCCTAGGTAATTACATACCTAAGCCCTGACACCAAGCTTTATGAAGTAAGGGTTAAAATTTCCTGTAAATGTCGTGTATCTCAATACCACACTATCCAATCCCATTTACCGGGATCCTTTTAGCCATATTCAATAAACATTTTATGTTATTTTCAAAACATATTACTATGAGTTTAATTACAAACTCTATTACATACATAGGCATACTTTCCAAAGTTTTAGAAACATAACTATACCAGCCACAGGTCGGCTTTCTTCAACCTTCGGTCGAATGAGAGCAGATCCACCGATATCATCCTTACTTTGAAATGTTTTCCCATAAACGGTTAGCCACGCTCAGTAGAGAGACTCCTACAGAGGCTATTACCCCCCTAAATGCACATGCCATGTTCACTTGGACACATTCACATATATATCAACATTCCAATAGAATAATGCAACTCTAATGGAATACTACATGCCATGCCATGAAATGAGATGAAACTCACTCAATGCATGAAAAACCCAAGTCATCACAGACTCCCATCACACAATACATAGCCCATGTGTGATAACATCCATCTTGGTGTTCATCCAATGATCACTTTGAAACAAAATCAAGTTTTTAGAAATCCAAAACTTATTGGATGTTTCACCTCAAGGATCATTTATTAACAAAACATGTGTCTTTTTGGGTAGGCAATTCACGGTCTACCTCGAGCTTTATTCCTACACTTTACAGACTTTCATTGGGCTTTCACCCGAGAGTATCTATCAGCTTACTGCCTATAAACACAAATTTTCATGCTCACGTGAGGTAGAACTCCGTTGAACTTCGTTCAACGGTACACAGCTCACTCATCAACCACCAAGGATGGTGTGTGGCAGCCTTATTTCATATTATGCGAACAACGAAACTCCGTTGAACTTAGATTCGGCGTGTCGAAAACCCTCGTCAACCACCAAGGGTGGTGTGTGATGGCACAATGCACTTACACCCATCAATGCGATGCCTCAGTGCATATGTAATGTGTTATGCCATTACATGTCATCTGGACAATTTATCATATATCATGAACAGTTATATCAAAAGCATATAATCTCCAAATAGTTCAGCTTTCAGTATTGTATATTAGGACATATATCAACATTCAATCAACAATTATCACAAAGTAAGTCAATCAATAGCAAGCAAAGACAACTTAGTTCTCAAGACCAATTGTGGCATAAGAGATGCCTGGCGATCCACACATCTGACCATCACGGTACACAAACATGTCATAGCGGGCATAGAACAGTCCCTGATCCAGTCCCAAGAATTTTCAAATCCAGGCTAATACCAGGCCACAAACATATATGCCATTCTCGAGGGCCACACGTAGAGCTACACGGCCCGCGGAACAATCACGAACCTTAGTTCGAGAATGATGAATCCCCAACCCATCCCGCTGAACCCTTGTAAGGAAGGCAATGAACCGTAACAAAAATCCTACCTCTGGGCGTAGCCCTTGTCGAGTAGACAAACTTTAACTCTCAGCCCCAATGAACTTCGACCATTGGAACGCCCGAAATCAGAGGAAGAAGCCGTCGGATCTTCCTTCTTCTCCCTCTTTCTCTTTCCCTTTCTTCTCTTTCTTCTTCTCTTTTCCTTTACCGATCTCTATTTTATAGGCTGAACATATCCACATGGCATGCATGCATCATGCCATGTGGGTTCCTAACCAATGGCATTGAGCAGTCCGGGAATCCAACCCCATCTTTATTCAAATCGGGCTAATACCAGGCCATAGACATGCCATGCTTTCGAGACCACACGTGGCCACCGCCGCGGCCACGGAGACAATCACGAACCTCGATTAGAATGGCGATCCCGACTTGCCCCTTTGAACGCTTGTCCAAAAAGGAAGGAAATCAACCAAAGCAGGAAAATCCCTACCTCTTGGAGCATAGCCCTCGTCGAGGAGACGGACTTTAACTCTCGGTCCCAATGAACTCGGCCCGGGTTGGGCCAGTGGAAATCAAAAGGAAAGCCACGGATCTTCAACCACTCTCCCTTCTTTCTCTCTCCTTTCTTCTCTTTCTCCTCCTCTTTTCCTCCACCGATCCCCATTTTATAGGTTGGACATATCCATAAGGCATGATGCATGCATGCCATGTGGATGACACATGGCACGCATGCACCATGCCATGTGTTTCCCACATGGTATGCATGCATATGCCATGTGTCACCCACTCATTTGGGTTCCTTTTTGCCTCGAAAATCTTGAAAAATCCAACCATCTCAGAATTCAACGAAATTCGTCTTAGTAATTAGATTTCGCGAGACGAATCCAATGGTGAGGTCCGTTTCGTCATTTGAGATCTAGAAAATTTCTAACTTTCCACCTGTATTGTAGCGACAAATTACTATTTTGCCTTTCTTTAGAAAAATTTGATTTTTCCTAGGTTTTACATTCTTCCCCCCTTAAAAGAATTTCATCCCGAAATTTACACACACACATATATACACTATCACAAACATATGCAATAGTCATTCTTTTATTAAGTATTCGCTTAATATCACCTTCATCCTCAAAATAAGAAAGGATAAGTGGCACGCATGCGATGACCTGAATATTGCCCATGTTGCCTCCTCCACTCCTCGGTCTTTCACAACACCTTCACTACTAACCTCACGGAGTCTTGCATGTAAAACACGATCCCTAAATTTATCCATGATACGTTCCGGTCCCTCCTCAAAGGTTCTATCCGTATCAACAATATTTCATGATCCACTACATGAATCAGATCTGAGTGTACTTTATTGAACATGAGACATGGAGACATGGAACACTGTATGAACACTTAATAAGCTCGGCGGTAAAGCCAACCGATAAGCAACTGTACCTTCCCTCTCAGTACCTTGAAGGGCCCGATATACCTCGGCAACAGCATTCCCCACTTACCAAATCTGACCACTCCCCTCTTAGGCATCACCTTCAAGAAGACATGATCCCCTACCTTAAATTCTAGAGGTTACCACCATTTGTCGGCGTAGCTCTTCTATTGGCTTTGAGCCATGAGAAGACGCTTCTGTATCAAGTCTACCTTCTTAGAGATGTCTCTAATCAAATCCGAACCTATGGAGGATCTCTCTCCCACCTCCGTCCAACAAATATGAGATCGACATGGCCTCCCATATAGTGCCTCATAGGGTGCCATTTGTATGCTCACCTGATAACTATTGTTGTAGGCGAACTCCAGTAAGGGTAAATGCTCTTCCCAGCTACCCTTAAGATCCAGGATGCATGCTCACAGCATGTCCTCTAATGTCTAGATGATCATCTCTCATTGACCATCCGTCTAGGGATGAAAAGTGGTGCTCATCATGAGCTGTGTCCCCATGGCTCGTTGGAAGCTCTCCTAAAAACTAATTGTAAACTTGGGATCCCGATCCGATACTATAAAGATTGGCCCTCCATGTAACCGGACAATCTCTCGTATGTATAACCTACGAAATTCCTCAGGAGTGAGGTCATACGTAAAGTGTGCCGACTGTGAGCGATCCACGATCACCACACCTCGTCATGCCCTCGCGATGTCCGTGGCAAGTGAGTCACAAAATCCATCGTGATGTGCTCCCACTTCCACTCCGCTACCTCCAATGGCTAAGTAACCTCATCGGCCTCTAGTGTTCAACTTTTACCTATTGACACGTGAGACACCGACGAACAAAATCCCCAACTTGCTGCTTTATTCCACTCCAGTAATACTAGCGACGAAGATTATGGTACATCTTCGTGCCACCTAAATGTACAGAAAAACGAGAGCAATGGAACTCCCTAAGGATCTCCTCTCTCAAATCTACCACCCGGGGAACCACAATCCTGCCCTTATACTGAAGACCATCATCTGTGTGAATGGCCCAGCCTTCGTCACCTGTACCTGACCGTACTTGGTCCTTAATGGACGCTATCTCTGTGTCTTGCCCTTGGGACTCAATCAGGGAAGGCATAGCCACCAAAATCCCCAAAACACCCTTAGTCACAGAAATCTATACTAGCTAATACTCCCGGTGACTTTCGGTTGAGCGCATAAACCACCACATTTGCTTTATCGGGATGGTAATGCAATGTGAAGTCATTGTCCTCTAAATACTTCATCCACTGGTGCCTCATGAGTCAGTTTGGTAAGATGTATTTAGGACTTTGTGATGCAAAACAACTCGAGCCCCCTTTCGCCCATACGGGTAGTGGCGCCATATCTTGAACAAAAAACAATGGCCAAAACTTCATATCATGAGTAGGGTAATTCTGCTCATGATTCTTTAACTGTCGAAACCATAAGCCACAACCCTTCCAGACTGCATCAAAACACATCCCAGTCCGTCCTTCGAGGCATCACAATACATTGTGTACCTCTGTCCCCCCTCTAGAACTATTAGAATAGGAGATGAAGTAAGCCTCTTTTTCAATTCCTGAAATGCCCTCTCACACATGTCATTCCACTCAAACCTAACCTCTTTTTGGGTCAATTTAGATGTAGAGCTCCATTAGTCGGAGAAGTCCTTAATGAACCTCTTGTAATACCCTGCCAATCCCAAGAAACTACGTATCTCGAAGACTAGCTTCGGTCTCTCCAAACCCATAACTGCCTCAACCTTCTTCGGGTCCATTGAGACACCCAAAGTTGATACCACATGACCTAAGAATCTCACCTCCGAAATCCAAATTCACATTTGCTAAATTTGGCATACAACTGATGGTCTATCAACACTTGGAGAACAATCCTCAAATGATCCTCATGCTCCTCCTCAACTTAGAGTAGATCAAAATGTCGTCCGCAAAGACCACAAAAAATTGATCTAGATAGGGCTAAAAGACCTTATGCATGAGATCCATGAATGTCGCTGGAGCATTCGTCAACCCAAATGGCATTACTGTGAACTTGAGGCTGATATCGTTCGACGTCGTCTTAGGGATATTTGCCTCGCTAACCCTCAGGCGAGTAGTAGCGGAATAGAAGATCTATCTTGGAGTAAACTCGTGCCCCTCTCAATTGATCAAATAAATTATCAATCCTCGGCAAAGGGTACCTATTCTTGATAGTAACCCTATTTAACCATCGATAGTCTATGCAAAGTAGAAGGGTCTTGTCCTTCTTCTTGGTAAACAACATCGGGCCTTGAGGTGAAGTGCTGGAGTCTAAAACCCATGTCCAACAATTCCTATAATTGAACCTTGAGTTCCTATAACTCAACAAGTGTCATTCTATGCGGAGTCATAGAAATGAGAGATGTACCAAGGTGCAACTTGATAATGAAGTATACATCCCTCTACGGAGGTAATCCCGGTAGTTCATCTGGAAAAATATCCTCATACTCGCAAACCACCCAAGGTAGACTCAACTCCCATCTCACCTCGTCCTCCGAAAGTGAGCTTGCCCGTAACCATCAGCTGTACCACCTAGAATTAAGTACGGCTCGGGGTAAAGCTGTCGTGCTTATCCCCAAACATAACACAAATATTATTAAGGTGTGTGTGATAACCTTCCTGATTCTGATCAATGACAACTTCGGTGTGTTGTCAGCCGACCCATCGAGATGACATAAAACTCCAACATGTCCATGACCCTAAGGTCCACAATGAGTAGAATCCTTGCGATCTCTAACTCACAACCCTGACATATCTTATCAACGCTCACCTGGTTCTTGGGAAGGAATTCACACATCTGACGACTCTTTCAGTTCACCTCTAAGCCTAAATCTTTCACATAATGCGACAATGAATAGATAGGATGCACGAATCAAACAATACTCTTACCCATAAGAGTGAAAGTATACGAATAAGCAGTGATGCAAGCTCAATCTAAGGTGTGATAGCGTAGTCAAGCCCTTGGGTCCCTGAAGTCCCAGCTTGTGAGCCCTACCCTGACCTTGACCCATGCCTTGGCTCATGTGGCATGTTTGCAAATTAGTAGGTGCTTGTGCAACACCCTGGGACTGATACTATCTTCCCTGGCCCATGGTGGGGTAGGGAGGAACAAGTTGCATCTGTATGTCACGTGAAACTAAGGCGGGTGTCCATAACCTAGATCCTTGTCTCACGAGGGCAATGCGTCTCGAGTGTCTATGATGGGTAGCCTTTGAGCAGTGCTTCTACTATGGTGGTTTAGTATCTGAAATGTCTCCCATCTTAGGATGACTGATCCTGGCCTTGGCCTTGAAACCCTCGCGGAGTAGAAGTTCTCTACTTCTTTCCCGAGCTAGAAGAAGAGAGTTGACTCTTCTTCCTCTTATCACTAGCACCCGCATCCGGGATGCTCCATGTGTCATCCACTTCCCTTTCTATGGCCATAGTTTCTTGACCATCGAGTCCAAATCTTGTGGGAGGAATCCTGATTTTACCCGGATGGGCCGTTGAGGACCATCCTTAAATTTTCTCACTTTGGCCGTGAGTGGGCACATAATCATCCGCAAACGATGCTAATTCAATGAACTTGTACGTATTTGAGCAGTCATCGTTCCTTGTTTCAACTCTAGAACTCGCCAACGCCATGTGTGGATCACCAGGAACCTCTTGCCATGAAAGCTCACGAAACTCTTCCCATGTCATCACCTTAGTGGCATCGGAGGTGACCTCCATAGCCTCCAATATCTTTCCAACTTTTCAGAACCAATGATTAGCCACCATCGGGTCCCCTCATCCCTTGAAGGTTGGAGGATGGTGCGCCTTGAATCTCTAGAGGTTACTTGACCCTCCCTGGCCCACGGTTGCATTAGCATGTGTAACGGTGGCAACCACAGCACTCGCCCGTGCAATAGTAGCAGTCGTAGTACCAATAACCTCCATGAAGGCTTGTTGGTCAAAAAGCGCGGTGGTGGTACAGTTGTTGCCTAGATCACCGCCTCACGTCCTCTTCCTCAGCTTTACCATCCACACATGTGAATAGTAATTGATTCTTTTTTTTTTTTGTCCCAACTGGTAGTGCGTAGCGCAGCCTGCTGCAGGCATCGACAACACGAACCATCCATTTGTTCTTTTTGAGGCCCCCCCAGGTTATGTTTCCCAGCATGAGTGTTCCTTTTTCTATATACAATTTACAATGTATATAATTCATAACTTGAGCAATCGGTCATGTAACATAAACATGGAAACACCTGATGTATGCAATGGTCTAAACCCGTCCCGCGCTTAAAGCCTTAGTGTCGTATACCTAAGCTCACGATATCAAGCGTGACGCCCGGCTTGGGTTTGTTGACAAACCGTCAACCCTCGGAAATACCCGTGGATATCGTATATCTCAGCACCCACTATGTCTAAATCATTGAATTGGGATCATTCCGCCGAGTCTGAAGTAGTACATACACCTGCCACGACACGAAGCTACGTGAGATTAAACACCTTGTGGCGTGTGTTCTCGATACACTATTAATCCATTCAGGATCACATTAGCCACATTCAATAAACTTTTATGTTATTTTCCAAACATAATCTTGTGATTTAATTACAAACTCTGTACATACACAAGCATATACCAAAACTAGTTATTTCCAAGTTTTATAAATAGAACTATATACCGACCACGGGTCGACTTTCTTTGCCTCTGACTGAATGAGAGCCTTCCATCGTGTATACCACACGCCGGAAATGTTTTCCATAAAGGGTGAGCCTGCAGTAAAGAAGACTCCTACAAAGGCTATTACCCACTAAATGCACATCTGATGTTCATGGACACATTCACATATATATCAACATTCCAATAGAATGATGCAACTCTAATGGAATACTACATTTCATGCCATGAAATGAGATGAAACTCACTTAATGCATGAAAAACCCGAGTCATCACAGACTCCCATCACATAATGCATAGCCCATGTGTGATAACATCCATCTTCGATGAATTTCATCGATGATCACTGAAGCAATCAAGTTTTAGAAATCAAAACTTCTTGGATGTTTGTTGATGCACGTGAAGATATAGACTAAACCACTCAATTTAACACTTATACAGGAGACTTACAATTCTCATGCATCTATGTCAAAGTTGAATAGAGTTGTTTGAAAATGAATAAAACTGATTTTATGTTCTGGAATTAATAATGGGTTTAGTCTATGACCTTTGCTTGAGTGCACGAGTCCTCTAGTAGTAAAATTGGATGTAAGAGATTGACAAGAATGTTGAAATCAACTACTCTAACTACTCAAGATCCACATTATTTGAACCTCCTTTTAATAGTTTGAAAATGGAATTTAAAGACAAAGATAATCTATATTACTTTCATCTAATGAAAATAAATTTGAATTAGGCCAACAAATATTTGGACTGAATAAGATCTCTGCTAGAAATGAACATTGAAATGAAAATGTTGTGGAACAGTCAATTTTTGCATTTTAACTCATTAATTCTTTCTATCCTGATTTTTGGATTTGGATTTGTCAAAGATGCCTATTAATGCAACTTGGATTTCTCCATTGTTCAGCAGTGAGTTCCCTTAACTTCTTTCCATGAAGGATATTCTCCGAGTTACGTATTCTGTATTCTTTATAAGATCTAGATATTTTCTTTTCAATACTTCACATACAGCTTCTCTTGGCAAGGCTGAATTTGCATACCAAGTGCGAGGTCATTACAAAACTTCTACAAAATGGTTGATGACTCATCCTTTAGATCTGATGGATTTTTCCTTCTCCTTGATTAGATCTCAGCTAACACAGGATCTAGATCTATCCAACAGATTAAGGTGAAATCTCTAATGAGTTAAATTGATAAATAATTCCCTTCAACCTCAACTATGAGTGAATAGGAAATCTATCAAAATGAACTCTCAAAGCTCCTTAGTTCTTCAATGATAGTCTGACATACCCACAAGTTAAATGTTCTAAGCTCTCAGGAATCTCCATCTCTATGTCACTTAGAGGGCTTCCTGGAAATCAGAGCATGAACAATCCTTGAGATGGTATTTGGTATTACCATTGGGAACAACTCAATTCACAAACAACATCAATCAAATAAATAAAAAATCCAAATTTCAGGAAATTCATTTCCAATTCGACGAGGAAAAGCGTAACTAACGGATCCATTCGATAGGCGTGCTTCTCAATTCTGAGAATCACAATCTACAATGGTGTATTGATTAAGAACATCCCACGTAATTATAATTCAACTGGAAGAAATGGGTAAAAATTGTCTGAACTTCGTGATTCGGATCGTAATTGGAAAAGAGAATGAAAATTTAAATCCAGCTTCTACATTCTAACGGATTACTATTCAGATCCAGAAAAAGAAAAGAAAATAAAAGAAAATAAAAGTCTATTCTATAATATACAGTGAGTCTTCCTCGTCCTCCCAGATAATGGGTTTCAGAAAAACGGAAGTTGCTTTACTAAAACTGTGTACGCCTATTTATAACTTTCAGAAATTGGTCTCGATTCCTATGTTTCAGGGGGATTTCCCTAAAATAAATGGCCCAGCCCTTTGTTTAGGTCGCGACCTGAGAACGGTGTCGCGACATGAAATCTGGTCACAACTGTCAAATTTTGTTGTGACCTCGGGGCGAATTAAACGCGTTCTTTCACTTTGTTCTTGCAATTGTTGAGCTACGACCTGATGTTTTATGTTGCGATTTGTTTCTTTAGTTGCATTTGATTAGTGGTCGCGACATGAATTCTTTATCGTGACTATGTTAGTTGATAGCAGTGAGAACTCTGGTTGCGACCCCCTTTTCTTGTTTCCAGGAATTAGTGTCGTGACCTCAATTCGATCATTGACTTGGCTCTGCGTGCGCTCTTTCGCATTTACGTATTAGCGACATCATTATGTTCGGCGATATCTTTACTTCTTGGTCACAACTTCTCTTTCAGGTTGCGACATCATTCAGTTGTCTTGAGCCTTCAAGTAGGTAGCGACTCAAATTTGCTAGTCTGCTTTTTTCTTGTCGCGACGTGGACAAGTCGCAACCAAGTAGTTTCTGTAATCACTGCAATTCCTATCGCGACCTTAAAATTATGTCGCGACCATTCTTTCTTCCTATCCAGTCGCAACCTCATTTCTCAGTCTCAATAGTTTTCATTCAATTTTCTATTTCTGGTTGTGACCTGACTATTCTTCCCTTTGCTGAAATATATGTCACGACCTCAATTTCATGTCGCAACATCATTTATGTTGCCAGCTATGTTGATCTTTGTTCGACCATTTGTCGACCCTCGATAAATTCGTGTCGGAGCCTCCGTTCCATGTCGCGACCTATTTGTCTTCTTTCTCACGCGTGCAGCCAGCGACCTCAAAAGCATGTTGAGACACCATTTCTTTTGTCAGCCACTGATTCTTAGTCACAGCTCCCCTTTTCATGTTGCGACTTAAAATTGTTTATCTGTTCATTGTCTTGTCGCGACATGGGATTTTGGTCATGACCCACTCATTTCCTTTCAGTCCTAAAATCTATGTCTCGACCTTAAAATCATGTCGCGACATCATTTCTCCCCATCTTGTCGCAACCTCATTTCTTAGTCACAACAGCTTCTCAATTCATCTTCTTTCATTTGTCGTGACTTAAAAAGTGTGTAGCGACTGAATGGTTGCCTTTCTGTGTCGCGACCTCATTTTTATGTTGCGACACCCTTTTTGTTATTAGCCATTTTGATCCTCGGTCTCATTCTTTTCGGATTCTGACTCAAGTGATTGGTGTGCTTGTTTTTCTTGTGGCGGCGTGGGCATTAGGTCGCGGCCAGTGCTGCTAATCAACGCAGTTCTGTGCAGCGACCTCAAAGTATGTTCGCGACCATTCTTCCTTCACTTTCCGTGCATGACCTTATTTTGACTTGCGATTTCCCATCAATTCTTCTTCTTTTTCTGGTCGCGACCTAGAAAGTGTGCGACTAAGTAGTGGCCTTTCTTACTTTGTTTTTGTCGCAATGGCTTAAACTTAGTCACAACATGTTTTAACTGTTCAGCTCATTTTTATGTTGCGACATGAATTCCTGGTCGCAACCTCGATTGGTGTCCTTAGCTTACATTTTTGTCGCAACATCAATTTTCTGTTGCTACCAACAATGTCTTCTTTCTGTGTCACGACATGATGGTGGCTTTTCTTACCTATACTCTTGTCCCAGTTGCTTAAATGTAGTTGCGACATAAATACCTAGTCGTGACCTTGATTGGAGTCTCCAACTTATATTTTTTTGTCGCAACCTTAAATTGCATGGTAGAGATCTTGTAAGCTTAGTCATCAGCCATTCATAGTCGACCTCGGTGTCTGTTGTAACTAGAGTTGTCTTCACCGGTGTCAGCGACACCGAATGATCATCAACATATCCTGTGAAGCCCTTTTTACTGTCTCAACAACTTCTCTTTTGTCATGCGACTTTTCATTCGATATAGTATGACTTACGGTCACGACCTCGATTCTGCAATGCGCGACCTCGTCTTAGCCATTGAGCTACTTTCACTTTATCCTTCTTTGGAATTTTCATTTTATGCTATAAATTTACGCAAAATATAAGGCCCAGTAAGAGTACATATTTCTACATAAAAACAAGCAATTACATTGTAATAAAAATTAGAAAAATGGACTAAAAATTCAATGATTTTTTGACTCATCAATGTTTCACCTCCAAGGATCATTTTATTAACAAAACAAGTGTCTTTTTGGGTAGGTGAATTTTCAGGGTCTCACCGCAGGCTTCGCAAGCCTTCCTACACTTTCACGGGCTTTTATCGTTGGACACATATACTGTGAAAATCACAAGAGGCTTTCACCGTATCCTGCCTACTACCCAACACAAGTTTTCATGCTCTACGAATAATGGAACTCTACTGAATTTTGTTCAACGATACACAACCCACTCATCAACCACCAAGGATGGTATGTGATGACACTATTTCATATTATGCGAACAACAGAACTTTGCTGAACTTCGTTCAACGTATCGAGCCCACTCATCAACCACCAAGGGTGGTATGTGATGGCACCATGCACTTACACCCATGAATGCGATGCCTCAGTGCATATGTAATGTATTATGTCATTGCATGTCATCTGGACAATTTATCATGTATCATGAACAATTATATCAAAAGCATATAATTTCCAAACAGTTCATCTCAATGTCTATATATTAGAGTTCATATATCAACATTCAATCAACAATTATCACAAAGTAAGTCAATCAAAAGCAAACAAAGGCAACTTGGTTCTCAAGACCAATTGTGGCATAAGAGATGCTCCTGGCGATTCACATCTGACCATCACAGGCCACACAAACATGCCACAACTTGGGCATAGAACAGACTCGGATCCAACCCTAAGACTGTTCAAATCTAGGATAATACCAAGCCACAAACATGTCTCGGGCACACATTTTGGCCCCACATGACCCTGTGAGAACAATCCTGAGCCTCGGTTCGAATGTGATCAAACGAGTCCTTTGAACACTTGTCCAAAAAGGAAGGCAATCAACCAAAGTACAATCTCTACCTCTTTGAGTGT
The DNA here is from genome assembly GCA_016808115.1 of Tetrastigma voinierianum. Taxonomy (NCBI): domain Eukaryota; kingdom Viridiplantae; phylum Streptophyta; class Magnoliopsida; order Vitales; family Vitaceae; genus Tetrastigma; species Tetrastigma voinierianum. The sequence goes on from JAEQBH010006801.1 coordinate 170,398, forward strand.
AGCCCTCTTCGAGTAGACGGACTTTAACTCTCGGCCCCAATGAACTCCGACCGTCAAAACGCCTGAAATCAGAGGAAGAAGCCGCCAAATCTTCCTTCCTCTCCCTCTTTCTCTCTCCCTTTCTTCTCTTTCTCCTCCCCTTTTTCTCCAGCGATCCCCATTTTATAGCCTGGACATATCCACGTGGAATGCATGCATCATGCCATGTGTCATCCACATGGCATGCATGCGCCGCCATGTGTCTACTCATTTGGTTCTTTTTGCCTGAAAATGTTGAAAAATCCGACCATCTAGAATTGACAAAATTCATCTTGATAGCTAGATTTATGACGAATGGAGTGGTGGTCTGTTCATCATTTGAGATCTAGAAGATTTATAGGTTTTACTGCATGCTATAGCGACAAATTACTATTTTGTCTTTCTTTAGAAAAAATTAGATTTTTAAGGTTTTATATATATATATATATATATATATATATATATATATATATATATATATATATATATATATGTATAGATGTTATATTCTAATTAGGTTTACAATATATATTATGATTTACATTTAGGTTTACAATATGGAATGTTGATTTTTTGGATAAAGCCTTTAAGAGCATCAACCACAAATTTCATTTCCGACTCCGGTGGTATTTTCTCCATATTTGGAGACGATGAAGCCCACTTTTTGGAACTCCAACCAACAATCTTCATTTTTAACTCCAAATCACTATTCATTCTTCAAATCTTTATTTTATCAAATTAGAATATTTTTAAGAATATGATATATGAAATATTTTTATTTTTATTTAAACATAGATATGAAGTTATATTAATAAATAAATTCATCAAATAAAAATATATTAAAAACCTAAAAATTCATTTTAAACTAATAAATATTATATTATAGAGCATCATATTACATTATAAAATAAAACAACATTAATAAAAACTACATAATTAAATTACATTATCCAAATGATAAAAATACAATATAAAAACTAATACGGTGGAATATCACCTCCGTAATTTCCACTATCATATTTATTAAAATTACTATCATTATGACCACTTGATCCACTTGCTTGGGATTTACAAGTCATTTTAATTTTCAATAATCTTCATTTTTTTTTCACCTTGAAAAACTCACGTTCGAATGGATAAGTTATGGAATCATGTAATTCATGATATTATTGGGAGAAACAAGTACTTTATGATATTATGTTAGCATGCATAATAACGTATAACATGATTACAGAAGTTGAAGTAGAAACTTATGGGAGCATTGTTGATTTTAAGGCGATGTTTATTCCGGAAGTTGATATGATAGTAGATAAAACATAACAATTTCAACAGTTTCTTACTCACAATTAACAAATTAAAGATAAAGAAGTTTTTTATGCACTTCGAAATGCATTAATTGAACATTTATGGGAAATGTATAGCAACAATGTTTCTTATAACTCAAATGTATTAGTTTAAGTAAATGATGTGCAAAACATAATGTGATTTAATCTCTATGTTCTTTTTTATTTTCAATTTGAAGTTGTATTTTTATTTCTAAGAAATTATTGAATTAGTTAATTAAAATCTTAATGCATTGTATTTACAATATAAATAAAAATGTATTATATCAATATCAAAAAATAATTTTAATAAAAAATTAAATTATTCAAATTTATTAAAATCATTTTACTAAATTGTATATGGAAAATAATTCAAAATTAATAAAATAATAAATAATAAAAATGAATATAACTTTAAAAATAAAATATGTTATAAAAACATTATTAAAATAATTATTTTATTATTATAAGAATAAAATAATGAGAGAATAATAGTATAAAATGTGAAGATGGAAATGGAGTATAGTTGGAGTGTAATTTTGTGGTACAAATCTCCCAAAGATGAAATTAAAAATTGAGAATGTTACGAATAAGTTACAGTTTTTTTCTTCCCAACTCTCAAGGGGCATTAGTGGTTTTTCAAGACCATTTATAGTTGGATAAAGGATTTGACGTAAGCCTGTGGTAAGTCCGCCACTGTAGTCTCCTCTCCTTTCCAAACGCCAAGACCAGCAATCCTTCCCATCTTTGATGCTTAGTGGAATCTTCAGTATAAACTCTCTATACCTAGCACAAAAGAGCTCATTTTGAATATCTACTTCCCAAGTCTTCCCATCTATAGACTTGAGAGAGTAAACTTTTGCCATCTCTAGTCTGCACACAAGGTGAGTTTGAATAATAGGTTCTCTATCATCCGACAACCAAGGTTCATTCCATATCCTCACATTCCTACCCAAGCCAATATGCCATTTTATCCCCGCCCTCAACAAGTTCAGAGTTTCATGAATGCTTCTTTATATATAACTTGGGTTTGACCCAAGAGAAGCTTCTGTTACCCGACCAGTTGGGAAATATTTTGCTCCATATATTCTATCAACTAGGGTTTGAAGATTTAGAAACAATCTCCATGTTTATTTGGCTACAAGGGAGACATCGTGGAGATGCAAATTCTTAAAGCTAGGGCTCCCTCATTCTGAGGTAAACACAACCTATCCTAAGAAGCCCAAGTAATACCTTTCCCCTCTCTTTGGTTCCTGCACCACCAGAAAGAATCCATCATTCGCTCCAGTTCCAAACAAAGAGAGGAAGGCAAGATGAAAACACTCATAACAAATGATGGAGTGGCTTGTGCTACTGCTTTCAATAAGATTTCTTTCCCTACTTGCGAAAGAAATTTTTGGTTCCATCCACTTAATCTCCTCCGAACCTTGTCTTTTATGTATGCGAAAATTTCTTTCTTGTTCCACCCAATGATGGTTGCACCCCTAAATATTTCCCCGCAAGACCAGCATTGGCCATTCCCAACATTGTGCACAAGTTAGATTTTATGTGTTCAGTGACGTTGAGGCTAAAGGCCACTGTGGAACTCTCTAGGTTGATTCGTTGCTCCAAAGCTCTCTCATACTAGCTCAAACAGTCTCTAACACGACTGCATCATGCCTTGAAGAAAAAATAAATGACGTCAGCGAAGAACAAGTGAGATATAGAGGGGGCAGATCTTGCAATGCTGCACCCATGAATGAGGCCCCTTTCCTGCAACTCCCTTAGAGTTGACGAAAGACCATTAGCACAAATAATAAATAAATAGGTACAGAGTGGATCACCTTGGCGAAGCCCTCTTTCAAGTATGATAGGGCCAATCTTTGAGCCGTTATGTAAGATCATGTATTGAGCTGAACAAACACACTGCATAATCAAATCAACCCACTTATTGTGAAAACTCATTTTTTGCATAATTTCCTTCAAGAACTGCCATTCCAATCTATCATAGGCTTTAGACATATATGTTTTCATTGCGACCACCCCATTTTTGCCTTGACTCTTTCTCTTTATATGGTGACAAATTTCAAACGCAATCATAATGTTTTCTGCAATGAGCCTACCTGGGATGAAAGCGCTCTAGGATTCTAATATTATATATGGAAAAACCTTTTTTAATTGATTCGCCAACGTCTTCACTATTATCTTGTACAAGACATTGCATAGCGCAATCAGTTTTAAATCTGCCATTTTCCGAGGGCTTTCTTTCTTTGGGATTAGCACAATATAGGTTTCATTGTAAGCCTTCGGAAGCACCCCATTATTATATCCTAGTACGCTTGATAAAACCTTGGGTTCATCCCATCCGACCCTAGAGATTTGTTTAAGTGCATGGAGAAGACTGCCTCTTTGATTTCCCTTTCCTCGAACTTGTGTAGGAGCATCTGGTTGTCAGCATCAATTACCTTCCTGTAAACACTTCTCCAAATTGGTTATGTGGAACAACCCGAAGACTGAAAAAATTTGTTGAAATAATCGGCCATGAGGCCCTCCAAACCGTCCCCCTAGTCCACCCAAACTCCTTCATCATTTTAGAGTTTCAATACTACATTTTTTCTATTTTAGTAAGGGATGTTTAAGGCATTATTGGGCCACTAAGAATGAAAAAGAAACCCAATTCACCCTAATTAAATAGAATTGCACTTTTTACAATTTAATAATGAAAACATGTACTCTCCCATTTGGAAGACCAAATTACCCTTAATGAGTTGACCAAATGGGTCCCATTGTTTGGCCACATAGGAGAGAAAAAGGGCACAATTTAAGATCTCCCTCTCTTCTCTCTTCCCTCAAATCTCCCTATCCTCTCTCTTCAATGGGTCTCTCTCCCTTCTTTCTTCTCTCCCGTCGATTACATTAGTGTTTTTGGAGAAGAAGAAACCTAGTTCCTCGGCTCATTATCGATTCACAAAAGAAATCTGAAACATCACTTTGTGGGTAAGTGTGTTGTGTTAGTTCATGGGATTTTTATCAAAGTTTATAGATTTCTAGGGTTTTTTGGGCAACCTTGTTAAATGAGTCATATTCTTGTGTTAAAAATTGTTTTTGAATTAGGAAAATAATCATTGAAATGTTAAAGGTACTATATCTTTTGTGATCTAAATGGAAAGGAGACCCACTAACAAGATAAGAGAGGGAGATTTGAGGGAAGAGGGAAGAGGGAAGAGGGAAGAGGGAAGAAGGAAGAAAGAAGGGAGAGAGATCCAAATTTGTTGCCCTTTCTCTCTCCTATGGGGCCTATTTGGTCAACTCATTAAGGGTAATTTGGTTTTCCAAATAGGAGAATATATGTTTTCATTGATAAGCTGGAAAAAGTGCAAGTCTACATAATTAGGGTGAGTTGAGTTTCTTTTTCATTCTTATTGACTCAATAATGCACTAAAACATAATTGTCTCTTTTAGTAATAGTTTTAAAAATGATTTTCAAAAATTAAATATGGAAACCAGTTGGCCATTTAATATTTTAATTATAAAACTCTAAAAAGTGATTTTAAAAAATTATAAGATAAGATTTATAAAAAAGGACGATTTTGAAAAAAAAAATCTCGAAAAAGGGTAATTACATAATAGAAGTCAATTCAGTTACTTTATTTTGTCTAAATCAATGCACGTGTCATGCACGTTGTATGCACAATGTATGATTCAAAGGTGATACTAAGAAATGCTATGTGGAGGGTCTAACAAGGCATGTGATGTAATACTCAGTTACTACTTAAACTGTAACAATTAGATAGCTTTTTTTTTTTTTTTTACTATAAACTTGTTCATTCATATACTGTTAGATATTTAACTTGAAATATATTATGTAGCAGCGGATTACAAAATATATTAAAACTCCATAAATGAAAGTGTTCAACATATACAAACTTTACATTGTTTATATAGAAAAAAAAAAAAACAAATACATATACAAAATAGACCATAGAGGTCTTGATGGCCTTTAATGTTAATGTTGACCTTGATTTCTTGATCACGGATTGTTCGAACCTAGTTCATTCTTTACAGTACCTACACGAATGAAACACAGTACTAAATATAGCTTAGTGGAAATATATTGAATGAGCTTACAATAAGGATCGTCACACGTTAGGCATGCATATACATATTTCATATATCATTACACATACTTATACATATCTCTGCCTTATGATATCATGTTTTATTTCTTATCATTGTTCATATACATTTCATATCATTTTACACTTTGCTTCTTATTCTTGTCACAATATACTTATCATCACATAGCAGTGTTATGCTTCTCATATTATATCATTTATCATATTCATGTCATTTGCATATTCTTGTCATTTGCTTTTATGTTTCATGCTTACATATACCTTAGAAGTGGATACGGGAAACTATAAGGGCCCAAAGACGCTGTTATCATTGTACGAGACAATGACCTCTATAAGGGTCCGAAGGCGCTGTTATCATTGTACAAGACAATGACCTCTATAAGAACTGAAAGGCGTTATTTATCATGTATGAGACAATGGCTTCTATATAAACTGAAGATCGCACATTATCATTATACAAGACAATGACCTCTATAAGGGCCGAATGTCTTTGTAATGACCAAAGCAGGCTTGACTAATCGGTATCTTTGCAAACTTTTATCTAATAGGCATGTCCATCTATCCTCTACCCAGGTTCTAAGGCGGACAATCAATTTTATTTGTTTCGATATATATCTCATATCCCGAATAACTATTGTTATCCCGGTAATCATATGCGATATTCGATTATTACTCTTATCTTTGCATTTTCATGTATTTCCGTATACTATCAACTATTTCTTACAAGCAGGCTCCCTTTTAGACAAATTTTTTGGAGTCGATAGGTCAGATTTGAAGACACCTATTTCGATGAGATTTGTTCTCCTAGAAGTCTAGTTTACTTAGAATTTTGAATCACTCAATTTGGATGAGTAATGACCAAGTTATGGCCAAAAAAACTAGGACTACTCTAATGTCAAAACAGAACCAACTGTGTCATGCAACCTAGCTCCCCTTTGACAAATTTCTGGGTGCATTGGGATCCAAATTTTCATACACCTATTTCAATAAGATTTGTTTGCCTAGAAGTCTAGTTTTCTCAGAATTTTGAATCACTCAATTTGGATGAGTGATGGCCAAGTCATGGCCAAAACAACCAGGACTACTCTAATGTCAAAACAAAACTAGTTGTGTCATGCAACCTAGCTCATCTTTGCCGAATTTCTGGGTGCATTGGGGTCCAAATTTGCATACACATATTTCAAGTAGATTTTTTTTCCTAGAAGTATAGTTTACCCATAATTTTGAATCAAGCAATTTGAATGAGTGATAGCCAAGTTATGACCAAAACAAAAACATGGGTTTAAAAAAAAACTGATAGCATCTCCCCTAAAACCCAACATTTTCTCTATACAAATTTTTCCTCCATTGAGGACCATAACCAACCAAACACATTTGTAAGTTAGGGTTTTCCTAACCTACATATAGATAAAGAAAGAGGTTGGAAAATTCCTAACCCCACATGAATTCCATACAAATCCATACACATATTCCATACAATTCCTTAACTAGTATCCATACCTTAAAACCTTCTTCTTCTCTCCTTCCTTTCTTCCTTCTTCTTCTTCTCTTCTTCTCTTCTCTCTTTCTCTTCTTCTCCTCTTCTTTTCTATCTACGTAAATGCCCTAATTGTAAGCCAAAATGGGATATGTTTAAGACCATGTTTGGTCTTATCCATTTTTTTAGTCCAATTTTCCATTTGTTTGCTAATTGGTCCCTTATCTTTCTATTATTTGCAATCAACTTATTCCATATTTCTACTTAGCATATAATCTTTTCATCTTATGACCTTTAAGTCTTGGATTGATAAGTGTTGATTACCCTTAGTATAGATTAATTCCATGTTTTGGTTATTTTATTTTTAGCATTATTTTATTTCGAAAAAATATACATTTACTTTTATTATATCCTAAACATGTTATAAAACTGTCAGGGTATAATTTGGGGTATTACAACTCTCCCTTTCTTAAAAGAATTTCGTTCTCGAAATTCATACCTGAATCGAAAAGTTGCGGATACTGCGCTCTCGTAGTTGCTTTTGGCTCCCAAGTAGCTTCTTCCCTACCATGGTGTTGCCAGAGCACTTTCATTAATGGTACTTTCTTATTCCTCAACTGTTTCACCTCTCGAGCTAGAATAGCCTTTGGCTCTTCTTCATATGAAAAGTCTGCTTGTGCTTGTATATCTTATACTGGTAGTATGTGCGACCCATAAGAGCGGTATCTCCGAAACATCGATACATGAAACACATTATGTAATTTGGCCAACTTCGGAAGGAGTGCGCCAGCGATAAGCCACCAGGTCCAGTGGTTCGAGTCTCATATGGCCCTATGAACCTCGTACTCAACTTGTCTTTCTGACCAAACCGTAGAATTTTCCTCCACGGTGATACTTTTAAGAAGACATTGTCTCCCACTTCATATTCGATATCTCTCCTCTTTAAACCAGCATATGATTTTTGTTGATCACTAGCCACCACTTTAACGCCAGCGAATAGCCTTTTTCTCTTATGTATCTTTTACTATGTTTGGACGATCATCTTGTGCTCGTCAGTGCCAAGAGTCGACATATCGAGTTCATCTTAAACCATATAAAGTTTAAATGCGATTACCGTACCAATACTTGTTTGATAACTATTGTTATAGGTAAATTCCATCAATGGAATATACCTATCCCAACTTCTGGAATTCCGTAGCCATGACCTCGAGCATGTCGCCCAGTACTTGAATCAATCTCGGCGTCATTTTACGCGAGATGGAATGTTGTACTGAAATTCAACCTAGTACCTAAGGCTGATTGTAGTTCCTTCCAGATTCTCGATATAAAACGCGGATCTCTATCCGACACAATAGACAACGGTACGCCATGCAATCGTACAATCTCTTTCATGTATAGCTCAGCTAGTCGATCCATAGAATAGTCCATCTTGATGCGATGCAAATGGAGCGACTTTGTGAGTTATCAACAATCACCCGAGACCAGTCATGTTTATGTTGTGTGAGGTAAAAAACCGTACAAAATCCGTAGTAATATTGAGGTGGAAGGATTCAGCGAATAGGTTGGAACTTGGTGTTCGGCGACGCTAACCCGCACGTCAAACGCGGAGCACATACTCTGTCACATCTCTTTCATTCCTTTCCACAGTAATGTTGTTTCAAATACTTTATACATCTTATTTACCTCCGGGATGCATGGTAAATATCGTATTATGAGCTTCAATAACAACTTTTTCTTTGCTCTTTATCATCGCACATAATTCGTCACGATACAAGCTTCCAACTTCTTTCTTGAAAAATGATGCCTCACGTCTGTAATATATCTTTTTGTAACTCTACATCCATTTTAACGCACTTATCATCATTTACTTTCAAAATAGGTTGCATTGTTAGTTGAACTAATATGGCTCCATCATCACGCTAGTCTCCATTCTGCAGGTGTTGAAGTGACATCGCGCCTCTTGTCTTTCTGCCAAAGCATGCGCTACCCGCATTCTTTAGGGTAGTAATCTATTATACAATCATAATCTTTGAATAACTCTAACCACCTCTGCCTTCTCAAATTAAATTCTTTTTGAGTCAGCAAGTACTTGAGACTCTTGTGATCTGTGTAAATTCTACACTTTTCCCCATATAAGTAATTAATAGCCGTATTTTCATGAGCACTAAGTAGCCAACTCAGGTCATGAGTGGGATAATTTTGTTCATGTGGCTTCAACTGCTTGGATGCATAAGCCACTACTTTCTCATCTTGCATTAACACACATCCCAAACCAATGCAAAAGCATCAACTGTATAAATTATACTCTTTTCGGTAGATTTGCGTTAATATTAGTGTAATGACATTCCTTTCAAGCATTCAAAACTATTCGACATTTATCACATCCCTCAAACTTTACTCATTTCTGAGTAATTTGGTGGCTGAATGTGAGAATCCTTTCTGATCTTCTATATCTGCTAGGCGAAAACTTCTCACCTCGGTTACATTTCTGGCGGTTTCCGATTTCTGTGACCTCGATCTTTATGAGTCCACTCGATACCTCGGTGACACAATATGGCATAGGAAGAAACCTTTAGCCAAAGTCACATTGTAGTTTAGCATATAACTTCTTCTCTCTTAACGTCTCCATGACTATTCTCAGATACTGCTCATATTCTTATGCATCCTTAGAATACGGGATCATCGATAAAAACCACGAAACAAGCCAGTCACGTAGGGTGAATACCTATTTATTAAATCCATGAATATTAGGTGCATTAGTCAACCCAAATGGCATGACCAAAAATTCATAATTGCCATATCGAGTTCTAAATGCGTTTTTTGGCATCGACATCTTTCCTCTTAGTGATAATACCTTGATTGGTCACATCTTGGCTGCGCCGGCTCCCTTAGCGATCAAAAGATCTTGAGTTCTTGACAATGGAATTTGTTTTCATTGTCACCTTATTGATTTTCCAATAATCAATGCACATCCGTAGAGTGCCATATTTCTTTTTTCACAAATAAAAAAGGTGCACCTCAGGGCGTAACACTGGGTCGGATAAATCCTTTATCCATAAGCTCTTGTAATTGACTCTTTAACTTTTTCAACTCCGTTGGAGTCATCTGTATGGTGCCCTAGACATAGGGGTTGTTCCTGGTACAATATATATGGATAAGTCCATTCCTCTTAAGAGGTGCACAGTAACTCTTCGAGGAATACATCTAGAAATCCTTACTCTTTGGAATCTCACATCAACTTGACCTCTCTTAGAGTCAAGTATCAAGGCCAAGAATGTCTCACAACCTTTCCTCATAAGTCTCCTAGTTTGCATAGCGGAGATCACATTGGACATTGTGCTTCATCTAATGCCCTCTACTATCACCTCAAACTGGTCAAAGCATCTCAACACTACTGTCTTTTGACCACAATCAACGATGGCTCGGTGTTTAGACAACTAATCCATTCCTAGAATCAAGTCAAACTCTCGGAATGGTAAGGTTATCAAATCAGCAAGAAACTCTCTTGCTTGGATAACAATGGGGCAATTTCTGTATATGTTATTCACGCTAACACTGTGCCCCAATGGACTGGTCACATGCATGTCATATGCTATAGTTCCTTGCTAGTATCTTATCAAATACATGTTAGGTGCATACACATGCGAATGAGTGGATCGAGGATCAATCGTGCATGCATCTCAATATCATAAAGAGAGAATATGCAACTATAACCTCGGAGCATCACGGTCGTCATGAAGCCCTTATAGCCATTCCGTCTTTGGTCTTTATAGGTATAGGGCGATCCAGCATCCTCGAGATTATGCCCCCTCGTCCTCCATGCTTAATCGGGCTACCTCGACCCCTACCTCAATCTCTCGTCGAAGGTAGTGTAACTAATTTTCCTCTGCCACTTTCTTGCAGACTTCTATTATCCCCTCACGACACTATGCTATCAATGATCAGTGCTTCCACACTAGAAACAACCTTCTGTCAATAACCTACAAACACCTAAATGCCTTCTATGGCAATGAGGGCACTTTGGGATTTCTCCATGTCCACAATGAACTAGGTGCTGCATTGGACCCTTGTCTTCTACCACTTGTAGCTGAATTGTATTCTGATTGAGCTGGAGACTCCCTAGCTCTTTTCCCTGAGGAGGACAAAGCCCCTCTAGAAAACTTTTTCTTCTGAGATCTTTCTTTGCTGCTCGTTTCAAGTCTCTCTACTTTCATTGCAACTTGGACCAACTGATAGAAATTCACCTATTGGAGAGAAGTCATAGGTGCCAAATATCTCTTGATGGAATCATGCAGTCCATCTTCGTGCCTACCTTGAAAATGCCTCGGTGAGGAACGACTCGATGCATACTTCTTGAGATAGTGAATTCTTTCTCATATTCGACCACCAGATAGGATTCATTTGCTTCAAATTTAGGAACTGTTTCCACTTGGACTCCATATACATCTCGGCAATGTACTTTGCCCTGAACTCTTGGATAAAGAACTCAAGTCATGGGATTTGGAATCCTTGGACTTCTCAACACTAGATTCCACCAATCACATGCCTCACTCTGTAATAGTGAGACTACACATGATACTCTCTGATCGAGAGGGCATCTAACTTCCTCCAATATTCTTTGTAACTTTTCTAACCAAAATTCCGTTTTATCGGACTCTTCCATGTTTGTCCCATGGAATTCCTCAGGCCCATGTCTATCGAGGCTTTCGGAGCTGTCAATCTTTCCAATACCCGAGTCATGTCCTGAGATATCCTCAGCAAAGCTTCATTTGGCTCAGCAGGGGCGTGACTCTCGCTTCTGAGAGATTTAGAAGGGTTCGAAGCGGGTAATCCCTGATCTCCAAGGTTAACACTCTCAACTGCTTCTTTAGTTGGATTTGGAGGACGATCACGTCTATCTGAAAACACGAGGACATCCCACATGAGCCAACGCATTTACAAACACATGCTTTTCAATCTTATACTCTATCTAGAATCGCATAAACCTAAGATTTTCCAGAAACGCCTAAACCTAGGCTCTGATACCACTAACTTGTAGCAGCTACGATTTTCTTAAGCGTAACACTCAGATAGCATTTTTTTTTTTTTTACTATAAACTTGTTCATTCATATACTATTAAACATTTAACTTGAAATATATTCTATAGCAATGGATTACAAAATATATTCAAACTCCATAAATGGAAGTGTTCAACATATACAAACTTTACATTGTTTACAAAAAAAAACAAATACATATACAAAATATACCATAGAGGTCTTCAGTGGGCTTTAGTATTGTGTTGACGGTTCTTGTCGCGGATTGTCAGGATTTCTAGTTCCTTCTTCTATACATACACGGATGAAACATGCATTGCTAAACCTATAGCTTAGTGGGAATAATACTTCGTGGGCGACCTCTGTAAGGATCATCACCACGGTAGACACATGCATAGACATATTTCATACATGCTCTGCATGCCGATATCATGTTTATTGCTCATTGTTTTATATACATTTCATATCATTTTACACTTTGTTTCTTGTTCTTGTCACGAGTATACTTATCATCACTTGCGAGTGTTATGCTTCTCATATCATATCATTATCATATTCATGTCATTTGCATATTCTTTGTCATTTGTTTTATGTTTCATATGCATATACCTTAGAAATGGATACGGGAAAGCTGTAAGAGCACGGCGTTGCTATCATTATACGAGACGGCCTCTATAAGAGGGACACCGAAGACATTATTATCATTGTACAGATAATGAAGAAAGCGGCCTCTATAGAGCCAGAAGATGCTATTAATGACCATGAGGCCAAGCGATCGATATGTTGTAGACTTTATCCTAATGACATGTCCATCTATCCCTACACCGGTGCTAAGCGAACTGATCCCTTTTTATTTCATTTTCAGTACATATCTCATATCCCCAAATAACTATTGTTATCGGTAATCATATGCAATATTTACGATTGTTTACTCTTATCTTTGCATTTTCATGTATTTCCGCATAATATCAACTATTTCTTACAAACGACTCCGCACCAGAATAATTTTAAGGTCGATAGGGTCGAAATTTGAAGACACCTATTTAGGAGATTTGTTCTCTAGAGAATCTAGTTTACCACTAATTTTGAATCACTCCGAATTTGAATGAGTGATAGCCAGAGATTATGGCGAAAAAACCCGGGGCTAACTCTGTGCCAGCAGAACCGGCTGTCATGCAACCTAGCTCCCCTTTGACAAATTTCTAGGTGCACTGGGGTTCAAATTTGTATACACCTATTTCAAGGAGATTTTTTCTCCTAGAAGTCTAATTTATCCAGAATTTTGAATCACTCAATTTGGATGAGTGATGGCCAAGTTCATGACCGACAACTTCAAGAGATTTGTTGCTCCTGAAATCTAGTTTACCCGAATTTTGAATCCCACTCAATTTGGATGAGTGACCAATAGATTGTAGCTTGAAAACAAAAACATGGGTTTTAAAAAAAAATGGACAACATCTCCCCTAAAACCCAACATTTTCTCTATCTAATTTTTCCTTCAGGGACCACAATGCGACGAAACACATTTTATGAGTTGGGTTTTCTAACCTACATATAGACAAAGAAAGGGTTGGAAGATTCACATAACCCCACATGAATTCCATACAAATCCATACACATATCCCATACAATTCCTTAACTTCGTATCCATACCTTTAAAGTTTCTTCTCTCATTTATTTCTTCCTTAACTGCTTAACTTTCTTCTTCTCTTCTTTCTTTCTCTTCTTCTCCTCTTCTTTTCTCTATATGTAAATGCCCTAATTCTAAGCCAAAAAAGGATATGTTTAAGACCATGTTTGGTCTTATCCATTTTTGAGTCCAATGTTCCATTTTTTTTGCTAATTGGTCCTTCCTCTTTCTATTATTTGCAATTAAATTATTCCATATTCCTACTTAGCATATAATCTTTTCATCTTATGACCTTTAAGTCCTGGATTATAAATTACTAATTTACCCTTGACTCTTAGATTAATTTCGGGTTTTGCTTATTTTATTTTTAGCATTATTTTATTACGAAAGAAAATGCTTTATGCATTTTACTTTATTATACCTAGAAGCATATTTATAAAGCTCTTGGTATAATTTGGGGTCTTACATGTGATACCAACCCTCCAACTTGTGAGGAGACTCATGATTGGATTTAATCTCGGAAGAACCGTTCTAGTGTTCAGCTTGGATGGAGGACCTTGGAAGCTTGGTAGCGAACTTGGTATAGGAGGGCCTTCCTGATTGGTGATGGAAGTCAGTTGATAAGTCTTGATGAGCATGAATAAGCAGATAAGTTCAAGAGTTCTTTCAAAGAATCAAGAAATTTAAACTCTCAATTTTGTCTAGTGTGAAAATGAAGAAAGTAGGAATTACACACCTATAAATAGGCCCAAAAATATGAGGAATAAAAACTAAATTTAGCTACAAGGAAACTAAGATATTCGGTCCAAGCAAGAAAGGAAACAAAAAATAAAACATATTTTCTTAAGCTACGCACACCTAAAAATGTCCATAAGAAAAAAGGGAACTAGATAATTTTGGTAAAGAAATAAGCAACAAATCAACATAGGATCAGCAACAAATCAACACAGAATCAGTAGCAAATTAGCATAGGACCAGCAGCAAATCAGCACAAAAATAGCCGCAAATCAACATAGGATCAACCGCAAATTAGCACATAATCAGCAGCAAATCAATAGAAAGTTATCCCACAGATCACGCCAAAAAACGGCCTAGCTCTTAGCCCAATTCCGGATTTACTTTGATGATGTGGACCATCTTTGTTTCTTCTTTGAAGTTGAGCTCGTGAGCACCTTCCACTTGGGCATCTTGAATTAAAACATTAAGAGCTTCTTTGAATCTCTTAGCCCTGACTCGTGTTATCGGGCCAAGTGGAATTTCCAATGGGTTTGCACTCCATTCCTTAGCCATGCCTCCATCAATCCCCTCCTCTTGAAAAGGATTTGTCCTCAAATTGCATTTTACATAATAAAGACTCAAGTCAGTGACATTAAAAGTAGCACTTACATTATACTCATCGGGCAAATCTAGCTTATAGGCATTGTCATTGATGCACTTGAGGACTTGAAGGACCTTAGCCCTTAGGAAGCGGCAGATCTCCTTTGTCTGAAATCTTTCCTTGTGCAGCCTTTTCCCAAGGCAAATCTCCGGAGTTCAAAGACAACTTGGCGACGCCCATTGTTAGTTTGTTTGGCATATTGTTCCGTCCTTCGCTTGATGTTAAGTCTTGCCTTCTCATGAATTTGCTTAACATATTCGGCTTTCTTTTTGCCATCTAGATTAACATGCTCAAACATAGGTAAAGGAGATAAATCCAAAGGGGTTAATGGATTAAAACCATATACAATCTCAAAGCAAAATTGGTAGCGAGGAATGTATAGTACGATTATAAGCAAACTCAACATGTGGCAAACGGTATTCAGTTTAATCTTCTTTTAATGATAGCCCTCCATAAGTAGACAGGTTAATTACTACCTCGGTCGACCATCGATTTAGTGGATGACAAGTAGTAGAAAACATGCTTAGTTCTAACACACCATAAGGTCTTCCAAAAATAACTCAAGAATTTTGCACCTCTATCAGAAACAATTATCCTATGCATACGATGCAATCTCACAACCCCCCTAAAGAACATATCAGCGACATGAGACACATCATCCATTTTGTGATATGGGATAAAATGTGTCCTCTTTGAAAACCTATCCACAACACAAAAATAGAATCCCTACCACATCTAGTCCTTGGCAGACCTAACACAAAGTCCATTGAAAGATCAACCTAAGGCTTATTAGGAATAGGAAGTGGTGTGTAAAAGCCATGGGGTTGCACTTGAGATTTAGCTTGCCTATATGTGATCTTCATGTGAGGCCAATAAAAAATTAATTCTTGCAAAACCCACTAAGAGTCTTGGCACACCGAGAGAATGTCTCATTGTCCTCCACCCATGAACCTCACTAATAAATCCTGAATGGAACAATTAGGAATGCACAACCTCTTTTCCCAAAACAAGAACCCCTCATGTCTAAAGAAGTTGCCATGGGTTGCTTGTTCACAACAAGCATATTCTTCACTAAAATCTTGGTCCAAAGGATACAATTCTTTAATGTATTCAAAACCAAGCAATTTAGCATTAAGAGTAGAGATTAAGGACAAACCTTCGTGAAAGTGCATCGGCAATAATGTTTTCCTTACCTTGTTTGTAGCGGATGACATATGGAAAGGTTTCCACAAACTCCATCCATCGTACATGTCTCTTATTCAACTTGTGTTGGCCCTTCAAATGCTTCAACGACTCGTGGTCAGTGTGAATCACAAATTCCTAAGGCCAAAGATAATGTTGCCAAGTTTCCAAGGACCGAACCAATGCATACAACTCTTTATCGTAAGTAGGGTATTTTAGAATTTTCCATAACACCAGCTAAAATATGCATTAAGTGCGTCCTTCTTGCATAAACGCTCCGATACCTAGATATAAACATCGCGTTCAGTGCTCAAAGTTTTTGCAAAGTTAAGGTAAAGCGAGTAAAGGGCATGAGTTAGTTTCCTTGATCGAATTGCAATTCTTTTTCTTGCTCTTCACCCATAAAGCCCAACACCCTTCTTGATGACTTCGGTTATCGGTGCGGTTATGCTACTAAAGTCCTTCTGACCGCCCGACTAAAAAACCAGCGAATCCATGAAAACTTCGAACTTTACGCATCGGGCTTGCTTGATCTTGAATCGCTCAAACCTTCTCTTCATCAACTAGTATTCCTTGTGCACTAACAACAAAACCAAGAAACACAAGTCTATCGATGCAAAATGTGAACTTCTTAAGGTTAGCAAACAATCTTTATTTTCGAAGCACATCCAAAACAGTTTTTAAATGAACTAAATGACCATCTAAGTTCTTGCTATAAATGAGGATATCATCAAAATAAACAACCACAAATTTTCCAATGAAAGCACACAAAACATGGTTCATTAGTTTCATGAAGGTGCTAGATTGCATTGAATTCTTTCGAGCATAACCTTGCTCATATAACCTTCTTTCATTCTAATTTGATGAGTATCCACTTTTCAAATCAATTTTGGAAAAAGATACCAAGAACCATGCAACTCATCAAACATATCATCTAACTGAGGAATGGGATGACGATACTGTACTGTTATGTTATTAATGGATCGACAATCAACACACATCCTTCATGTCCCATCCTTCTTAGGAACCAAAATCACCGGAACGGTGCATGGACTCATGCTTTCCCTCACATATCCTTTTTCCATCAATTCACCAACTTGATTCCTATAAGCGGGTTGATTCGGAATGGTAGCACTTGGTACAAAGTCAATTTGATGTTCAATCCCTTGGATAAGAGGTAACCCGTTTGAAATTTCCTCAGGAAGGAACATGCGCTAAATTCCTACAAGAGACAATTGAACTAGGCAAAGTATCGAGTTAGTTAGTATTAAAGTGCCTCTTTGAACAAAGTACAATCATAGAGCATTTAAGAACAATGCTTTCATAACCTCACTTGCCTTTGCATAGAGAATTGGTTTTCTCTCTGTTTTTCTCAGCCTCTCTCATTTTCTCTTAAATTTTCAATAAATTTCTTTTTGTCACCCTTTTTCTTTTTGTCACTCTTTTTTTCACTCATTTTCTTTTGTTCACTCTCCTTTTCACTTTTTTCTTTTGTTCACTCTCTTTTTGCAACTCACTTGATCTTCATAGACCTGACTTAGTATCAAGACGAAACAGTATGCGTGGTTGTGCACGAACTACTACTTTTTGGTAGGCGAGTCATGCTTAACTCTTATCAAATTTCCATAGGTCTTCTAATAACAAATGTCAACTTGCATCAGACACATCTACAAGCTTCATCTTCCATACTTTCTAATGTAAAAGATATTAACACTTGTTTATTCACCCTGCCTCCCACTATCATTTTAACCATTTGATTTATAGGACCCAGGATAGCACTTGTTGGCATCTAGTTTCTCCACAGGGTTGGCTACTTGTGACATTAGTGCGAAGCTACCCCAAATCAATGATCACACCACATACCTTGTTTTGGACGTGACACCTAGTGTGAAAAATGTTATCCTGTTACACCTCGTCATCTCCCTTTGCTTACACAGTTAAGGCCCTCCTTGCCACCATCAATTCTCCTTGGACAGTGTACTCCTCATCATCGGCATCCTCTAGGGATGACATAAAATCATAATCCGACTCATTGTCCGTTTCAATCTCACCATTGTCCCGCATCACCATAACTCTTATATTCGAACATTGGCTTGCAATATGACCCCTGCCTTGCCATTTGAAACACTTAATATCAAGATTCCAAGTAGTGAAAGAATTGGGTTTACCTTGATTTCCTTGGCTAATCACCTCTTGTTTTTGTTCTGTTTTGGGCTTGGTGGTGGGTGGCTTCTCTTTCATCCTCCATTGATTCGACTTTCAAGTGGATGAACTTGGACTAAGTGTAGAACGTGTGTTGCTATTGCCCCTCCTCTTGACTTGATTCTCACTCTTGATAGTCATATGCACCATATCCTCAAACTCCACATAATGTTGCAAGTCTACCACATTCTAAATCTCCCGGTTTAAACCTGCTAAAAACCTCGCCATTGTAGCCTCTCGATCTTCTTCGATATTGGCTCTAGCCATTGCAACCTCCATCTCCTTATAATACTCCTCCATACTACAACTGCCTTGCCTCAGGTTTTGCAACTTGTTGTACAACTCCCGGTAGTAGTAAGTTAGGACAAATCTCTTCCTCATCATCCTATTCATCTCTTCCCATGTTTCCACCACTTGCTCCATATTCCTTCTCTTATTCAACACTAGCTGGTCTCACCACACTATGGCATAATCCGAGAACTCTATGACAGCAAGCTTCACCTTCTTATTTTCAGAATAATTGTGACAATAAAAAACCCTCTTTGCCTTTCTCTCCCACTAAAGATACACCTTAGGGTCATTCTTTCCTTGGAATGATGAAATCTTCATCTTAATACTACCCAAATTATTATCTTCCCGGTTCCTAGCTTCTCTAAGTCTCCCCCCATACCTCTTGTCACTAACAACTGAATCATGATCAATCTCATCCTCAAACCATCCCTTCATTTTCTTCTTCTTCTACCCCCTTTCCTAACTTCTTTGTAGCCTCTCACTTACGCCTGTTGGAGAGGTTCGTGAATGCTCGGGGGCTTTACTCTACCTCTCATGAAATTGTTCAATTTAACCCTAAAAACATCCTCATTGCTTCACTAATTAAAGTCTCCTGACCAAACTTCATTTCAATTCCTCCGTCACCTTGGATCGTCATTTGTTTTGATGCTTGTGCACAAAACAAGGTTAGAAAAAAAAAAATAGAACCTCACAAATCACTCCCTCATGTGTTTCACTCGAAGAATGATTCACTCAATTCACTCGTGTTTTCACACAATTTGTTTGGCTTTTTCTCACTCTAAGATTCTTACCACTTGTGCCTTTTTCCACTCATAATCTCTCTTTCGGTTCTTTTGGAACTAATCAAACAAATCATATTTTTTCCGTAAAATTCAATAAAAAAAACCAATCAAATGACAAGTTGGTGGCGTCAACAAATGTTAGGGTCACTAACAAAAAAAAGGACACCAAAAAAAATTCTCGGATTTTATTGTTTTTTTTTTAATACTATGGTGGGGATTTGATTTCCAACAACTAGAATGATGATAAACTTATAGGAAAAAAAAAATTATTGGCTTCCAGACTTGACAAACAAAAAATTATATCCGATCAAGAATGAAGAAAATCGGACTTGGGATAGAGTAGGGAATAAGTTATGAATGAAATTGGGAGTTAGGCAGAATTAGAAGAAAAGGATGAAAGTAGTGCTTAAGTTGGGTTCCGACTAAGGAAAAACGTAAGAGATAGGCAAACCAGAAAATAGAACCTGTTGCTCACGATGCAGGTAATCTGAGCCACGCCAGCATGAGGAGATCAAGTGATCGGATTTAATCTCGGAAGAACCGCTCTAATGGTCGGCTTGGATGGATGACCTCGACCCGTTGCTTATAGGGAAGCAAAAACCTTGGTATAGAAGGACGTCACAATCGGTGATGGAGATCCGATTAATAAGTCTTGATGAACGTCACAGAATAACCGATAAGTTCAAAGAGTTCTTTCGAGAACCAAAGAGAAATTTAAACTCAATTTTATTAATTTATGGCCCGAAGAAAATTAAGAATTACCGCCTATAAATAGACCAAAATATGAGGAATAAAAACTAAATTCGGCCCGCGAGAAACTAAGGCGATCGAATGTGAAAACGAAAGGAAATAAAAAATAAAACATATCTTCTTAAGCTATGCACACCTAAAAACGTCCATAAGGAAAAAGGGAACTAGATAATTTTGGTAAAGAAATAGCGGCAAATCAGCACCACGATGACATAGGATCAACAACAAATCAACAGGATTAGCAACAAATTAGCACAAATTAGCAGCAAATCGGCGCAGGATCAACAACAAATCGTAACCAAATCGAAACCACGAATCAACAGAAAATTATCCCACGGATCACACCAAAAAATGTCCTAGCTCTTGGTCCAATTTTGGATTTACTTTGATGACGTGGACCATCTTTGTTTTTTCTTTAGAGTTGAGAACGTGAACACCTTCCACTTAGGCATCTTGAATTAAAACATTAAGGGTTTCTTTGAATCTCTTAGACCTTACTCGTGTTATCGGGCCAAGTGGGATTTCCAATGGGTCCACACTCCATTCCTTAGCCATGCCTCCATCAGCCTGGTAGATGTCGAGATATGATTTGAAGAGGATATTAAGAAACGCTAGGGGAGTGATACGAACCTTGTGAGGAGACCCATGATCAAGTTAGCTCGGAGAAGCCAGCTCTGTGTCCCGGCTTGGATGGATTGACCTCATTTCGTTGCTTATAGAAGCAAGAACGGTAAGTAGGGACGCCACAATCGGTAGTGGAATCCGATTGATCGTAAGTCTTGATTGACGTCACTTGAATAGCCAGATAGGATTCGAAGAGTTCTTTTAAGAAGCAAAGAGAAATTGAAATTCTCAATTTTATTAATCTGTAAACTTGAGAATGTAGGGATAACAAGCCTATAAATAGGCCTAAAAATATGAAGAATAGAAACTAAAATTTGGCCACAAGGAAGGCCAAAAACTAGAAATGAAACTAACATACTTTTTCCTAAAGTAACACACTAAAAACGTCCATGAGGAGAAGCAAAAAAGGAAACTAGATAATTCTAGGATAAGGCTTGGGAATCAAATCAACTGCAATATGGAACAAATCAACAGCAAATTAGGAACAAATCAGCACCAAATAAGCTCTAAAATAGCGAAGTAAATCGGTACAATTAGCTCCCGAAATAGCGACAAATAGGAACAAATTATCACCAAGTGATGTGAATCAACATCAAATCTGCCGCGACAAATCAACTCCAAAATGGCAAATAAATCAACAAATTCAAAAACGCCTTGGCTCTTAATTCTAAATCAGTTTACTTTGATGACATGGACCATCTTTGTTTCCTTTTTTGGAGTTGAACACGCGAAACTTCTTCACACTTGGGCATCTCGAATTAAACATTAAGGGCTTCTTTGAATCTCTTAGCCCTGGCTCTTGTCACCGGGCCCAATGGGATTTCAAGCGAGTTCGCACTCCATTCCTTAGCCATACTTCCATCACACAACCTCCCGAATCTGAAATTTTCATAATTAAGATTGAATTCTCAATATATGTTGTAGAAGCTAGCATCACGGATCCTTTGTGCTTTGATTCTCATCAGGGAGGGTCTAACAAGGAATGGTGGATGCCGAGGGGGATCGGAGGAATGCCTAAGGATGTACAATTAATTATTTTATATTTTTAAGATATAAGAAATATATGAAAATCACGTACAAATTAAAAATTATACTGCTAATATTATAGTTTAAAAAAAAATAAACTTTAACCATAAAAAAAGTCATCTAAAATTTTAATTAAAAACTTTCATTCAAAAAAATTCAATGAAAAACTTTTAAAAAAATTAAAATATATAATCTAAATTATCCCAAACTATATCTTCAAACTAAAATAAAAGGTTTTTTGGAAAAAAAAAAAAAAACGAAGGATAAAAGTTTTGAAAATAACATGACAGTAAAGTAAATATTATAACGTAGAAAGGGTGAGAAGATTTTAGCTTTTAGGATTCCTTTGGCAAACCACGTAGACAATTAGTTTTCAGGGACAGCTATTTCACCGCAAGTGCCCCACGACAAGAAGGTCTTGAGATAGAGAAAAAGACAGCAAAATTTTTGAGTTGAAGATCCAAATACTTCATTTGAAAAAAAAAAATTATAAAATTTAGAATCTAAATTAATATTTAAAATAATGTATTTGGGAGCAAATACCGTTGTTATGAATAACGATAACTAGAATTTTTATTAAATGCTACTTATCGTAGATAAACAGTGAAATTTTTATCGAAATGTAAATCATTTATGAGCAGCGATATTTGATAAAAATTTTTATTCATAGATATCATGGCATTGGTATTTGATAAAAATTTGATACCATTTATTTATGATAAGCGTGTTATCGTCTTCTAATCTATGTGATTTCAAAATAGCGCTATTTTAAATATTAATTTTGATTAAAAACTAATTTTATAATTTTTTTCAAATAAACTATTTAAGTCTAAAACTCAAAAAATTTCGCATGAGTCCGAGCCTCAGAAATTGCCTCAGTTTTGTTGACAAGGTAGAGGATTTATACCACCCGACCGTCTAAATGAAAGAAATTGTAGATGGAGCATGGACTATCATAATTCGACAGGCGAAGCTATCAAAGAAAAAGTTAAGAAATAAATTTAATACAACAATTAATCATAATGGTGAGAATGGAATGATATTATTAAACTAAAATGTAAATTAAGGAACTCGAATATGAGAAGTTTTCAACTTTTCAAAATTTAAATATTTTATAATGTTAAATAATATTAAATGTTTATGGGATTAATTAAAAAGTAAATTGAAGAGTATTTTTTAAATAAAAATTGAAATTGTAGTAGTATATTGTGGCTTAAATTGTGAGAGGCTTTTCTATGGAAGTGTTATGATAATAGATTCACTAATTATGGTAATATATTGAGTAATTGTGATAGTATATTCAATAATTATGGTAGTTCATATGCTCAAACTTCATCGAATTGATTTATGTGATTGAATATTGAGTTATTTCAATCGCACTATGTTTTTAACAACAGACAAAAATCAACTAAAAAATATATAATGGGCTTAAATAGTGAAAGTTTTGAAAATTTTATTAGAGATGTACATAAATATAGTGAAATAGTAATACATTGAGAATTATGATAGTACATATGCTAAAATTCATGGAATGACATCAAACCAAAAGATGAAATCAAGATGTGTCCACAGCGATTCTGAAACACGAATAAAACACCATTTAGTTTACATTTGCTTCACAATACATTATATGAAAGAACATCCAATGAGATCGAGGTGGTTTTGAAAGGACTAAGAAGCTTTCTGTAATTAGAGTTTTCGTACACAACGAGGACATAGATGAGCTCAACTGCTTCAATCATGATGCCTGAACGAAAGAACACTTCAAAGATGACGGTTGCTCCTTGTTCAACGGAGGGAAGAAGGGCGTAAACTGCACCTGCGCTATACTTCGCTTCAAACAGTGAAATCGTTTTTATTTTTATTTTTCCTTTTCTTTTTATTTCCATGTGGATGCAGATATGGATTAATGAGGAACATATTGAATATTCTCTTTCCAATAAGTACTTTTTATACCTGAACCACGATAAATATTTTTCCTTACAACTTGAACCATGTAATAAAAATTCTTCACACCATCTTTATAATAATAATCAATTACTTTAAACCTACTTTTCTCATCAATGTTCAATAGAGTAACGGCTCTTTCGAGTTGACTAGGAAAATAGTTATAGGGGAATTTCGCGTTGAAAGCACTCGCTCAAGTAGGTGGTGGGCTTTGGCCTAAGCTTTGAACTAGAATTGTATGGTTTGGCCAAGCACATGATAGTTTACTTTCGATTATTTCAAATTGATTGTAATCAATACAAATCAAAGCAGGATTTTCATTGATACCTAACATAATGCAAGAAAGGATTCTTGAACAACCATAAGATTGTCTGAAAATCATTAGCAAAGACTTCTACAAAATGCTCTAAATCATTAGCAAAGACTTCTACAAAATGCTCTATTTTTCCATAGAAAAATATTAAGCAGAAAGAGCTCATAAGATCTTGATGATCTTAAATGATAAGATTGATTGCGGATTTTTTTATTTTTTTAATTTTATTCAGTTTGCATTACATGTTATAGTATTTTGTTTTTATATTTGAACCTAAAATCTCCCATACATCTATCTCACCTCTTTACTTAGCAGGTTAGACGCTATGGTCATGATAACCTTTTTATAACAAAGCCAATATTAATGTAAAATCATCAGAAATTTGTAGTAGTTATATTCAAATCTGATGGCAGATTAAAAAGTTGCCGTCCGAAGACAGAAAGCTCAAACGATTAACGGCTGGCAGAATTAAAGCTCCTCGTAACCAACTGTCAAATTTGCGGCAGGTATTTGCTCCGCAATATATGAAAATAGTGGTAGATGCAAGTATTTCTATTTCTAGCCCCCTTAATGTCAAATTAATGTTACAGGTGTTTATCAAGAGAAACTGGAAAAGAAAATAAAGGACAGGAGCAATCTGAAGAAGGAGACGCTGCTTGCTTTATCGAGCACAAAATTGTCAAGAAGAAGAGAAAGAGATGAAGCTGTGGAATAGGGCTTCTGGAAATCTGAAAGACAGGAACAGCGTATGGATTGCAAGTATGTCAAGGAGGACCCAAACCCGGAACCCTGATCTTGAGGCGGCTATAATCAAAGCCACCAGCCACGATGAGACGTACTTGGATTATAGGAACGCCCAGAGAGTGTTTGAGTGGGTTAGAACTTCGCCCGCCCACTTGAAACCTCTTGTATTCACTCTAAACGTATGGAAAAAGACCGCAGTTGGGTGGTGGCCTCAGGGTCCTGTGCTCATGCACAGATTTTCTGTTGTAAAATTCCCGTCATGAGAAAGGATCAGCCGCCTCCCATTTGATCTTTCGAAACTTCAGCGATGGCCATTTCCACTTGCTTCAAAACATGGGGTTTCAACGGCTTTGTTCGTTATTTGCCGCGATTCCTAGACCAAAAAGGCCTACTTGTGCTTGACTGCATGGGGAAGCCAAGGAAGCGTCAAGCCCAAATCAACGAGTAATGCTGCAGGAGCTCATAAAGCTCCAACAATGGCAGACTCTACTCGACTTGATACTACAGATCAAACCAGAGGCCGCTCAAACGAAGGTGGGTCTGATTCTTGAAGCAATGGACTGCGTCATCGTCGAGATTTTTGACGTTTACAGCAAAATCTGCAATGGGGTAGCAAGAATCTTAGTAAAGATATATGCAGCTGGGAAGGTGGAAGCAAACACGGCACTTAAGGTTCTAAGAAGGGCGACCGTCCAAGGCGACCAGCTTACCTCATACTTTGAACTTTGTAAGAATCTTGGTGTTCTTAATGCAGCAGAATTTCCAAAGGTAGAGCAGATTCAGAAGAAGATATAAGGGAATTAGAGCAAATAACTAATGGATCGTCGGAAGGTAAAACCACAGTGGTGAGACAAAGCGGAAGCGTTGAGAAGGGTGAGGGTACCAACGAGGAGGTTCTGAAGACGGTCATCAATAGAAGGTGGGAGCAGTTTGATGAACAACTAAGTCTAAGGGGCAGCAATAAAGAAGGAATTGGAGCTTCTGATGGAGGGAAAATGATTGTTGTAGAAAAGCCTTCTACAGAAACTCGTAATTCTACGAGGTCTCATGCCCATCAACCTCTTCCTGATTTGATTACTTTCGTCTAGTCCCAGAGGAATTTTCTTTAGTTCAATCCTCGGGAATTCTTTTTTTTTTTTATCCCATCTGCTCAAGTTTTGGAGAATGCACAATGATTTTACCCTTTTCCTTTTTGGTCTTTTTAGATTTTGTATATCTTGAGAGTGCATGCCTTGCATTTTGAAAGCGAGGAAGAACAAGTATTTTCGGAACCTTTTTCTCCCTCCCCTTTTCTTCTATCGAGTAGACTTCAGAATAACAACTGTGAAGTTCGAGTTTAAGTTTTCTATCTGATACCGATGGGCATGCATATAGAATATAGATCCTTATATTTAATAAAGTAATATAAGTGAAATAATTTTTAAAAATACAGAAAATAATTTATTAACCTTAAATCCATTCTTTAAATTCCTCTTTTTCTTTTTCTCGCAATCCTTCAAATATTTTTGACACCAAATGCAGCACGTGGATGGCAAATACATTTCGTGAATGAAGTGGATGGGAGGGCTTATACGATCAAATAATTATTGCAATAAAGCAACAAGCTATAAACATGTACAACCATTCTTCATTTTTTACTTAATTTTCAAATTTGAAGATTTTGACCCAAAAAATACACTTCAATCATCTTCAATTTCCATCTCTATATTTGAAAGATGGGAATAGTAACTTCACTATTCTCCTATTATTTTTAATGTTATGTTATTATTCTCTTATTATTTTATTCTTATAATAATAAAATAATTATTTCAATAATATTTTTTATAGCATATTTTATTTTAGGATAATTATTTTTATTATTTATTATTTTATTAATTTTGAATTATTTTTTCATTTACAATATAAAATGATTTTGAATAAATTTGAATAATTTAAATTTTTTATTAAAATTATTTTTTATATTAATATGAATTTGAATAATTTACATTTTTATTTATATTGTAAATATAAGACATTTAAGATTTTAATTAACTAATTCAATAGCTTCTTAGAAATAAAAATACAACTTTAAATTGAAAATAAAAAAGAATATATAGATTACGTCACATGATGTTTTACACGTCATTTACTTATTAAATTAATATATTTGAGCTACAAATAAATGCTCAATTAATACATTTCGAAGTGCATAATGAGTTTTTTTATCACAACAAATATGAGTTGAAACGTGAAAGACAAGAAAAAAAAATTATGGAAAACATAATCATGATTTCATATCTTATCCATTCGATTTTTCAATGAAGATTATTGAAAAAATGACTTATAAATCCCTAGTAAGTAGATCAAGCACCACCCACCTATTTAAAGGTAATGAAATAGCCAAGAGTGAAGAAGATATCAATACAAATCAGCCCAACTATGTCCTAAGAAAAAGCAGTTGTAGCTGATGCTACATTGAACTATGATGACTTTATAGAGCTTCAGCATATGGTTTGGTAAAAATGCATCAGTATCATCATACAAGAACCAAATGGTAGGGGGGTGGAGCAGATGGTTCTCCAAGATAATAATGCCTGTAATCTGTAGAGAATATTGAGAAGTGGGAAAGTTCAAACATTGAGCATGCTTTGTTACAATTTTTGAAAACTGTTTTTTGTTTTGAAAAATAAGGAATGTTAGACTCCCTTTTTCTTTTTCTTTTTTTCCTGAAAAACATGGAGAACATAGAAAACTCAAAATTCAAATCACAAAGAGTAAATTCAAAGAGCAGCAAAATGATAACATGTGTTTTCAAAAACTGTCATCAAGAACAATTTTTAAAAAACAGAAACCAGGGGCCCATTGCCTTTGTCAGAAAATATTACAATAAGTTGTTGCAACAGAGCCACTCGCCTATTTTCCCTCGGACCTTATAAATTGCCATCTTAGTTAAGATCAGTTTCCCCAAGTCAAATATTAACTACTCTCATTGCCCATCGGCAAATAATGCCAAGCATATCTTCCAGCAAAGACAACCATCCATCCATTTCAGACCACCTTTTTCGCTTGCTCTCAAATCAACACCTATATCCGTCAGGGAAACATCGACCATGCTAGTATATATTACACAACATTCCTTCAAATTTGTTGAGAATGAATATAACAACAAAAACAATAAAGTCTTCTCTCTACTTCCATCAACTTCTGTACTCCTATCGGAACAACTGAACGTAGACAACTTAAAAAATTCTGCATTTTGAATCTCTCTCTCAGTTATCAATCCCAATGGTTCCTCAATTCTGTCTTGGATCCCAAGAAAGGTACATCAAAAAATAGGTTTTTGTCCGGGCTGAATCTTTTGATTCAGAGAACATATATCAACCATTCAAAATCTTTTGATTCAAAGAATATATATCCGCCTTTCAAAATTAGCCTCAACGTTTTCCCTCTATGAAAGCTATATTCCCAGCCAATAGCAAGCACAAAGCATGTGGCCTAAACTTGTACACAATAAAATAAAAAAAGGTTATAACAAAAAAGTATAACACCAACTCTGATGCAAGAGTCCAGCTGCCCAGCAATTACAAATCCAATCATAACTTTTACGAGATAAATTTTATAGTCAAAATAACTCCTTTTATTAAGAATTTTGAAATAAAAATCCACTGATGCCATTACTGCTCAGTATCTTCCTTCAGTTACTGTCCTAAACATGAAAAATGCAGATGTCAAAACAATTTAATGTCTATAAGCAGGTCTTAAAGCAGTTTGTGGTTTCTTTAACTAGAACTAAAAGATCTCTAAACTCTTATTAAAAAAACTATAAGATCCCTACACTTCCCAAGCATTGTTGCAGACCAAAAGATCTGGAGTAAGTGAGAACAGGGGGTTTTCTTCACTCCAAACAAATATAAACTAAAATGTCAAATTGTATAAACCCAAAATAGTCCGCATTCAATAGATGGTTAAGTGCCCTTTCCAGAACACCATGCTATGGCAACCCCAAACACAAAATGAAAAAAGAAGGCAGCAAAACGGAAAAAGATTCCCTTTTCAAATAACCATCTACCAAATAAATAAATAAAAAGAATCTCACCCTTTAACTCATTATCTACTTCTGAAGGTTTTATTCAGATCAACAATCCCTTAATCTCACCTTGACTCTCTTTTGTTCTGCAGAAATTCTGCCTCCTATTCAATAAACATTTACTGTATTTGACCAACATCTAATTTTACTGAAGATAAATGTCATATTTTTCTTATGGTTGCTATCGAGGATAATATTACACCTTAAAGGCTATCCAATGCATCTGTTAATCAAACATAATGTCAAATTCATAAATTGTCCCAGTAATGCTCCGGACACCTGAATAACATCAAAATTTATATCAAAGACGCATAAACATCAGGGCTTGAAACCCAAAGCCTACTATTTCTAACACCTTTCTGACTAGCTAGCCCTTACAAATCCTAACAGCAATTAATCTTACTAAAAGATTGGCAGCAATAAAATTCAGAAAAAGAAGCACAATTTAGTGATTCAAATTTCATAAGAAGAAGCATTATATCAACATCTAGAAGTTCATATAACATTTAGAAATTCAACAATGCTGTGTATTAACATTGCAAACCAACCTTGGAGTAAGGTTTTAAAATCATTTACCTCCTAAATATTTTAGGAGGAGGGCCATTTCTTCTATTAATCAAAAGGTCCATCCTTCCTCAGCTCCACAATTAAATGCATTTTTGATGTTCTTATCGTCCATTTAGCAACTAATCACTTAACTTTGGACATTACTGGTCAACACAGGCATTTTCATTGCTCAAGACAACAACATCTTAGACAACTTTATCTCATTTTGCACTCAATCATTGCAACTTCCTTAGGCATTGATTCAGTCTATTTTCCCCAGTTTTAACACCTTCTGGACTATCCAATTATAGTTTTCATTTTAGCTACATTCATTTATATAACATTATTTCTACCCATTTTCTGGGCTGTAAAGCACCATCAACATCATACCCTTTGCCACAAGGTTTTCCCTTCAATCAATGCAGGAAGATCACACAACAAACCAGATATACTTACCCATTTCCAGCCATCTAATTATAGTCTAAAGATTGTCCTCTCCAATTTCAATCTCCCATGGATAATAATCAGTTGAAGATAACAAAAGCATTAAGTCTTGAAAAATCATGATAATCTTTTCACTATGCTCATTTTAGATCCTAGTTATGATTGATTAATGACCCATAAAAGAACAAGCCCCAACCCCAAAGCACCCTCTCCATGTCTTAAATATCAAAATTAAACAATATCAAGGGTCCAGGAAATATACTTATCAAAAAGCAAGGGTGGGAGGGGGGAACCAATCACCCAAATAAGGAAAATAAATTGAAATGGAAAAATCTGACATCTAAAGTTTGAAACAGTATCAATAAAACATATAACAGTGATTCAAAGAAGCAGGAATTTTGATAAATAATTAAGAAAGTATTCACTGCATTGAAGTGAGGCTATCAGGGGAAAGGACACAAACAGAGTTGGGGTGTGGGGGTGGTGGGGAAGAGGGGAAATGGACATTAGGATCTGGTGCCACTTGGTGCTTCTCAAACACCTTTGAAATTAGAAACAGAATTTGTAGAACACACAAGTAACCATGTCTTATAAATTATAATATTACATGCCTAAGATTGTGTTTACCTAAATAAGACCGCAGAATGTAACTTCCCAATTGTTTGCGAGCACAAGATTAATTTGAGAATCCAATAGCTGTCTTACCAGAAATAAACACAACTCATACAGGAGCCAATTCATTGATTACAACATGCTAACCAGACCTTTATGCTGTTACATTCCAACAGCAAAAACAGACTGTCAAATCAAGTTTACCATATTCTCCACAGTTGTTATTAAACTAAATACAACAAAGTATCATGGACTGTAAGTGAAAACAAAATTGGAGAAATGGGCATTCAATTGCTTCTTCTAAATGTTAGATTTAAGGATTAAAGGAGATTACTCCAAAAGGATCCAGTAAATAATATTTAATCCATAATCCTAAATTCTGGAGGGCAGAAAATATTGGTAGCCCCTTGAAACACATGCATAAAGGGAAAACTAACAACAGTTCTCAAGAACCACAGATGTCTGAGTTTCAAAAACATGTATCATGACTGAAAATTCATGGACTGGAGAAATATCTGATAAACCTCTGCAAAAGGCCATAGATATATACAGGTGAAACAGACCAAATGCAACCTGACTCCCAGTAACTTAACCCACGATGCAAATCTACCTGATTGTGACAAACTTGTTGGTACCATGTTTTGCCCAGTGACGCCTCAAATCTATTGGGTTGGCAAAATTGTAACCTTCAGCTGCAAGTTTCTCCAATACCTTCTTGAATGCACCTTGACTCATTTTCCGTCCAGCTATCCTTGCGCCACGTCGTTTGGTGCTCATAGGCAATGGATACATTGATATACTTGTGGTACAACATGCTGATTGCCAACCGCCACATCCCCAGCGATAGCATTGCTGCGGGTTTCCCGTACATGAGCAAACAGGTATAGGAATACCAGAAATGTCCATATCAATCCCATTAATGACAACATCCATATTTTTCGCTGGTTTAGCACGCCGAACAGAAGAGTTAGTACCATCCTTTGGCACAGAAGGCCCCTTTTTAGTCTTCCTAATTTTTGGGGTTTTAGAGGCACCACCGCTTGCCCTTTTCTTCAAAGGGCCGCCTTCCTTTTTAAGGTCTGAATCTTCCATCCTGCCAACCCTCTCATCTTTTGATGGTTCAGACTGCTGTATAATCTGCATGGGATGAGCTTCAGTTGGATGGTAATACTTCTCTTTTCCAAGGGGAGCTTCTGGAAGAACTGGAAAATTTGAGTTTCCAGGTAATATATTTAGGAACTTCTCCCTCTGGTTTATCCAACTGTCTCGCACATAGTCCATGTGTACTGGCACTTCTGAAACCATGCAATCCCTTGGGTGAAAGGCTCCATTGGCACTAACCATCAGAGAAGGATCTCGCCCAGGTAGAAAGGATTTAGTGTCTCGCTCTGCCACAGATGACATGAGCTGCAGATTGAGATGCCCCTTAAAGGCCGGTTCATAGTAACCCCAATTGCGCATGTTCAATCCCCCATCGTCATCCATTAGAGAACTACAGGTGGAGGAAGTAACAACGAAAAATTCACCTTTATTAATTGCAGGTAACAATTATTTCAAGTAACAATTAATGGCATTGTAGTCTGGAAATAATCATCATGCATAATAATCTGATTACAACAATTGGGGAGAAAAAAAAAGGAAATCAATAAAAGTTTTTATCCCAGAATGTCTTTTCATTATTTGGCAACTAGGGGGAAAATGGAAAAACGAAAAGACCTCCTAACCAACATAGCTTATTAGAAGTTCTATATTTGAGGATATGGCGGGAATCATAACATGATATCCACTTCCATTTTAACGATGAAAAGCAGGAAGCATAAAATTCAAAACCCTTTTTCCCTTTTTAGACCCAGAAAATAAAAGGTAGAAACTGGGTGAACAAGGCCTAAAATTCAGTTGCAGAAATCAAACAATGCATAGAATGGAAGGCAAAAACACTGGGATGAAGGTTTTTCAGGCAAGAAAACAGCTGAGTTCCAAAAAAAAACTAGCTATGCATGAGGCCAAAAAAACAGTACCAACCCCCATTTTTATCCGTTTTCTTACTGAGCGATGGAGGATTGAAATAAATCGAAAATAACTAGTGTGATGCTATTATTATTTTTTTTTACCCATGGTGCTATTCAGATTATGAAAAATCCCAAAATAAACCGGGTATATTGCTAAATAGCAGAGGATAAAGCTATTCCATTTTCTTTTTCTCATGGAGTTAGGCATAAAACATTCAGATTTTCAAGATCCAAGATTTCGATATCCCGACATTACCTCAGCAACCCAAGGGACCCGAATAGAAAACCCTAGATTACAAAGTCAAAAATAAGAAAATAAAAATAGCAAATTTGGGGATCTAAATCCGTTAAGATCTAGGGTTTCGATTAGTGAAGGCAGACGTCCGAAACAATGAGATCAAACAACAGATCGACATTACAACTCAAAACTTTCAAAAGATGCACATCAGAAAAAATACAAATCGCGTTAGTCCACTTCAAAAATTTTACCCTTTATTTTTCTTTTCTCTCTCCATGTTTTTTATTTTAGGAGAGAGGAGAGAGGAGAGAGGAGAGAGGAGAGAGAACTTACTTACTTGGGGAGTTGTACAACTAAAACAGCTCTTTAGGGTTTTTGCCCTTCTGGAGAGAGGAGAGAGAAGAGATAGGAGAGAGAAATCCCCAAGTGAGAGAAGACAGAAAGAGAGAGGGGAGAGAGAGATCTAAATCTGTGAATTTATCAACATTTTCACTTTTAATAGACAAAATCCAAGCCATATCTATGTTGTCTCGCACATGCCAGGTGACATGAATGTTAAAGCGCTTACCTCTTATCCCTTTCATTTTTCAAATTATTATTATTATTATTATTATTATCATTTTTTTTTTCTCAATTATTTATATTTTGTTTTTTCTTTCTCATACCTCCGCCTTTTCTTTCGTGTTGCTTATGTGGCGTCATCACCTTTCCTTTGATCACAACACAACCATTGCTGTTCCAATACCATACCATTGTCACTGTCAATCATATATTAAAAAAAAGGAAGAGGGCACTTTTCCCTTGCTTTTCCAAACAATAAATCATGTGTCACACAACAATATCTATGAACTATAAAGCCTTCCGATTACATTTCCATATACCCAGTGTTTTTTTAAAATAGGACAGTTGATTGAATAGAAACAATTTATGATGAACCAGATCAAAATCAAATAAAAAGGTTATGGATTGACAATCGAACCAACCGATGAAGTTCCAATTTTAAGACATTGTTTATGCCTAAACACTAGAATCTCCTAATTTTATTATGAGGTTAAATTAGATAGTCAATTTAATATATTTTTTTTACTAATAAAAATGTTCATGGCAATCATTTTTTTTTTTTTCAAGTCATAAGTTTTAAATTTAATAAAAATTAAATAGATGTTTTTTTAAATCAATTATATTTGAATAAAAAATGATAATAGCTTAATAAAGTTTGTTATTATGGAATTGAGGTCGTAACTAATGAAAGGTAAAGTCACAAGGACTAGGTGGAAGTGGTCAATGGTTCAATGGTCATGGTCACATCATTCTTAGAAGTTAGAACTGACTTTATATATGTAATGACATTTACTATCCCATCAACAAATAAACGGATCTGCTTGTTACCTACTTTTGTACTTCTTTTTATTTTAATGTGTATGTTCATATCTTTCAACTGGAGCATGGATTTCAATTTTCAATTTCAAATTCACATCTTCTTTATAAGACGATTGAACCAACATTTTAGAGACAACTCTAACAAATAATCGCTATTTTTAACTTCAAATCATTATTTAATCTTCAAACATTCATTTTTAAAAATTAGAATATTTTAAGAACTTATATTTATTTTTTTAAATATAAATATAAATTATAATAAATAAAAATATATTAAAACTTAAAATACTTTTAAACTAATAAATTATATTATAAATATAATATTACATTAAAAAATAAATAACTTATGTTACATAATGACATCACAATAAAACTATAACCAAATAATAAAATAATATATAAAAACTAATATAATGGTAAATCATTTCCATAATTTCTATTATTATATTCATTAAAACTCATGTGATGTAATCTTTATGTTTTTTTTAATATGAAGTTGTATTTTTATTTTTAAGAAATTATTGTATTAATTAATTAAAATCTTAATATCCAATTCCAATTAACAATTTTCATTTTCAATATAAATGAAAATAATAAAAAAAAAATGTATTATATTATTGACAAAAATAATTTTTAATAAAAAATTAAATTATTTTAAATTTCCAATTCCAATTAACAATTTTCATTTTCAATATAAATGAAAATAATAAAAAAAAAAATGTATTATATTATTGACAAAAATAATTTTAATAAAAATTAAATTATTTTAAATTTATTTACTTTAATAAAAATTCTAAATTAGTAAAAAGATTACTAAAAATTAATATATTAAAATCATTTTATTATATTATATATAAAAATAACTAAAAAAATAATAAAAATTAAAAATTAACATACCTTAAAAAATAAAATATATTATAAAAATAAAATAATTAACTTATCTATCTTATTTAAATAATCCCACGTTATGATGATATAGAATAAACTCATTTTTGAGGGTGCGTTCTTCTTTGATACAGACCCTTAACGGTTAACCTATAAAAGTAATGTGAATATCACATTCCACATGTCACCGTATAATTGGCCCCAAAATTATCCCCACCTCCACCTGCGTCATCGTTGTCCACTTTCGTCTTCGCTTTCAACGCCATTAACTACCACAGTTCTGCTCTGGCTCTGTGCCTCCCTCTATCTCTCCTCCGCCTCCGGCACCTGCACGGCGCTGGCATCGCCGTCGTCTGGACGATCACCAGTCATGGAGAGAAGGGTGCATTTTTTTTTTGCTGAAAAGCCCTAATTATGCAGGTGAGCAGAGGAGCTCTCTGCTTTTGTGCGTACAGACACCACACTACAGAGTTGATGTTAAGAAAGTATTACCATTAAATGTTACACGCTACCTCTCTTCTCTTCTCAGTTCTTAGTTCTCTCACTCTCCACACTTTCCTTAATTTTTTTTGTCATCAAAACGCCATGAAAATGGGAGCATCCTAAAAGCTGAAGAGTACACCCCACCCACTGTCTTCTACAGCCCTTTAGTCATTGTGGTTGATAATGTTTCATTATACCACATCAATCAGAAAAGCATTGGTTTAGCGATAGTTTATAAGATATAAACCCATCTCACGTAGCTAGATTTTGGACAGACACCCAATATCACTTATTGTAGCCTTGTAAGACACAAAGCCTCGACTCCATCGGTAGAATCATTGTCAGTTCCTCCGATTCAAATTATAGGTTATCCCGTTATTTGTTAGAAAAGGTTATGATGTGGATTTTATAAATACGGCAGGTTTCACCTCATCAATTAGCTTTTAAGATTAAGAAAATCCAATATCACTTAACATATAAAACTTGATTTTCAATTCCCACCCATCAACCAATATGTCAAACCGCAATATTCTTTGATATGCATGATTCTTGATCCATCTAAGAACCGCTTGTCAAGCTCCGATCCAAGCGCCCATCGTCGCTTATCCCATATTTGTCATTTAAACGACGCGATGTTTTATAAATACGAAAAATACTACCACGTAGCTACCTTATAATTGCTAAGACCGACATCACCTAACATATAAAACTTGACTTTCAATGCCCACCCATCAGCCAATATGTTAAACCACAGTATTCTTTGATATGCACGATTCTGCATTGACACTTGAAATACCAGAAAATATCATAAGTAACTCTAGGTATGCTGTCCTCTATTCTTTTCAAGGAGAACTTGGCACGATGATGTCTACTTTAGTCCCTTCGTAATAAGGCATAGAAGAATTACAAGGCTTCCATCCAAATGAACTGAGTCCGCTTGGACTCAGAAAATGATACATTAGAGAAAGGATGGTGTATCCTGAATATTTTCAACTTATAGTTATTTTTTAACACAGATTTAATAACAATTTGGTGGGCCATTTCATATATTTCATTCCGTGGAGGCAGAGACTCGCTTATCTAAAGGTCCAATTTCAGCTGTGTTCTTAGACTCAATAAAATAAAATACAAAAGAGTAGATAGTGAGGAGGAAAATTCATTAGAAAGAAAAATGGGAAGAGAAAAAGAGTGGTAATGCAAATATTTAGAGAGGAGAATTTGACTAATTTTCAGTAATAACTAAACCTACCAAAATCCCGGTACAAGAAACAACATAAAGTTTGAACCGGATAGCAAAGCAAAGAAGCATAGCAATTTTCAGAATTTCGCACCACCGCCCCCCAATGCTCCATCTCTACCACTCTCTCCACCCCCACCCCCTCCTCCCGCCATCAATCTCACCCTTCCCCTCCACCTCCTCCCCCACCCGACTCTGAATCCTCCTCCACCTCCCAATGACGCTTCCCCCTCCCTAACTCCCATATCCTTCACTACCTTCCATCACAATCTCATCCCTCACAAAGTGCAAACCAACAAATCCAAACAAAGTGCAGTCCAAGGAAACTGGAAAAATTTTCAGTTTAACACAAAAATTTTAGAAATCCAATCAAGAATAGGCCTTCGGGAAGAAAAACTCCTTCTTGGAGACCCATTGGAGCCCCAAATCACAATCAGGAGAAACCCATTTTCTATTATCATCACAAACTTGCTTCCCTAGTCTGGCTTTGACGGCAAGTAACCTCTCTGATAATACTTCACAGAAATTCATATTCTATAACTGAGAGATGAAATAGTGAAAATTGGACCTGAATTGGAAGAAACGACGAAGAGGATGAAAGACGGTGGTCCTGGATGTTGTTGTCCTGAGCTTGGAGTGTGAATATTAGCATGGCTCTACGAAAGAGAGATAGAGGGAAAGAAAGCTATATAATGGTGAGTGTTTCGAGAAACATTCTGACCTTGAAGATTGAATAGAAAAAGCAAAGAATAGAGAGAGATCTCTTAGAGAGAATCAACGAGGAGCCTTAGTCAGACTGTGGTGGGGTTTCAGTATATTGCGCAACCCCTGTTGATCACTCTCTCTGCGCCAACCTTATACTTAATGTTGTCGGAGTGCCAATGATCACCAGCAAATGCAATATCCCTGTTTGGGTAGGTATTTAATGGATGTTGAAGGAGGAGACAAAGTGGCTTAAGGTCTGGAATGCCAGAAAATTACAAGGATGAGCAAGGAAATTCCACCCACAAACAACGCCCATTTGCAGATGCAGTGGCCAGAAGTTGATGATCGCCACCCCATGTCGAAGGTCGAAGGTGGAGGTCGGAGGAGAGAGAAGAGAGGTGGTGGCGATAAATCTGATTTTTAAAATTAAAAATTATGATGCGACACTGGGAGCAACGGCTACTGTCAGAAGAAAAATGTCATTAATATTTTTATTAATCTCACTAATAGTTTGATTGCGACTAAGGATTGTGTGTAATCTAAGTTTCAAAAATCGGTTTTCGATCAACATGAAAAAAATTTTTGTAAAAGATAATCGAAAGTCAAAAAATCGATAAAAAAATTGGTAAAATCATCGATTTTTCATCGAAAAATCGTAGTAATACCGATTTTCACCTAAAAATCACGATCGCGGAGCACGCGCCACATGCCATGGATTTCGAAAAAAATCGACGATAAATGAAAATCACCGATTTTTCGTGATTTTGGCCTTTTCAAAAAAATTGTCCAATTTTATTTTTACTATACGCTACTTAATCAAAATATCGATAAATATCTAGAAATATCAGAATGACTATTTTGACTCCAAAAAATTCTATAAATACCCAAAAATCATACAATCTCTTTACAAACTCATCCATACACATTCAAGCTCCATTTAACTCTCAAATTATTTTTTCTTTATGATTTATCTCAATATTTTGAAAATCTTATTATGAATTTTATATTCATCAAGATGGGATCCATTCATCAAATAATGTAATGGAGTCACATCTATTTTCATTTCTATTTTAAATTACTATCAGAACGCACTCGATAAATTATAATGAATATTGTTTTTAATAAGTGTACATTTGCTTATTTATGTTTTTTTTATAATTTAACAAAATATTTTCATGAATTTCAAAGTATTTTTATTAATTTGCCATCATATTCACTAAAATATCCACCAATATTTACCGATATGAACCGCAAAAATCCAAAGACCGATATATCCGTAATTACCGATATTTTGTTCTTTGATTATGACCAAAACAAAAAGCCACCTCTTAAAGTTGAGTTTATTCTCAAATTATCGTAAAGAGAGATTATTTAAAAGATATGAGTGATAGTTGAGATTATTCGTATTAATTATCTGTCTGTTTATTTGTGACATAAAATTAATTTATTAGTATACTTAATGAATCTGTTAGACTATTATATTTTCCTTTAATATGTTCAATTTCTATTTTTACTTTTGTATTAATTATTCTTTCTGTAAAATTTAACTATCTCCTTTGTGAAGATCTTTTTTCATTTTTTAATTTATAAAACTTTACTTTTGCCTCACAGTCTGTTAGTAATTTTTTTTTTTAGAAATTATTAATATTCTAAAGCTATCTATAGCATATGTTATAGCCAATACTTTTGCACTTATGCTACTTATATTACCCATTTTTTTTGTATTTTCCACTACTATACCTACATATTTTTCTCGTATTTTGCCAAATACTTACGGGTTTTTATAATATCGCCCCATCCTAGGCAACATCCGTCTGTTTCAATTATTAAATAATCATTTATTAATAGTAGATCTAATGGTGCTAATTTTGTAACTATTTCTTTAAGAGATTTTACTAACTTAATATCTTCTTGATTAAAATATTTATGTCATTTACTTCCTACTTTACTAAACAAAGGGTCTGCAATCCTACTTAGATTTTTTATAAAGGGTCTGACATAGTTTAATAATCCTAGAAATTTATGTAATTCTTTTGTTTCTTCTATTTTATCTGAAAAGTTAGAATTTTTTCTTAAATATGGGGTTGTAATAAGATTTTACCATCTCCTATTATTACCCCTAAAAATTCTATGATCCGTTGAAATAATTGCATTTTTCTTTTGCTAATTATAATACCATGTTCTTCAAACTTTAATACTATTTGGAGATGTCCTATATGTTGTTTCTATTTTTCTAAAAAACTAAGATATCATCTATGTAATGCTACGAATGAGCTCTCATCATCTCTAAAAATATTATCCATCTTTTTGAATACCGAGGCATTTTTTTAAAACCAAACGGCACATGTTTTTCATTCAAAATGCCTTCTGCATATGAAGGATGCCCATGTATACCGGTCTCGTGCATCTTAACTTGCCAAAATCCTTATTTACAATCAAATTTGCTAAATATAATACAATCTTTTATTTTTCCTAATAAATATTCTTTTGTTGATATATCATATCCATCATCTTTTGTGTTATCGTTTAACCTTTTGTAGTTAATTAATATCCTACTTTTTTTCTTTTTAGTTCACTATGTTTATTTACTAAGAAAGTTGTTGATCTAATGAGGTGAATCGACATATTACACCTTGGTTTTAGTAAATCATTAATACGTGTCTTATAATTTTCTATCTTTTCGCTTGCCTCTATCTTATGCTTTATTTTATACTCCTAGTTTTATTTTTAATATACATTCAACTTTATATTTTTCCCAATATTTTAAAACATTTTCTCCTATAATTTCTAGTTTTTCTAGCCTATCAATTAAGTTTTGTATTTTTGCTCTTTTTTATATTTATCATAAAGTAGTTTATACTATTATTAAATGGACTAATTTGCAACATATATCTTCATATTCTTCTTCAAAATCTTTCATTATGTTTGCAGGTCGCATCGTCCTTCTTTTCGCACTCACAATTTCTTTTGCTAATAGCTTGGTTTTCTTTAAATATTCATTTGTTTGTTCTGGTACTCTAATTTATAATTCTAATTTATTTTTTGTAATGGACTTATCATGCAATGTCTTGATATGTTAAAAAAATCTTTATTAAATTTTGTCCATTATCTTTTATAGAAATGATACCTTAATATAACTCGACGTCTAAAATTTGAAATGCCATCCATTTTTAACGGTAAGTATATTCTAAACTAAAGTAACAAATATCATAAATGAGATTTTCATCAGAGTACTTAGGATGGTTGCATACCTATTAAAGCTTCTGCTTACTGCTTAGTTATCATGTAGTTTTTCTTGCTAAGGTTATAAATCTTTGGTATTATTTTATCATCTATAATTACATGAGTACAAATTGATCTAATAAATAAGATATGTTTTTATTAAAAAATCTTCTATCCTAATTGTACATTCTATTTGAGGTATTTTTATTTCTCCTAATTTCTATTACATATTTCTATAGGTGGATTATTACATTAGAGTTTTCTTCATTCATAAATTCCTTTTGGGATTTCTACAATTTTTCTTTTCCTATATATTTTTCTAAATTTTGTTACTAAATCATCATATCCTTATTACACTATTTTGCTCCTATTCTTTTATCTTTTCATCTATAGAGTATTTATATTCTCGATTATCATTGACATTCATTTCTTTCTCAAGACTTGTGTTAGTGTCAAGTATTCTTTCTATACATATATTCTTTTCTAGGTAAATACTTCCACATTTTGCTCTATGAATCTATCTAGAAACCATTTACATTTAAAACATCTAATACTGACAAGCCCTATATTCTTTTCCATTTATGTTCACATGTCATATCCATAAATTCCCGGTATTTGGAAATTCTAATTCTCAAATCATTTATTAGATCTTCGGTTTTCACTGTCTCAGTTTTGTTTTCCTTCAAGTGGATAATTAACTATACTATCAAGCTTCAAGATTTATATTTCCTTCATCTATTTCCACTAATTCTTCATTTGAACATTCTAAAAGCATACTTATAGTATTATATAGGTTTTTCTTATTAGGACAATTTGTACTTAAATGGTCTGGTTCTCCACATGCATAACACTTAAGTTTGTTTCTATATATTCTCTTTGGATTGTATTTTCTAACATGTCCGTTAAGATCTAAATGTTTTCTTCAATGTATTACTTTAAGAAATATCTTTTATTGTATTTTTATATGGTTTATATTTATTTTCTTTCTATTTTCTTCCATTCCATACGTCTCAGGGAAGTAATATTTTTACAGAATCTATACTGACTTTTCTTAAGTTGTCTTTGGGTTTGTATTTCACTACATTTTCTTTTTAATATTTTCATTATATGGTTTATCCTATGTCCTATACTCCAAGGTTCCCGATTTTCTGTCATCTCATCTTGTTAGACTCCTTTTAATTCCCTCCATGAGGTTTCAATTTCCCTTCCTAAGGTTCCTGGAATTTTTCTAAACAATTTTTCTCCTAACTCTTGGTTGAATCCATTTCCTGAAATAGCACAAAAATGGTAGTATAATTGACATAATTATTTTACTTTTATCTATTAATTGCTCTAGATGTAATGTTTTTGCTGAATGGTAATATGTCCTCGAGTCAGATCTCGTCTCGTAATTAGACTACACTTCCAAGCTTACAAAATTATAGGGATTAACTCCTAATTTAAGCATATCATTGTAATTTTCTCTTAAATTTGTCTTGTAAGATTCCCATAATGTCCTAGTACTTTCTCCTAAAAAGGTTTCTAAATATTTATACATGGTTTCAAGATCTGTTTCTTGGGGTATATTTTTCCAAACTTTTGCTACTACTGGATACTTCCGTACATCTATTACACTATTTCATAATTGTGGATCATGAGCTGCTATATTTAATATTAATTTTGTAACTATTTCTTTAAGAGATTTCACTAACTTAATATCTTCTTGATTAAAATATTTCTGTCATTTACTTCCTACTTTACTAAACAAAGGGCCCGCAATCCTACTTAGAGCTCTTTATAAAGGGTTTGCATAGTTTAATAATCTCATAAATTTCTCAGAATTTTTGTTTCTTAATTTCATTCCAGTGCTAGAATCTTTTTTTAAATATGTAGTTGTAATAAGATTTTTACCATCTCCTATTATTACCCCTAAAAA
Organism: Tetrastigma voinierianum; assembly: GCA_016808115.1. Lineage (NCBI taxonomy): Eukaryota > Viridiplantae > Streptophyta > Magnoliopsida > Vitales > Vitaceae > Tetrastigma > Tetrastigma voinierianum. Next base: position 212,978 of record JAEQBH010006801.1, read on the forward strand.
TTCTTTGGTCTGTTGAAATAATTGCATTTTACTTTGGCTAATTATAATACCATGTTCTTCAAACTTTTTTAATACTATTCGAGATGTCTTATATGTTGTTTCTTATTTTTTATAAAAACTAGTATATCATCTTTGTAAACTGCTACGAATTAGTCATTATCTCTAAAAATATTATCCATATTTCTTTGAAATACCGAGGGTGCATTTTTTTAAACCAAATGACATTACAAGTTATCTAAATGCTTCTTCTGGATAGAAAAGGTCCAAGGTATATTGTCCTGTGCATCTTAACTGTAAAATCCTATTTATAATCAAATTCTCAAATATAGTACAATCTTTTATTTTTCCTAATAAATATTATTTTGTTGGTATATCATATCCATCATCTTCTGTGTTATCGTTTAACCTTTTGTAGTTAATTACCATCCTACTTTTGCCTCTTTTTTGTTTACTATGTTTATTTACTAAGAAAGTTGTTGATCAATGAGGTGAATCAGATCACAGATATACCTAAAGGTTTTAGTAAATCATTAATACGTGTTCCTATAATCTTCTCTATCTTTTCATTGCCTCTATCTTATAGCTTTTATTTTATAACTGGGTTTTTATTTTAATATACATTCAACTTTATCTTTTTCCCAATATTTTAAAACATTTTCTCCTATAATTTTTAGTTTTTCTAGCCTATCAATTAAGCTTTGTATTTGTTCTTCTTTTATATTTGTCATAAAGGAGTTTATATTATTATTAATATGAACTAATTATGTTAAATATATATCTTCATATTCTTCTTCTTCAAAATCTTCTTGTATTATGTTTCATAGGTCGCATCACAGTCTCCTTCTTTTCGCACTCACAATCTTTTGCTAATAGATTTGGTTTCTATGCCTTCTATTTGTTTATCTAATTTTCTCGAATCATTCATTTTCTTTAGCAAAATCTTTCTAAACTGGCTCCTAACCCGCTAAATTTTCAGACTTTACGCCTGCTTAACCATTCTGCCTTATGCAAGAGATTGACCACATCTTCTACTTTTTATTTTTACTTTATTGACTTATAATTTGTACATCTTCCAATAAATCCTATATTAATTACTAGATTACTACCTTTACTTATTGTTCATATCCTTTTGTTTTAATTCCTATTTTGATATCTTATTGTAAGTCTTTAAGGCTCATCATAAAATCTCGCATACAATATACTATACCTATGTTATTTCAGGACGTCCCCAAATCCCGGGTGTCCGTTGATTCAATTCGTCAACCCCGCTTGAATCTACATCCTGTATCACGAGATGCCTACCGAGAAAAATAGCCTCTGGGCCCACAAACCAATACTCAAAATAAATACGCCTAAACTATATTCCTCATGTTTTTATGCTTGTTCTACAAAAGATTTATATTGTTTACAAAATATTTACTTTAAAGCCGTTACTCGCTCTTCTTCTCAAAAGCTACCCTACGCGCACTGCCTCCCCGGATAGTCCTCGCACCAAAGTGGGGTCCCACGACGGGGTGAGCAAAGCCCAAGAGGAGTCTTCCTACAAGGGTTAATTCCCACCTAAAATGCATATGCAATGGCATAACAAATGAAACTGGTCCAAGATCTGCTGCCACTATTTACTATTATATGAAATGTCTATATCATCTCATGATGCAACCCCTCATGCTCCGACGACCAAGTCCCAACCGACTCTCACACTCCACGCTGCCGTGACTAAACCCACACACACCATGATCACCATTGGACACCCTCCAATTTTATTTATCAAAACCTGATTTTTGATTCTTTTCCTTTATTTTGTGGGCAACGGATTTCCGGGTTTACACCGTAGGACGTCGCACGCCTTTTTCAACATTTTCACGAACTTACATCGTCGGGATTCATGTCTAACCGTGAGGTAACCTGGTGGACTTCACCTCAAAAGTGTGGATCTACCCCAACTTGCTCCACCCAAACATGTAATTTATCATTTTGATCATTTACACACTCGTGAATATCTACCTTAGACTTGTCCCATTTTTTCCCGAAGCTCACGATCCATTCACCAACACCGGTGGAATAAACCTTTTACCCTACACCCACACCCGACTACGCGATGTGACCGTGCATATGAAATGCATGATGTCAATGCATTTTCCTCATGTTACATGCATGAATGAGCACTACATGAAACATTTACTACCCATGGATAATTATAATTTATGCATATAATCTACCTCCATGCAAACCATGTTAACACATCAAATAGCATGCATCAACATCATATTTTCCACACACTGCATGTTATTCAAGCAAGCCATAACACACAACCAGTCCTCAAACAGACCATTCAACATGGCACTTCACCGTCTCTTCACAAACATGAACCACCTGGTTCCAAGCATTATTATCACACAACAAATTACAACACTCAGAAACTTTTAGTTTCTAATAAAACCCCACTCCCACAGCTCGTGAAACTCAAATATGAAAATCCATACCCCCAGTTCCAAGGTTTGGAACTAATTTACATGGCCCTCATGGCTCCCACAAGCAACCCCTACCATTATAAAGCCTTAGTTAAAAGTAAATCCGTAGAAAATATCCTACCTCTTGAGTTTTCTGTCGAAACTCCAACTTTTGGTGTCCACACTCGTAGATCCCACTCATGCACCAACTTTAGTCCTCTAACTTTCTGAACTGCCGACCATCCTCGAAACCCGGAAATCTTCCTTTCCCTTCCCCTTCTTCTCCTTTTTCTTCCTTTCTCTACAGTTCTTTCCTTTCTTTTCTTTCCTTCCTTCCTTTCCTTTTTTGCCTTTCCTTTCTTTCTTTTTCTCTTTTCTCATCTCATTTCCTTTCATTTCTCCTCATTTTCTTCTCCTTTGGTCATTTTTCTCCCCTTTTGGAGAGAAATTGTCATTCTACAATGGAGTAAATTGCCTCCTCATTTCTCAAACCAAGGTGTGTGTGGCTCTCCCTTTTTCCATATTTATTCCTTATTTTTTCAAACTCTATTATGACATCAACAACCACACGGTTTCACGTGGAGCTGGATTTTTTCTCTACACACATGCTCATCAGGAGCCATTCTTTCAAGTGGACCACATGACTTTGCTGTTGTCACTCTCATACTTACGCCATGTGGCATCCCCTTATTCGCCATGTGTCATCCGACACCCCCACGACTGAAAAATCTGCAAATCTCGACCACCTTGGAATCCAACGAAATTCGACGTAGCTAAATTCTCATAGACGACTAATGGAGAAGTCCATTTCGTCATCCGAGATCTAGAAAAATTATGGATTTCAGCCGAAATTACAATTTTACCCTTTATCCAAAATCTTGGATTTTCTGGGGTTTCACATTATTCATATTTATTTATGTACTTGCTATCATTGTTTTTCTCATATCTGTCCAACTATCATCATATATATCGTATTTCAATGTTTTCGTTCCTAAACCTTTCCTTCTTAAGGCTTCCTTAATGGCTATAGTTATTAATCCTAAATGACAAAAAGTTATAATCTTTTCTTAATTTGCTCCATTATAATTCTTTCTTCCTAATAGTTCTAAGGGTGATTGTATCATCTCCTACATTGATTTCTTCTTCTCGGATACATTTTATAAATTTAATTCTTCTTTCAAATATCTTCCTTTTATATATTACTTCTGGTTCTAATATTTTTAAACCATTAGTTTTAAAGTTTTCATATTTTATTTCTGGATCTATGATTCTAGTTATTTATATTCCATATTTATCACTCTTTTTGCCTAAGCAATCTATCATTACATTACTTGTTTCTACTGATATTGTTCTGTAAATTTAAAATTCCATCTTTTGCCATTCATTACCACCATTAGATCTACCATTAATAAATGATTATTTAATAATTGAAATAGACGGATGTAACCTAGGATGGAGGGCAAGATATTAGCAAAATTTTACAAGTATTCAAGAAAAATACGCGTAAAATTTGTAGTATAAGAAATGAAAATACAAAGAAAAGGGTAATATAAGTAGCATAGATGCAGAAGTATTGGTTATAACATATGTTATAGATAGCTTTAGAATAATAATAATTTCTAAAAAGAAATTACTATCAGAATAGACTGTGAGACAATTGAAAAGTTTTATAAATTACAAAAAGAAAAAAGATCTTCACAAAGGAGATGGTTAATTCATATGTTAGCTAATTTCAATACAGAATAAAATGGTAGAAATTGAACATATTAAAGGAAAAGATAATAGTCTAGCAGATTCATTAAGTAGACTAATAAATTAATTTTATGTCACAAATGAACAGACAGATAACTGGGATCATTCCAGCTTATTCTAGTAAAGACCAAAACCTTCGGAAAGAATTATCTTAAGGTATGCCCCTAGAAGTAATATAAACTTTAATTTATTACCTCATATAGGACTAGATGAAGAACAAAAATGTATTATAGATAACCTTGGATTAGTTTGCTTCCATTTTTAATAACTTATTAATAAGAATTTAGATAGAGTGAATATTTTATTACTTGTTTAATTGTTTATCTAATATTTTCATAAAAAGAATAATAGTAATGTTAATTTTAGTTTATATGTTATTTACCAAGGTCATAAAACATGTATTTTAAAAACATTGGAAAAAGTCCTTCCTTATATATCAAACCATCCCAGACAATTTTTCAAAGGATTTTATAATCTAACCTGTAGTTTTCTTAGATCAATGTAAAACAAACTTATGAAGTAATTTATTTTTATTAGTCCATTAGTAAACAAAATTTAAATCATCATGACCAACCCTATTTAAACCAAGAGGAACCATGCAAAGAGTTTTTAATAACAACCCTATAGATTTGAACACATGATTTTCTTCCCCTTTTTCCTCCACTTCAAAATCAAGATCACTTACTTAGAGAAGAACTAGAAATTCTAAGGAAAAAATACGATAGATCTGAACAAGATTATCTAATCATTAAAAAATTATATGAAGAAAAAATTGAAAATGAAATAGACATAAAATTGAAAAATACAGCTTTAGAAAGAAAAAAAATTCAAGATAGAACACACAAATAATTTTGAACACATTAATAAATTTTTAGCTTTAGAAAATCACCCCAATCTATTACTAAAAATGTAACCCCATTCCCTCACGCTTTGGAGATTTATTGAGCCTAGTTCATCAGCATAACATGAACCTAGTCCAAATTTCAAACGGTAGCCGGTAAAGACACACTAAATCCGTTTATGGGTGAGACTTTATCAAAAAGCCTGTTAGTCCAACTAACACAACAGGTAGCTGAGATTCTCAAAAAGGATATATATAAAGAAGGTAAAATCCAAGATCTGTTCAAGATCCATCATGACTAAATGCAGTAAGATAAGCACACTGATACGCTCTTGTTTTGATAAAAAGATGATTTGATATAAAGAGGGAAAGATGTGAGTGGAAGATGTAGAAGAAGCAAGATAAGAGTGGAAGATAAAGATGCAAAAATTTTTGATAAGACAAAGATTTGACATAAAGAAGAAGAAGATAACAAAGCATGAAGATAAACAGTTCTCTCAAGACAAGATTTGGCAGCAGAAAAGGACAAAGCCACCTCGTGGCGCATACAATTAGCTTATTTTTCTTTAGATCATTATTCGATAAGATTCCCTTAGTATGCATTAAATGCGACGTCTACGTGTCGTAATCTTATCGTAAAACTCATCATATCCAGTCCCCTTGTACATATTCTCTATAAAAGGAAAAGTTTGAAGATTTCCATTCGACAACGCCCAGAACTAAGACCTTAATCGATTCTTAAACCTAACCTTATCTTCAACCTAATCCCTTCAATTCCTATTTTCTTACAACAGGACTTCTCATGTATTCAGACATGTGATCTCCCAAGTCCTCTTGTACTTCGAGCCCCTCTCCTCAACTCTCCCAGATATATCCTAAAGCTTTCACTCTGCTTTCTATTCCTCTTGTATAAACGTGTGTTTCTTTTCAATGAAATCTATATTTATCAGTTTCCATCTACTTCATTTATTTATATGTTTAAATTCTTTAATTGCCTTAAACTTTAGGATATCCCGAAGCGTTTCTTCAAATCTTTATGGCCCCAAAAATATTTTATTTTATGTTTCCAACTAAGGTATATAGGTTTAAACCAAGAATTCATGGATCTCGTGTAACCTGCAGCAAGAACCTCCTGATAACAAAGCCAAGCACTTATATTTTCTTGATTAATGAACTTTTATACGTATGATCATTGGTCGCCTTATCTTTGATATTTTGCTATATTGTCAATTTGTCTAAATTGACTGTTTAGGACTAATTCTAAGCGTTAAGGGAATGCATGATTATACCTATAGGATGTTTAATTAATCAAAAGACTTTGTAAATTCTAGTGAGAAAAAAAAAAGCCATAAGAAAATAAGAAAAATCCTGAGTAGGACTTATAAAAAACTTTTTATATCTCACACTCTCACCCCTCTTATCCTCAACTTAAATTGAAATTCCTAAGCCCTCTTAATTTATTAGTATCAGAACCTTAGATCTAGTTAACCATAGATAAATTAATAATAAAAGAATATATTAGAGAATTGGAAGAGTGCTTAGATCCTCTAACTTTAACAGAATACATAAATCCAGTAGATATAATTAAAAAAGAAATGATATTTGACGGAGGTTTTAGAAACGAGATCTTTAATATTACAAAAAATTATATCAGAAAGAATTTAGCTGTTCTTGAGATAATAACTATTACTAAAAAATTAGATAAAGAAAGATTAGTGTTTAATATACTTAGAAACAACCTAGAAAAAAAGACATTTAAAATTAACTTATTCAAATATAAACAAGCTTTATTTATCCTATTTATTTAAAAAATTAGTCTATGACAAGATTTGATGATTTCACAGAAAAAATTAGTCATATAAATTTTCATGAAAATAGTGATAAGATTAGAACTATAGAAAGCCTTAGAAATTTATTAATAGCTGAATATAATAATTACCTAGAAACATTAGATATAGTTCCTCTCCCTATAAGACAAATCAAAGATAAAATATTATACTAGAAAACATTTTATAGAAAAAAATTAATTCTACTTAATAGAAACTCTACCTATCATAGATTATCCAAAAGAACACATAGAAGATATAACAATTATTAAAGATTAGTCATTTAATTAGAAATTTAGATTATCTAGATCTCAGAATAGAAAACTTAGAAAAACAAATTAGTCTTTCAGATTCATTTAAACTCAAGTGCAATTATAAAAAGGAGTGTTATATACATAATATACATTTAGAAAATTCATATAAAACTATTAACACATTAGTAGATCTAATAATCAATTTCTTAGAAAATTTTAAGACTTTCAATCCAGAATTTAGTAAGATAAAACGCCTAGAAAACAAAGTAGAAAAAAATTGGCAAAAACCTTGATTATATCCATTCACTAGACTTGGTAAAAGAAAATAGAACACTAGTACACAAAATCAAATACTTAGAAGAATCTAATAATAAAATTATCAACTGATGAGGATATGAAAATTGGACCGAGTATCCCACTCGCCAGCCCGATAAAGCAATGGGGGCCGTGCCCCACCCATGTCCTCTCCATAAAGTGCTCTAAAAGGAGGTCCTACTCTATCAGCCCAAAACATGGGTTTGAAAATAAAGAGGCCTGTTCAGCCACAATCCCAAATCCTTCCTAATAAATGTAAGGTAATATTCCCCAAAAGATAAATAAACCTATTCGCCTAATCAAGTCCTAATATCGTGTCTCGTAAAAGTAATAAGATCATAAATGAGAATCCTCCAATAAAAAAAGAGATTCTCCCAAATAAAACCCCTCACTAATCCGCTGTTAAATCTAAGGCTAACAATATGAGGAAACATATCCTCCAATGGAGGGACTCCTAGTCATCGCATCTATCATCCACTATAAATACAAGGCCACCCCATTCATGAAAGGTACGCCACTGACTTTCAATACTAAACAACCCGAGCATTCTCTCTTTCTCTCAAGGAAGAATTTGACTTGGGGATCTGAGCGGCACAAAGCCCCCCGTCGAATCTCCTTTCCCCGGGGTTTTTGCAGAGAATTACTTCCTTCGGGCCCGCAGGGTCGACGCTGCGATCCCTCCCCCGTACCCCAAACGATCCCCACATCCTCCGCCTCAAATGATCGCAGTCTTGGTCCAAACCCAACTAATTTCCAACACGCTCCAAACTCAGCTCCGGCTGAAAGAAGCATCATCAATAAGGCCATCTGTGAACTCGATTGTTCTTATACAAATCATAACCGATTTCTCAAGCACGATGGTATCAACCAGAACACGAGCAGAGCAATCGCTTAATCCTACAAGGATGCCAGATTCACTAGAGATACGTACAAAGAAGCCACCAGTGGCTCAAGCAGAATGCATCCAGTTAACACAAACGGTGGAAGCGCTCCGCCGCTCAACCGCGCTAGAGGAGATAGAACAATTACCGCACAAATACAACACCCCGAGAAGAGCGATTGCACTGAAGGCCGCCAATGTTCTCCACGCGAGGGACAACACGGCTACGGTGTTCCCCGAAATACCGAAGCAGAGGCGGAGTCTAGCCAAGCCAGGGGGCACGGCCCACAACTAGCCCCTGTAGGGGAAGAAAGCCGAGCAGCATTACGAGGACGGCGAACGTGAGGAACCACAACATCCTCACCAATCACAAGAGAGCACATGGGAGCAAGGTTCAGGGACTCCAACAAGAGTCAGCCATGTAAAGCAAAGAGGGTAGCTGTGTTACGCACCTCTGCACACCACGGATACTGGGTGTGCAAGAAACAATCACCCTTCACCCCTGAGGTGTTAAACTACCCGCCTCCCTAGCCAAATTCAGGATGCCCCAAGTAGAAGCCGTCGATGGCGTCAAAGATCCAAAGAGACCATCTCAATACCTATAAGAATCGGGATGGAGTTGCATGGGTATCCGCACTGCCCGGTGCAGGCATTCGCCACCACCTTAAAAGGTCCTGCTATGGCCCGGTTCCACGCATCCCCTTCAACGATTTCCTGCTCGAGATGATCAATCGCGCTCGCCTCTCCCACTTCATCTGGGCTAGACATACAGAAGCCGAGCCACCATCCAACCATCAAGGTGAAACACAGGAAAATTTGAAGTCATACGTAACGGTTTAATGCCGAGTCCTCAAGATAGATGTACTCGATTTAAAAGTTCACTGTCACGGCCTTCACATGGGTTGGGAGTACACCAAAGACTCCGATAGTTTCATCCAAAGAACCTCAAGCTTAACATGGCCGAGGTTCTGCTAAAGCCGAAAAATACATAAACGGAGAGGAGGCCCTCCACAAAGAAGGTTCTTCCGCTAGCAAAAAAAGACAACAGAGTAGTTTATCGACGGACCCCAAGAGGCAAGGCGACGTGCAGCACCGGCAGCAGAGCGATCCCCAGCAGATCTGAGGGACTTAGGATCAAGCCAGGCCCGGTCGCAGCTCGAAAGACACTGACACAGGCCCGCCCCGCACTCACCCCCACCACCCCCGGTCGCAGTTCTACATGAAGTACCTGAATCCAGCACTCCTAAGACGGCGCCGCATGAAATCAAATCCCGCTACCGCAGATAACTTCCAAGTAATCGCGAGTTCCACAGACTATGGACATCGCACCACAATCCAGATACGCCTGAGAAGAGATAGAGTATCCTGGATACGGGGCGGATATCTACTACGCTTTATATCTCTGGAACAACCAAGCTCAAGGCCACCCGGTCCGGGACCAGCCCGCTCCGGCCGTCCACCACCCGACGACGACCCCGCACGCGAACCCCCTCGGGGAAATCCACGTGATCTCGGAGATTTGGCCGGAGAAGGAGAATCTAGCTCACTAAAGCCCACTCTGCAAAGATAAGATCTGCCAGACACGGTGGCACAGGCCAAGATCTGCATCACAGTCGACACTACTATCACATTCTCCGATTCGTAATTCTGAAGGGTGTCAACACCTCCCATGACGACCCACCTGTAACTGCGTTAATTGTGGCAAATACAACGGTCCATCGGGTCCTAGACAACGAGCTCATAGAGCATCATTTTTTGCATCTACGACAAAATGGAATTAAAGAGGAAAGCTAGGAACCCTGGTCAACACTCATCTCCGCGTGCCTCAGAGAAAAGGTGCCATCGTTTGGGATCGATCCAACTGGTGCTAACCTTGGGGGAGCCCCCTTGCCAAGCAAACGACGACGCCAGCGTTCTCTCTAACAGTGACTCACACCCTTATAACATGCCATCAAGCAAACTCTCTCAACGCGATAAAGCCAATCCCCTCAAAGATACCACCCGTAATCAAATTCCCGATAAAGTGAACAGCCACGACCGCTTCCTCGGTGGGATCAACGAGTGGCACGAGAATGCTATACCGTTTCTTATGAAACAAAACGGGTCGTGACAATGTGAGTAATGCAAGAGCTTGATATGCGTGATGAAGTGTTCACTACCGAGCCCTCAAGATTTGAGCCAAGAATATTGATGACTAATTCGAGCATCTTGCTTATATCGGCTCCACCAGCGTGTATGGGCCTCAAAGGCCCCCACACAGCTCCTAAGACGTCAGGACATCTCTTCGCATGGAAGCAGCCGATGAGTGGCATCGACCCTCGCTACCATCAATCATAAGCTAAACACCAACCCATCTCGTTTGCTATAAAAACGCGTATTTCGCACCAGAGAGACAAAAGGCCATCAACGAAGAGGTCGGCAAGCTCCTCCAAGCAGGGGCAATCAGGGAGGTAGAATACCCAGAGTGGTTGGCCAATGTTGTGCTCGTCAAGAAAGCAAATGGCAAATGGCGGCTCTGTATTGATTTCATCGATATAAACAGCAAGGCCTAAAGGATGCTCCTTCCCTACCCAGATCGACCTTATTGTAGATGCACAGCCAAGGAGCTCCCTTAGCTTCATGGGATGCTGCTTCTCCCTATTATAACCGTATAGCATTGACCCCAATGGGACCAGATAGTTATCATTCATCACGCATTGTGGGATCTATCACATTTTGCAAATGCCGCTTTGGGCTCATGACCGTGTGGGCAACCTACCGCAGGTTAGTGAACCGATGTTTCAAACAGAGCAGGTACAACAATGGAGGTATACATGTCGACATGTCGTAAAACTAGGCTTAAGATTCAGTCTCCACATCGCTCACCTCTCCGAGACGCCCATCCCGAGGGATTATAACATGAAGCCGATCCGCGAAACAGTCACGTGTCACCGGGAAAATTTCGCTTCGCCAGCCAACCATTGGGAATTGAAGCAAATCCGGATAGCCAAAAGACACAGACATGCCATCACCATCCGATAAAAGGAAGTACAATCCCATCAACAGTGGAGGATCAGCCTAATGACCCGCGGTCTGTGGCAAGATAAATGCCAACTTTCTTCTTCAAGTTTCCTTGAAGAAAGCTCTTCAATGGGATGAGAAATGTGAAGAAGCGCTTGTAACCTCAAGACATACTGAGCTCACACCATTCTAGTAAGCCCTAATAGAAGAGAAATCCTCACATTATATTTGCAATATCAAAATTTCAACTAAATGCTAGTTGGTCTTCGTCAAAGACAGTGAGGCGTGGCACAAGCATTCCACTATTTATCATGGGGCCGAGTCTCCGAGGGGAGTCGAGGGAGAGGCATCCAGTAGAAAATTCAACACTAGCTCCACTCACTAGAGACTCTGTCTTGGCTCTGCAAAACACACCATAGAAGTCCCGACCGACACCCCATGAAGCAGGGCTATGGCAAACTGAGATCCCCGGAGGCTGATTTAAATGGGCCATAGAGCTTGTTTCTAATCTCGAGATTCTCTAAGACAAGCCAAACAACCATAAAAGATTTTGTCCCAGCCTTACCTTCACATGAATTTCGCCCCAAGATTTCATGCCGAGGCCCACCCAATCAAAGGACGACCTCCCCATATGGAAGCTCTCTCTGGATGGAGCCTCAAATGCGCAAGGAAGCGGAGCAGGTTTAATCCCGAATTCTCACTCAGAGGTATAGACATTGAGTACACAAAGTTTGGGTTCCACGCTCCAACAACGAGGCTCTAGCACGAGTTTAATACAGGCCTCAATCTCGCTTCACCTATTAATAGAGATTCACTCGCCTTAGGAGGTCCATAGCACCCCAACCGGTGGTCGACAGACAAGACATACGAGGCCGCAAGTGAGAAGATGATCTCATCTTCGCAAAGTCCGTGATTTATTTAAAAAAAGTTTGTATCGGGTCGTATTGGGCACGTCCCTGTGAATCTAGAATTCTGCCGACGCTGCAAAACTGCTACGCCCTGCAGCAGACATTGTATCGACGCCCATCGAATACCTCACAGAGCTCCTCCGACTTTACGATGTGAGTCGCCACAAAGAGCCGTTTCTACTAAATTCGACGGACCTGATTGGGATTATATTAATGACGAACCCAATGTATTTAATTCAAGGAAGTACAAGATAAGAGTAAGATCTCTTCGAAGCTTCACTACAATCACAAGGGAAGCTCTACAACTATGAGTCTTCACACCCTCTCAAAATGCATCGCAGAGAAGACACCAACATGCAAGGCGAAGCGCATCAAGGCATATGGAACCATATTTCCAGGGCTCTAACATCGTCGGAAAGTTCAGTCGTGGATACTATTGGCCCACAATGCTCAAAGATGCAACCCACTCCGGGTCAAAAGATTAATCATAATCACGCTTAAAATATCACGTCCCAACAGAGCTCGACGTCAATCACCACCCTGGCCTTCCAAACAGCTGGTTGACATATTGCCTCTACCTACTGGCAAAGGCCAATGTAAATTTATAACGTATGAGATTATTTCACGCGGGTCAGGTCGAGCCTCTAGCCACACCTCACAGAGTTAAGATACGCAACTTCGTATGGCGAGCAATCATATGTGTGATTTGTGTCCCAAGAGCTCCTCAGTCTCGATAACGGAAAACAACTTGACAACGCAAAATTCGGGTGACTTTAGTCAGCTGCTCACTGGGTACTGACGGTTCGTCAGCCACCCACAATCAGCCTGATACAAGTCACCATCAACCTCTAAGACCACCAAACCAGTTTCAAGAGCTGAGTGAGTCGGCTCACCCTAAGACTATGGGCCTATGTGACACACACAGAGTCAAGAACTAAGAGACTCCATTCACGCACTTTAAGTAATGTGGGCGAGCCCCTGAAGTTAACAAAAGTCTCCTGCACCTAGCTATTCTGAGGAACAAAAACGACGAGTCTCACATTCAACCCTAGAGCTCCTGACTGCGCAGTGTGTTCAATGCAGCTGAGAACAAAGAAGACCGCTGCAATTACAACAAGATATCGTGCCTGGTTACGTGTCGGGATTTGGTCTGAAAGCTACACCAAGAAGAAAAATCCAAACATGGGAAGCTAGGTCTCTAATCGGGAGGGCCCTTATATCAGATTCTAGGTCATCGATCGGGCAATTATAAGCTCCAAATGAGAAGGAAAATCTTACAAAGATACATGGAATGCGTACATCTTAGCGCTTTTATCAAGAGGCACTACTGTATAAGGCCTTATGATTCCTGACACTAGAGCGTCGGGAACGTTGTTATTCGGATGTCTTAAACGGTTCCTGGTACAAAAAAAAAAAAAAAAAAATGTATATATACATATAATGGTACCCATGGAATAAGTACATCTTTATTCCAAGTCATGGTTGAATACAATCAATGGCGTTCCTGATTACATCATAAAAGCATGCGCATGCTAACACCCTCATTGCACGCAGTACAAGCAGCTCCTCTGCACTCAAGACAAGCACCTCAAAAAAGTTTGGGAAAGAGATGACAAAAGGAAAGACGTAATGAAATACATAAGAAGGAGGAGAAGAGGAGAAAAAGATGGGGACAAAAAAAAAAAAAAAAAGAGAAGGCAATGAGAAATGGGATAGAAAGAAGGAAAGAAAAGAAGAGGAGAGGTATAGCATAGAGAGGAAGGAAGGAAAGAGGATCCAGAGGGAGGTGCAAGGGGATGCACCATTCCTCAATTGGGGACTATTCTGCTGTTAGGAATCAGAACACACCCCATAAAAGGGGGAAACTAGGAAAAAACACAACTCCCTAATGCCGTGAGAAACTCAAACCACCCAGAGGCGTCAAAGGAACCCCAACCCAAGGAAGCCGAACATCACATCTATCTTCACACACTCATCCCGCCCGTATGAAAAGTGCACTTCAAAAGGTAAGGCACAGGCAATGTAACCCCTGCTTATAGAGAGTTAAATTCTAAGGCACACTGAACTGCCCAGATCTCTGATCACCACATTGTGCGGTTCAGACCTTTCACTAACTCAGTTGACACACTAAACTCGGCTCTCCCAATGAGGCGCCTTCCTACAAAGCACCTCCTCCCCACAAGATGGATTCTCACACGAACCTGTCCACACGGCGCCGCCTGGGCCACTCTGCCGCCTAAAAAGCCCAGCTTGAGTCACTCCGACGAGCCCTTCAACACAAAGGATCTCCAGCTCCTCATTATCTATCGGGATCGAGCCCTTCTCTCAGACTCTCAAATGACGGGCCCCTCCCCTCGTGAATCTCATTGACGAGCTCTCCTTCAACACAGCCGACGAGCTCCCATTCACCGATCAGACGAGCCCTTCCTCCCACTCCTCAAACAGACGGGCTCCTCCCCGCAAATCCCAGTCACGAGCCTCCCTTCAACACAGCGGACGAGCCCTCGCGCCTGTCGTGACCCAGCCCTTCCGTACCTCAAACACGGGCTCCTCCTTACAAATCTCATCGACGAGCTCTCCTTCAACACAAAGTGACGAGCTCCCATCAGACGAGCCCTTCTCCGTACTCTCAAACGCACGGTTCCTCCCCTACAAATTCAATGACGAGCGCCTCCCTTCAACACAGCGGACGAGCTCCCATTACTATCGTGATCTGTTCTCGGATTCTCAAACAGACGCTCTCCTTACCAATCTCTACTGACGTAGCTCTCCCCTTCAACAAAGGCGGACGAGCTCGTTACCTATCGTGAGATCGAGCCCTTCTCTGTATTCTCAAATGTATCGGGCTCCCTCCCCTACAAATCTCATCACAGCTCTCCTCAACACAGCGACGAGCTCTCGCTACCCATCAGACGAGCCCTTCTCTCTGCATTCCTCAAAACACTGCCCCCCTTACTAATCTCATTGACGAGCACTCTTCAACATAAAGTGACGAGCTCCCTCAAGTACTCCATCGACGAGCCCTTCTATTCCTCAAAGACGGGCTCCCTACAAATCTCATTGACGAGCTCTCCTCCTTCAACACAAAGTGATTCAGCCCCTCATCATTTCATCGTGACTCCAGCCCCCGTACCTCGCACCTGCCCCTACTGTCCACTGGACGAGCCTCCCTTCAACACAAAGCACGAGCTCCCTAATACCCATCGTGGACAGCCCTTCCCGTACCTCAAACGCACGGGCTCCTCCCTACTGATCCTACTGACGAAGCCTCCCTTCAACACAAAGATCGAGCCCACTCCATCGTAGAAGAGCCCTTCTCCTCAGATCTCAAACACTGGGCCCTCCCCACAACTACTGACGAGCTCGCCTTCAACACAAAGTGACGAGCTCCCTACTACTATCGTGACGGCAGCCCTCTCTGCACTCCTCAAATGCACGGCCCTCCCTACTTCATCTCATTGACGAGCCTCTTCAACACAGTGCTGATCTAGCCTCGTTACCTGACGACGAGCCCCCTCCCGTATTCTCAGCCCACGGCCCTCCCTACAAATCCTACCGACGAGCCTCCTTCAACACAGCACGGAGTCTCCACTATCTAACAGACGAGCCCTTCTCCATTCTCAAACAGACGGGCTCCTCCCTACGAATCTCATTGACGAGCCTCCTCTCAACAACACCGCGACGAGCTCGCTTACTTCCATCGGGACGGCCCTTCAGACGCCTCAAACGCACTGGCTCCACCCCAGGGACCTACCGACGAGCCTCCTCAACACAGCGGACGCGCCCTCTGCTTCCATCGAGCCCTCCACTGTACCTCAAACAGACGGGCTCCTCCCCAATAAACTCATTGACGAGCTCTCCCTTCAACACAAAGTGCATCGTTCCCACTCATCTATCGCACAGCCCTTCTCTCTCAGACTCGACTCACTGTCCCCTCCCTACAAATCTATCGACGAGCCTCCTTCCAACACAAGGACGAGCCCTCGCTACCGACAGATCTGTGCCCTTCTCTCAGATCTCAAAATGATCCCAAGGCTCCTCCTGGGCAAATCTCATTGACGAGCACTCCTCTCAACACAGCGGACGAGCCCCCGCTACTCCATCGTGATCTGAGCCCCTCTCCTCGTACTTCAAACCGACCGGCTCCCTACAAGCCCATCGACGAGCCCCTTCACCACAGCGGACGAGCTCCTAACTATTTTCATCGTGATCTAGCCCTTCTTCCGCACTTCTCAAACAGATGGGCTCCTCCCACTAATCTCATTGATCTAGCTCCTCCTTCACCACAAAGCACGAGCTCTCTACCCATCGTGATCTAGCCCTTCTCCTCAGACTTCAAATGTGACTGCCCTCCTTACAAATCTCTACCACGAGCTCTCCTTCAACACAGCAGATCAGCCCCACTACTCCATCGTGACGAGCCCTTCTCCAGACTCTGCTGCATCGGCCCTCCCTACGAGCCCCACGACGCAGCTCTCCTTCCAACACGGCGGACGAGCTCGCGCATCTATCGACGAGCCCTTCTCTCTCAGATCTTAAATGCATTTGCCTCCCTACAAATCTAATACGAGCTTCTTCAACACAGCCGACGAGCTTTTGTGCATTTATCGACGAGCCCTTCTTCAGACTCTCAAAATGCACGGGCTCCCTCCGCAAATTCCATTACGCAGCCTTCAACACAAAGATCGAGCTCCCTTACTACTTATCAGGACGAGCCCTTCTTTCACCTCAAAAACAGACGGCTCCTCCCCTACTCAATCCTTTCATTGATCTCAGCCTCCTTCAACACAGTGGACGAGCTCCTCGCTACTCCATCGGACGAGCCCTTCTCTGCAGACTCACCAATGCTCCTCCCCCTGTGGCCTCATCGACGAGCCTCCTTCAACACAGAAGACGAGCTCCCACTATTTCCATCAGACGAGCCCCTTCTCTATTTCAAACAGACTGCCCTCCCTTTACAAATTAACACTAGCTCTCCTTCAACACAAAGGATTTGTGCTCCCTACTACTTATCGTGACGAGCCCCTTTCCCGTACTCTCAAACACTGCTCCTCCCTACTCAATCTCATTGACTAGCCTCCCTTCAACACAAAGCACGAGCCTCTCGCTACCGATCGTGATCGAGCCCTTCTCTGCATTCCCTCAAACAGACGGGGTTCCTCCCTACAAATCTCATCGACGTGATCTCCCTTCAACACGTGCGTACAGCTCCCACTATCCATCAGACGAGCCCTCTCTGCATTCTTCAAATGACGGCCCTCCCCTCACGAACTTTACCGACGAGCCTCCCTTCAACACGGCTGACGAGCCTCGCTATTTCCATCAGATTTGAGCCCTTATCCCGTACCTTAAATGTGTGTATTTGGCTCCTCCCCACAGTCTTCACCGACGAGCTCTCCCTTCAACACAGCGGATCAGCCTTTGCAGCACTCATCGTGACGAGCCCTTCTCTCGTACTTCAAACTGTACTGGCCCTCCCAGTCTCATCGACGAGCTCTCCCTTCAACACAAAGGGACGAGCTCCTCGCTACTCATCGACGAGCCCCTTCTGCATCTCAAACACGGGCCTCCCACAAATCTTTACTGACAGCTCTCCTTCAACATTGCGCGCACGAGCTCCCACTATCTATCACGAGCCCTTCAGACTCCTCAAACACCTGCCCTCCCTACAACTTCATCGACGAGCCTCCCTTCAACACAGCACTCGAGCCCCTACTCCATCGGGATCGAGCCCTTCTCTCAGACTCCTCAAATTGCATCGGGCTCCTCCCCTTACAAATCCTACGACGAGCCTCCCTTCCAACACAGCGGATCGGAGCCTCGCACCCATCAGACGAGCCCTTCTCCAGACTCCTCAAACGCACGGGCTCCTCCCTTACAAATCTCATCAAGAGCCTCACTTCAACACAATGAGCCCTTACCACACAGCTTGGTCAGATCGAGCCCTTCTTCCGTACCTCAAACAGACAGTTCCTCCCTACTAATCTCATTGACGAGCCTCCTACAACACAAAGTGACGAGCTCCTAGCTCTATCAGACGAGCCTCTCCGTACTCTAAATGCACTGCCCTCCCCTACAAATCTCATCGACGAGCTCTCCCTTCAACACGTGTGGACGAGCCTCGTTACCATCATCTAGCCCTCCAGACTCCTCAACAGACGGGGCTCCTCCCACAAATCCTACTCCGACGAGCCTCCTCAACACAAAGCCGACGAGCTCCAACTATCTTATCATCTAGCCCTTCTCTGCACTCAAACATCTGCTCCTCCCTACAAATCTCATTGACGAGCTCGCTCAAACACAAAGTGACGAGTTCGTTACCTATGCGATCTGAGCCCTTTCCTCGCACTCAGCAGACTCGCGGCTCCTCCCCTATAATCCATCACGAGCTCTCCCCTTCCAACAAATGCGGACGAGCTCGGCATTCCATCGTGATCTGAGCCCTTCTCTCAGACTCAAATGCACGGGCTCCTCCTCGCTGGGGCTCCATCGACGAGCTCTCCCTTCAACACAGCGACGAAAGCTCTTACTATTTATCGTGACGAGCCCTTCCCTCGCACCTCAAACAGACGGGCTCCTTACTTCTCATCGACGAGCTCTCCTTTCAACACAAAGTGATCTAGCCCCCGCTACCCATCGGTGATCTGAGCCCTCTCCGCACTTCAAACGACAAGTTCCTCCCATCAACTTCATCGACGAGCTCCTCCTTCAACACAGCGGACGAGCCTGCGATCATCAGACGAGCCCTCTCCTGTATTCCCCAAACACGGGCTCCTCCCCTATAATCCCATCGACGAGCCTCCTCTCAAGAAATGCGGACGAGCTCCTGCTACCTATCAGGACGAGCCCTTCTCCCAGAACTCAAACGCACTAGCCTCCCTGGCTATCTGATTGGACGTAGCCTTCTCCTTCAACACAGCGGACGTGCTCTTTTGATGGCATCGATCGAGCCCTTCCCAGACTCAAACACGTGGCTCCCTCCCCACTACACCCCATTGACGAAGCTCTCCCTTCCAACACAAGTGACGAGCCCTGCTACCTATCGGGACTCCAGCCCTTCCGACCTTCAAACGACTGGGCCCTCCCCACAATCCATCGACGAGCTCCTCCCTTCCAACACAAAGGATCGAGCTCCCTAATACGATCGTGATCTAGCCCTTCCTGCCTGAAATGACGGGCTCCTCCCCACAAATCTCATTGACGAAGCCTCCTTCAACACAAAGTAGACGAGCTCCTCGTTACTTCCATCGTGACTCCAGCCTTCGTATCCCTCAAACAGACGGGCTCCTCCCTACAAATCTCACTGATGAGCTCTCCCTTCAACACAAAGCATCGAGCTCCCACTACTCTATCGTGACGAGCCCTCTCCTCGTACGTCGAACGCACGGGGCCCCTCCTTACAAATCTCATCGACGCTCCATTCAACACGGGCGACGAGCTCGCTTACTCCATCGGGCTACGAGCCCTTTCAGACTCAAAATGACTCGGCTCCTCCCTACAAATCTCATTGACGTGCTCTCCCTTCTCACACAGCGACGAAGCTCCACTCTATCAGACTTGAGCCCTTCTTCGTATTCCTCAAACACGGCTCCTCCTGCCAAATCTTATTGATGAGTCCTCCCTTCAACACAGCGGACGAAACTCCCTACTACTTATCGTGATTCCAGCCCTCTCCAGACCAAATGCATGGTCCTCCCTACTAATCTCATCACGAGCCTCCTGTTCAACACAAAGGATTCAGTTCCTCGTTACTCCATCGCACGAGCCCTTCTCCGTACCTCAAACGCACTGCCTCCCTACTGTGTCCTCATCGACCGAGCCTCCCTCTCAACACAGGCGTATCACCCCACTACTCCATCCCAGCCCCTCTCTGCACCCTGCCATCTGCCCCCTCCCCACGACCCACGACGAGCTCTCCCTTCAACACGGCACGAGCTCGATATCATCAGATTTGAGCCCTTCTCCCCAGACCTTAAACAGACGGGCTCCTCCCCTGCTAGTCTACGACAGCTCTCCTTCAACACAAAGTGACGTATTCTTTCTACACCATCGACGAGCCCTTCTCTCGTATTCCTCAAACGTATTTCGGCTCCTCCCCGCAACTCCTCATTGACGAGCTCTCCTTCAACACAGCGACGTAGCTCGGGCACGATCGTGACGAGCCCTCTTCCAGACTTCAAACATACTGCCCTCCCACAAACCGACGAGCCTCCCTTCAACACAAAGTGCATCGAGCTCCCACTATTCCATCACGAGCCCTTCCTCTCAGACCTCAAACAAGACGGGGGCTCCTCCTACAAATCCCAATGACGAGCCTCCAACACAAAGTGACGAGCTCCGCACCTATCGTGATCTAGCCCTTCTCTCAGACTCTCAAACGCACGGGCCCCTCCCTTACAAATCTCATTGACGAGCTCCCTTCAACACGCGACGAGCCCTCATTTCACTTTTCTTCTGCAGACGAGCCCTTCTTACTCCTCAAAATGCACGGCTCCTCCCTTGCTTCAATCCTGTTGACGAGCTCTCCTTCAACACAGCGGATCGAGCTCCTAGCCTATCGACGGTCCTCTCCCGTACCTCGCGTACGGGCCCTCCTTAAAAATTCACGAGCGCCTCCTTCAACACGTAAAGACGAGCTCCCACTATTCATCGACGAGCCCTCTCCGTATTCTCAAACAGACGGCTCCTCCCCTACAAATCTCACTGACGAGCCTCCCTTCAACACAAAGATCGAGCTCTACTACGCCATCGTGACGAGCCCTTCTCTGCACTCCTCAAACGCATCTGCCCCTTACTAATCTCATCGACTTCAGCTCTCCCTTCAACACGGATCTAGCTCCTGCTACTTCCATCGTGACGAGCCCCTCTCCGTACCCCAACGACCTGCCCCCTACAACTTACTGACGAGATCTCCCTTCAACACAGTGACGAGCTCCCATCATCTAGTCGTGACTCCAGCCCTTCTCTCAGACCTCAAATGGGACCTGCCCCCACGCATCCCATCGACGAGCCTCCCTTCAACACGGCGACGAGCTCCCCGCTACTTCCATCGTGGATGAGCCCCATCCAGACCTTAAATCGTACCTGCTTCCTCCCTCAGTCTCATTGACGAGCCTCCCTTCCAACACAAAGGATTCTCACCTCTCTTGTTACCTATCAGACGGTCTCTCTCAGACTCAACAGACGGCCCTCCCTTGCAAATCTTCATCGACGAGCCTCCCTTCAACACAAAGTGACGAGCTCGCTACCTATAAGGACGAGCCCTTCTCTCTGCACCAAAACACTCTGCTCCTCCCTAACTCATTGACGAGCCTCTCCTTCAACAAATGCGACGAAGCCTCGCACCGGACGACGAGCCTTCTCTCAGAATCCCTAAATGTGACGGGCTCCTCCCTATTAGCCCATCGACGCAGCTTCCTTCAACACAAAGTGACGAGTTTTTACATTACTTATCGCGAGCCCTCCTACTCAAACGTACAAGCCCTCCCCACAACTCATCGACGAAATTCCTTCAACACAGCGGATCTAGCCCTCCTCATACCCATCAGTGACGAGCCCTCTCAGAGACTGCAAACAGACGGCTCCTCCCTACTAATCTCACTCGACGAGCTCTCCTTAAACACAAATGACGAGCCTCGTTACTCCATCACGAGCCCTTCTCTCACATTCTAAACAGACTGCTCCTCCCTATAAATTCATTGACGAGCCTCCCTTCAACAAATGCGACAAAGCTCCTGCAACACGTGACTGTTCTCTCCCTGTGAATCCCAAACAGACGGGCTCCTCCCCACAAATTCACTGACGAGCCTCCTCCCTCTGGGCAACAATGCTTTATCTGAGCTCTTTATTGACTGATCAGATCTGAGCCCTTCCCCGTACTCTCAAACACTCGGCCCTCCCACTAATCTCACTGGACGAGCCCCTCCTTTCGAACACAGCTTTATCTCCAGCCCCGTTACCTCCACACGAGCCCCTCTCAGACCTCAAACGCATCGGGCCCTCCCACAACCCTACCGACGAGCTCTCCTTCAACACAGCACGAGTCCCACCCACCCACCTCCAGATCCAGCCCTTCTCCGTACCTCAAATGCATCGGCCCTCCCTCTACGATCCTTCATCGACGAGCTCTCCCTTCAACACGTGGCGGATCGAGCTCCTCGAGCAGCCTCCATCGATGCAGAGCCCTCTCCGTACTCCAAACACGGCTCCCTCCCTGCAGCTCCACTGACTTGAAGCCTCCCTTCCAAACACAAAGGACCCAGCTCTCATACCACCCAGCCCTTCTCCGTACCTCAAACGTAATGCTCCTCCCCTCGCAAATCTCATTGACGAGCTCTCCTTCACCACAAAGGATCGAGCCTCACTCATCGTGACTAAGCCCCTTCTCCCACTCCTCAAACATATGGGCTCCTCCCTACAAATCTCACTGGACGAAGCTCTCCCTTCAATACAAAGTGCATTCCAGTCTCACTATCTACGTCAGACGAGCCCTTCTCTGCACTCTCAAACAGACAGCCCTCCCCAAATCTCATTGACTGAGCTTCCTTCAACACAAAGTGACGAGCTCCCCGGCTACCTATCGCGAGCCCTTCTCTGCATTCTCAAACATATGGGCCTCCCTACAAATCCCATTGACGAGCTCTCCCTTCAACACAGGCTGACGAGCTCCCACTATCTATCGCATCTAGCCCTTCTCTCGTACCTCAAACAGCATCGCTCCGTACTCAATCTCATTGACAGCCTCCTTCAACACAGCGATCAGCTCTCAGCCACTGATTCCAGCCCTTCTTCAGACTCTCAAACAGACGGGGTTCTCCCTATAAATCCTATTGACGAGCTCTCCTTCTCAACAAATGCGGATTCAGCTCCCACGTCAGATCGAGCCCCCTTTCTCTCGTAACTCCCAAATGCATCGGCCCTCCCTACAAACTACTGACGAAGCTCTCCTTCAACACACAAAGTGACGAGTTTCATTACTTTCATCACGAGCCCCCTTCCCCGCACTCTCAAATCAGATCGGCTCCTCCCTACTAACTCATCGACGAGCCTCCTTTTCAACACAGTTTTATCGAGCTCCCCGCTACCCATCGTGACGAGCCCCTTCCACTCAAACAGATTTCCAGTTCTACCTACAAATTCCTATTACAGCTCTTCAACACAGCGGATTTAGCTCCCTATTTCATTTATCAGATTTAGCCCTTTCTTCAGATTTTAAACAGACGGGCTCTCCTTTACTAATCTCATTGACGAAGCTCTCCTTCAACACAAAGTGGACGAGTTCTCAAGTATTTATCGTGATTTGAGCCCTTTCTCTCAGAATTAAACAGTAGACGCAAGTTCCTCCCCATACGCTATCGACGAGCTCTCCTTCAACACATTGTGCGGATTTAGCTTTATTTACTTATCGTGACGAGCCCTTCACAGATCTCAAACAGACGTGGGGGTCTCCTCCCGCTCATCTCACTGACGAGCTCTCCTTTCAACACAAGCTGACGAGCCCTCAAGCATCTATCGCACGAGCCCCTCCCACTCTCTCTGCACCCTGCATCTGCCCTCCCTACAGTTCACTGGACGAGAGTCCTCCTTTCAACACAGCGGACGAGCTCTTTACATTTCACTCTATCGGATCGAGCCCCTTCCCCCGTATTCCCGCACTGGCCCCTCCCTACTAATCCTCATCACGAGCCTCCTTCATCACGCTTTACTTTAGCCCTACACTCTATCAGATCTACCCTTCTTCCCGCATTCCCCACCGCACCTGCCCTCCCTTACAAATCTCATTGACGAGCCTCCTTTCAACACAAAGGACGAGCTCCCTTACCACTTATCAGACGAGCCCTCTTACCCTCAAACACTGGCCCTCCTTACAAATCTCCATCGACCCAGCTCTCCTTCAACACAAAAGGATCGAGCTCCTCGTCACCCATCGACTCCAGCCCTCTCCGCACTCCTCAAACAGACGGTTCCTCCTACAAATCCCACGAGCCTCCCTTCAACACGCACGAGCCCCCACTCCACATCACGAGCCCTTCTCTCAGACAGGCCGAACGCACGGGCTCCTCCCTCACAATCCATTGGACGGCGCTTCCTCCTTCAACACGGAAGTGACGAGTCATACTATCAAGACGAGCCTCTTTTCTCAGAGTTCTCAAAATGACGCTCCTCCCTACAAATCCCATTGACGAAGCTCTCCAACACAGCGGACGAGCCCGCTACCCATCGTGACTCAGCCTCAGACCTCAAATCGCACGGCTCCCTACCTACAAATCTTATCGATGAGCCTCCCTTCAACACAGCGGACAGCTCAATATTTATCGATCGGCGCCCTTCTCTCGTATTTTAAACAGACGGGTTCTCCCCGCCAATCTCATTGACGGAAGCTCTCCTTCAACACGCGACAGTTCTCGCATCATCGACGAGCCCTTCTCTCAGCATTTCAAATTGCATTTGGCTCCTCCCTACAAATCTCATTTACGAGCTCTCCCTTCAACACAGTGCACGAGCCCCACTATCCCATCACGAGCCCTTCTTCCACTTCAAATCACGCTCCTCCCTACGATCTCATCGGGACGAGCTCTCCTTCAACACTCCATGACGAGCCCTCTACCCATCAAAGATGCCCTCTCCACTGTCACGGCTCTCCACAACCCAATTTGATTTACTCCCAAATCGTCTGATCGAGTTTCGATTCAGATCTAGCCCTTCTCTCAGACTAAACAGACGGCTCCTCCCCGCAACTTATCGACGAGCCTCCTTCAACACAGCGGATCGAGTCTCTGCTACTCCATCAGACGAGCCCTTCTCTCAGACTTCAAACATACGGGCTCCTCCCACAAATCTTCATTGACGTAGCCTCCCTTCCAACACGCAGACGAGCTCCCACTACCCATCAGATCGAGCCCTTTCTCCTCGTAATCTCAAACAGACGGGCCCCTTTACAAATCCATCGACGAGCCTCCTTTCAACACAGCTGACGAGCCCTCGCTACTCCATCGTGACGAGCCCTCTCCTCAGACTAAACGTGACGGGCTCCTCCTTACAAATCTCATTGACGAGCTTCTTCAACACAAAGTGGATTTGTGCTCCCTTACTACTTTATCAGATCTAGCCCTTCTCTTTACTCTCAAACATTCGGCTCCTCCCTTACTATCTCACTGACGAGCCTCCTTCAACACGCGGACGAGCTCCTCGCTACCTATCGACGAGCCCTTCTCTGCATTCTCAAAATGCATCGGCTCCCTCCCTAAAATCTCATTGATCAGCTCTCCTTCACCACGTGAAGACGAGCTCCCAAGACGAGCTCCCACTATCCATCACGAGCCCTTCTCCTCAGACCTCAAACACGGGCTCCTCCCACAAATCTTCATCGACGAGCTCTCCTTCAACACAGCGGATCTAGCTCCACTACTTATCGCATCGAGCCCTCTTCACTCTCGCCAAACGCACTCCGGCCCTCCCTACTAATCTTCATCGACGAGCCTCCTTCAACACAAGGACGAGCTCCGCTACCTATCGTGATCGAGCCCTTCGCACTCTCAAACAGACGTGGCTCTCCTACAAATCTCTACTGACGAGATCTCCTTCAACACAAAGTGCATCGGTTCCCATCGATCGTGACTATTCTCTCCCTCGCACTCCTCAAACAGATCGGCTCGCCCCTACGATCTCATTGACGAGCTCTCTTCGCACGGGCGGACGGTTCGCTCCATCGTGATGAGCCTCTTATCCGCACCTTAAACAGACGGGCTCCTCCCTAAAAATCTCATTGACGAGCTCTCCTCCAACACGCGCGACGAGCTCTGCTACCCATCGTGACGAGCCCTTCTCTCAGACTCCTCAAACTGCACACCCTCCTGCAAACTTACTGATTTGCTCTCCCTTCAACACAGCGGATCGAGCTCTACTCCATCAGATCGAGCCCTCTCCAGACCAAACAGACGGGCTCCTCCCTACAAATCTCACTGACGAGCTCTCCCTTCAACACAGGCGGACGAGCTCCTACTATCTATCAGGACGAGCCCTTCTCTGTACCCCAAACAGACGGGCTCCTCCCCACAAATCTCATTGACGAGCTCTCCTTCAACACAAAGGATTTAGCCATACTCACGTGATCTAGCCCTTCTCTCGTACCACAAACGCACGGGCTCCTCCCTACAAATCTCATTGACGTAGCCTCCCTTCAACACAGCGGATCTAGCTCCTCATACGATCGTGACGAGCCCTTCTCTGTACCTCAAACAGACGGGCTCCTCCCTACAAATCTCATTGACGAGCTCTCCCTTCAACACAGGCGGACGAGCTCCCTACTACTTATCAGGACGAGCCCTTCTCTGTACCTCAAACAGACGGGCTCCTCCCTACTAATCTCATTGACGAGCTCTCCCTTCAACACAGGCGGACGAGCTCCTGCTACCTATCAGGACGAGCCCTTCTCTGTACCTCAAACAGACGGGCTCCTCCCTACAAATCTCATCACAGCCTTCCCCAACACAAGTGACGAGCTCGCTACCCATCAGGATCTAGCCCTTCTCCTCGTACCTCAAACAGATCTAAGCTCCTCCCTACAAATCTCATCGACGAGTTTCCTTCAAAACAAGCCGACGAGCCCAATTCATCTCATCAGGACGTCCCTTTCGTATTCTCAAACATACGCTCCTCCTACAAATTCTTGACGAGCTCGCTTAACACAAAAGGACAGCTTCCCTGCATCTATATGACTGAGCCCTTCTTCGTACTCAAAACACCTGCCTCCCTATAAATCTCACGACAGCTCTTCAATAAATGCGACGACTCATACCTGGGTCGGACTTACCCTCGTGAAGACAACAGATTTGGCACAATCTAACACGTATCTCAACAATGATCACACATTTACCGTGGACGATCATCACATCACCACGCCTCCCTACTAATCTCTACGACGAGCTCTTTCAACACAAAGTGACGAGCCCCGCACCTATCGTGACGAGCCCTTCTCTGCACTTCAACAGACGGGCTCCCCATAAATCCTATTGACGAGCCTCCTTCAACAAATGACGAGCCCTCGCACCTATCAGACGAGCCCTCTGCACTCACGCACTGCTCCTCCTATAAACTTTACCGACGAAGCCTCCTTCAACAACGCGACGAAGCCTCAAGCACTATCAGATCTACCCTTCTTCAGAATCAAACACGGGCTCCCTACAAATCTCATTGACGAGCTCTCAATACAAAAGTGACGAGTTTCTTGAGCATTTATCGACGAGCCTTCCCGCATTCTCAAACGCACGGCTCCTCCCTACTAATCTCTATCGACGAGCCTCCTTTCAACACACAAGCCGACGAGCTCCTATCATCAGACGAGCCCTCTGCACTTCAAACGCACGGGCCCTCCCTACAAATCTCATTGACGAGCTCTCCTTCACAGCAGACGAGCTCCACATCATCAGATCGTTCCTTCAGATTCTCAATCAGACGGCTCCTCCCTGCGAATCTCACGACTTAGCCTCCTTCAACACGGGCGGATCGAGCTCCGGCACCTATCAGATGAGCCCTTCGTACCTTAAACGACCCGGCTCCTCCCTACAACCATTGACGAGCTCTCCTTCAACACAGCGGACGAGCTCTTGCTACTCCCATCGATTCCAGCCCTCCTCGTACTCCAAACGCACGGGTTCCTCCCGCAAATCTTACTGACGAGCTCTCCTCTTCCAACACAAAAGTGATCAGCCTCGGCACCCATCAGATCAGCCCTTCCTGATTCCTCAAACATAAGGGCTCCTCCCTACAAATCTCATTGACGAGCTCTCCCTTCAACACGCACGAGCTCCCACTATCTATCGTGACGTTCTTCCTCGCACTTCAAACACGGGCTCCTCCGCACTTAATTCCTACTGACAGAAGCTCTCCTTCAACACAAAGTGACGAGCTCGTTATCTATCGTGACGAGCCTCTTCTCTCAGACTCAAACGCATCGGCCCTCCCTATAAATCTCATTGACGAGCTCTCCCTTCAACAAATGCGGACGAGCCTCGCACGATCGACGAGCCCTTCTCTCAGGACTCCAACAGACGGCTCCTCCCTACAAATCTCATTGACGAGCTCTCCTTCAACACGCGGACGAGCTCTTATTACTTATCGTGACTATCTTCCCCCAGACTCAAATGTGACGCTCCTCCCCACTAATCTCACTGGACGAGCTCTCCTTTTCAACACAAGCGACGAGCTCCCCGTTACCGATATCGAGCCCCTTCTCTCAGACTCCTCAAACAGACGGGCTCCTACCTACAAATCTTATTGATGAGCTCTCCTTCAATAAACAAGACGAGCCCTGATTTGATGATTTGTGATTGTCTCTCCTCCAGACTTTAAACGCACGGGCTCCCTCCCCACACCCCCATTGACGGCAGCTCTCCCTTCCAACACAAAGGACAGTTCCCATCTACACAAAGACGAGCCTCCTTCTCTCGTACTCCCTCAAACGCACGGGCTCCTCCCACAAACTTTCATTGACGAGCTCTCCTTCAACACAAAGTGCACGAGTCCCCACTATCTATCAGACGAGCCCTTTCCAGACTCTCAAACACGTGGCTCCTCCCTACGAATCTCGTGGCAGGCTCTCCATTTCAGCACGGGCGGGGCCGGCTCACACCTATCGGGGCAGGCCTTCTACTGTACCTCGAACATACGGGCTCCTCACCAAATCTCATTGTGAGGAGCTCCCTTCAGCACAGGCCGGGCTGACTCCCACTATCTATCGGGGCAGGCCTTCTGTACCTCAAGCAGAGACGGGCTCCTCCCTGTCATTGGCAGGCTCTCCCTTCCCAGCACGGCGGGAGCGGCTCACGCACCTATCAGGGACCAATACGCCTGGCCCACCTCAAGCAGAGACGGGCTCCTCACTATAATCTCATTGAGCTCTCCCTTCAGCCAAATGCGGGCCGAGCTCACACTTTGCCTGTCGGGACGGAGCCTTCTACGCCAGCTCAAAACGAGACCCGGGCTCCTCCTACCGTCTCATTGGCAGGCTCTCCCTTCAGCACGAGCGGGCGAAACATTTTTACTCTTGCTCCGGGCAGGCCCTTCCACATGCGTAAACGAGGCGGGCTCCTCCACACTAATCTCATTGGCGAAACTCTCCCTTTCAACACAAGCGAGACGAGCTCCACACTTTACCTATCGGGACGAGCCCGCTTCTACGGCCTCAAGCAGACGGGCTCCTCCTAAATCATTGGCAGGCTCTCCTTTCGACACGAGCGGACGAGCTCTTTACCCACCTCAGGTGAGCCCTTCCCACAGCCACCTCAAACAGAGGCGGGCTCCTCCTACTAATCTCGTTGGCAGAGCTCCTTTCCAACACAAGCGGACGAGCTCCTGCTACCTATCAGGACGAGCCAGCCTGCGCCTCAACCAGAGCCAGGCTCCTCCCCTAATCTCATTGGCAGGCTCTCGCTGGCCGCGGGCGGACGAGGCTCTCACTATCGGGTGAGCCCTTCTCTTTACATCAAGAGCGGGGCGAGGGCTCATCGCCTAAATCTCATTGGCAGGCTCTCCCTTCAACACGAGGCGGAATGACTCCACGCTACCTAAAGGGGCGAGCCCTTCTACATGCCTCAAGCAGAGGCAGTTTCCTCTACAAATCATTGGCGACTCATTCCAACCTGAGCGAGACGAGCTCCGCTATCTGCTCGGGGCGAGCCCTTCTCACATGCGTCGAGCAGACGGGCTCCTCCTAAATCTCATTGACGAGCTCTCCTTCAACACGGGGCGAGACTGACCCACTTGCTACCTATCAAGGCGAGCCCCCTTTTCTGCCACCTCAGTAGCGGGCTCCTCACTACAAATCTCATTGACTCTCCCTTCAACACGGGGCGGGCGAGCTCACCGCTACCTCTCCGGGGCGAGCCCTTCTCACGTACCTCAAACGGGGCAGGCTCCTACCTGCAATCTTATTGATGGCTCTCCCTTCAACACGAGCGAGACGAGCTCCCTAATACTATCGGGGGCTGAGCCGCTATACGTACGCCGCAGACGGGCTCCGCTACTTAATCTCATTGAGCTCTCCCTTCAACCTGGCGGGCCAGTTCTGCTAATATCGAGATGACCCTTCACTAACTAGCAGGGCGGGCTCCTCTACAAATCATTCTGAGCTCTCCCTTAACACGGGCGGACGAGCTCCCCTTATCTATCGGGGCGAGCCCTTCTACGCCTCAACGAGACGGAGGCTCCTCCTACGAATCGGTGACGAGCTCTCCGCTGCACGGGCGGGCCAGGCTCCACACTTTTATCGGGATTAAGCCCTTCTGCGCCCTGCCTTAAAGCACGGACGGGCTCCTCCTACAAATCTCATTGACCAGGCTCTCCCTTGACGGCGGACGGCTCTTGCTACCTCTCGGGGCGAGCCCTTCTACGTACCTCCCAGCTTGAGACGGAGGCTCCTCCTGCATGATCTCATTGGCGAGCTCTCAGCTAACACGGGCGGGCTGAGCTCACCTTTTACCTATCGGGGCAGAGCCCTTCTGCAGCCTCAGACATACGGGCTCCTCCCACACAAATCTCATTGGCGAGCTCTCCGCGGCCTGGTGACCCGAGCTCCACTATCTGCTCGGGGCAGGCCCGCCTGCATGCCTCAGCTTGAGCGGGCTCCTCTGCAAAATCTCATTGTGAGCTCTCCCTTTGGCTCTGACGGGCGAGCTCCTGCTACCTGTCGGGGCGAGCCCTTCTCTGTACCTCAAGCGAGGCGAAGATCTCCCTCTGGAAATCCTGTTGGCCAGGCTTTCCCCTTCAGCATAGGCGGGCGAGCTCCCTACCACTTATCGGGGCCAGGCGCCTGCTTTACCTCAGCTTGAGCGGGCTCCTCCTGCTAATCTCGTGTGAGCTCTCCCGCTTCAACACGGGTGGACGAGCTCACTGCTACCTATATCGGGCGAGCCCTTCTCTACGTACCTGGCTTGACGGGCTCTCACTAAAAATCTCATTGGCAAATACTCCTTCAACACGGGAAGCGAGCTCCCACTTATCTTCCGGGGCGAGCCTTTGCCACGTATAAGCAGACGGGCTCCCTCCTACAAATCTCATTGGCGAGCTCTCCCTTCAACACAGCCAGACGGGCTCCTACTTTATCGGGGGGCGGCCGCTACGTACCTCAAACGGGCCAGAGGCTCCTCCCTACTAATCTCATTAGCGAAGGCTCTCTCCCACGCTAGCACGGCCGGGCGAGCTCCACGCTCACTATCGGGGCAGGCCCTTCTCTGTGCCCACGCACTCAAACGAGACGGGCTCCTCCCTACAAATCATTGAGATCTCCCTTCAACACGGTGACGAGCTCCAGCTATCTGCTCCGGGGCGAGCCCTTCTGTACCTCAGCTTGAGGCCGAGGCTCCGCCTACGAATCTCGTGGCGAGCTCTCCCGCTAGCACGGGCGGGCCGGCTCACGCTACCTGCTCAGGGATGAGCCCTTATCTGTACCTTAAACGAGGCCGGGCTCCTCCTACAATCTCATTGACTCTCCCGGCCCGACCTGACGGACGAGCTCTTGCTACCTATCGGGGCAGAGGCACTTCTGGCCTCAAGCGGACGGGCTCCTCCCTGCAATCTCATTTGGCAGAGGCTCTCCGCTGCTAGCTGGGCGAGATGAGCTCCTGCTGCCTGCTCGGGGCGAGCCATACACGTGCGCCAAAGCAGACGGGCTCCTCCCTACAAATCTCATTGACGAGCTCTCCATGACACGGGCGGACAGGCTCCACTATCTATCGGGGCGAGCCCTTCTCGTACCCACCCAGCCACGAGGCAGGCTCCTCCCTGCAAATCATTGGCCAGCTCTCCGGCGGCCACGGGCGGGCGAGCTCCTGCTACCTATCGGGGCCAGGCCTTCTACGTACCTCGAACAGACGGGCTCCTCCCTACAAATCTCGTGGCTGAGCTCCCGCCGGCCACGGGCGGGGCTGAAGAAGCTCTGCCACTGTCCGGGGCAGGCCCGCCTGCAGCCTCGGCTTGAGCGGGCTCCTGCACCTGGAGAATCTCATTGAAGAGCTCTCCGCTGACACCGAGGGAGGCCAGGCTCCCTACGCATCGGGGCAGGCCCTTCACGGCCTCCAGCAGACGGGCTCCTCCCTATAATATCATTGGCAGGCTCCTGGCACGGCGGACCGAGCTTACGCTACCTGCTCGGGGCCAGGCCTTCTCTTTGTACCTGCAGCAGGCGGGCTCCTCCACTACAAAATCTCATTGTCGAGCTCTTCACGTACGAGGCGGACGAGCTCACCTTTCTCTCGGGCGAGCCCTTCTACGTACCTCCGAAAGCGAGCCAGGCTCCTCCCACGTCTCAGTGACAGGCTCTCAGCTAGCACAAGCAAGACGAAACCACGGCCTCTATCGGGGCGGAAGAAAGCCCTTCGGCCTCGAGAAGCAATACGGGCTCACCACTTATGAAATCTCGTGACTCGCTTCAACACGGCGGGCAGAAACTGCTGCTACCTATAAGAATGACCCTTCTGCGGCGCAAACGAGGCGGGCTCCCTCCCTATAAATCACGTGGCGAGCTCGGCCCGGCATGCGGGGGCCAGGCTCCTAGCTACTATCGGGGTGAGCGCCTACGTAACTCAACGGGCAGAGGGCTCCTCACACAAATCTCATTGTGAGCTCCCTTCCCAGCACAGGGCGAGATGAGCTGCTTTACCGCCCTATCGGGACGAGCCTTTTTGTACCTCAAGCAGGCGGGCTCCTCCCTACTAATCTCATTATGACTCTCCCTTTCAACACAGGCGGGACGGCTCTTTGTCGAGGCAGGCCTTCTGGCACACTAAAGCGGGGCGGGCTCGCCCTATAAATCTCATTGTGAGCTCCTTCAACAAATCGCGGGCGGCTCTGCTACCTATGGGCGAGCGCATACGTAACCAGCAGAGCGGGCTCCTCCCCTACGAATCTCATTAGCGAGCTCCGCCCACGGCCACAGTGACGAGCTCTTTACTACTTTACCGAGGGCCAGGCAGCCTTCCTGTACACCTCAGCTTGAGCGGGCTCCTCCCTACTAATCTCATTGGCGAGGCTCCTCCTTTCCTTTAGCACCTAAGCGGAATGACTCCTGCTACCTATCAGGCGAGCCCTTCTCGTACCTGAAGCAGACGGGCTCTCACACAAATCTCATTGCGAGCTCTCCGCTTCCCAGCACGGCGGGCGGCTCCCACTATCTCAGGCGAGCCCTTCTCTGGCCTCCAGCAGGCGGGCTCCTCCTACGAATCATTGGCAGGCTCTCCCTTCAACCGCCGGGCGGGACTGAGCTCCTGCTTCTCTCCCGGGGATGTGGAGCCGCCTGTTGGCTACCTTAGCGGGCGGGCTCCTCCCTACAATCTCTGTTGAATGAGCTCCACTTCAACACAGGCGGACGAGCTCTTGCCTGTCGAGGGCAGGCCTTCTGCGTACCTCAAGCAGGACGGGCTCCTCCTGCCGGGCCTCCACTGTTGGCCGAGCTCCGCCCAGCCTGAGGCGGACGGCTCTGCACTATCGGGGCAGGCGCTCATACCTACGACGCCCATGGGCTCCTCCTGCAAATCTCATTGAGCTCTCCCTTCAGCACGGGCGAGACGAGCTCCCGCTATCTGTCGGGGCCGAGCCCTTCTACGTACCTCCAAGCAGGGCTCCTCCCACTCTTAATCTCGTGTGACTCTCGCCCCGGCCACGGCGGACGAGCTCACTCATATCGGGACGAGCCCTTCTACGGCGCACCTCAGCAGACGGGCTCCTCCTATAAATCTGTTGTGAGCTCTCCCTTCAACAAATGCGGGCGGCGATGCACGTTTCCCTGCTCGGGGCGAGCCCTTCTCGTAGCTTCCAAACGAGGCGGGCTCCCTCCTACAAAATCACCATTGCGAGCTCTCGGCTAACCGCAGGCGGGCGAGCTCTTGCTGCTGCTCGAGGCGAGCCTTCTGTACCTCAAGCGAGCGGGCTCCTCCTACTAAGCTCATTAGAGCTCTCCTTTCCAGCACAAGCGGGCGAGCTCACACTACCGCCAGGCAGGCCCTTCACCTGCAACCAGACCCAGGCTCACACTGCAAATCTTATTGATGAGCTCTCCGCTAACCCTGGCGGGGCCGGCTCCCTGCGGGGCCGAGCCTTCTGCAGTACCTTAAACGAGACGGGCTCCTCCTCACTGTCTCATTGGCACGGCTCTCCCACTTCCCTTACGAGGCGGGCCAGTTCACTTTGTCGGGGCGAGCGCCCTGCAGTACCTCAAGCGAGCGGGCTCACTCACCACTGCGTCATTGGCAGGCTCTCCCTTCAACACGGCGGGCGACACTATCTGCTCGGGGCCAGCCGCTTCTGCGGCGCACTCCAAAGCGAGGCCCGGGCCGCCACCACGAATCTCATTGGCGGCTCTCCCATTCAACACGGGCGGGCGAGCTCCTGCCCTGTCGGGATGAGCCGCCACGGCGCATAAACGGGCGGAGCCACCACCGTCTCGTGTGACTCCCTTCAACACGGTGGGGGGGACGCGAGGCTCACACCTATCGAGGACCAGGCCCCTTCTCGTACCTCAAAACATACGGGCTCCTCCTACAAATCTCATTTGTGAGCTCTCCGCTGGCACGGCGACGAGCTCCAGCTATCTATCGGGGGCGAGCCCTTCTACGTACCTCAAAGCAGGCAGGCTCCTCCCTACTAATCTCATTGTGAGCTCTCCTTCAGCCTGGGCGGGACTGACTCCGCTACCTCGGGGCCGACGCCTGCACGTACTCAAGCAGAGACGGGCTCCTCCACTATAAATCACATTGGCCGATACCAAGCCCAGCTAGTGTTCGGACGAGCTCGCGCTCTCGGGGGCGAGCCCTTCCTACGTAACTCAAAGCGGGCCGGGCTCCTCCTACAAATCTCGTGGCAGGCTCCCTTCCAACACGGGGCGAGACCCGAGGCTGCATCGGGACGGGGCCTTGCTGTACGCCAAGCGGTGGGCTCCTCCCTACAAATCTCATTGACGAGCTCTCCTTTCAGCACAAGCGGACGAGCTCCTGGCTGTGGGAATGAGCCGCTGTACCTCAAGCGAATGGGCTCCTCCCACCTGAAATCCGTGCGAGCTCTCCTTTCAACACGAGCGGACGAGCTCCCTACTGCTGCTCGGGGCGGCCCTTCTCTTTACACCTGTGAGGCCGGGCTCATAAGCACACAATCTCACAGTGTGAGCTCTCCGCCACGGCCGCGGCGGGCCCGAGGCTCACACTACCTATCGGGGCCAGGCCCTTCTGCGGCTCCCAAGCGAGACGGGTTCCTCCCTACAAATCATTGGCAGGCTGCTCCCTTCCTTTTTGCGCGGGGGCCGAGGCTCCACCCCTCTGTGGGGGGCCAGGCCCTTCTACGTCGTCGAGCAGGGCGGGCTCCTCCTCTGAATCATTGGCAGGCTCCCTTGACACGGGCGGACGGCTTACGCTACCTATCAAGGCAGGCCTTTTACGCGCCTGAAATAGCGGGCTCCTCCTACAAATCGTGGCGAGGCTCTCCCTTCCAGCACGGCGGGCGAGCTCTGCTTTTGTCGGGGCGAGCCGCCTGCATACCCTGCGGCAGGGGCCGGAGCCACCACCTCACCAGTCTGTGATGGCTCTCCGCTGCCGGCGGGGCCGAAACCTGTGCTCTCCGGGGCGAGCCACTACGTACCTTAAGCGAGGAGCGGGCTCCTCCCTATGTCTCATTGTGAGCTCTCCCTTCAACACGGGCGGACGAGTTCACCTTTAACCCTCGAGGCGAGCCGCCCACCGTACCTGAGCAGAGCGGGCTCTCCTGCAAATCTCATTGAGGCTCTCCCTTCAACACGAGTGACGAGCTCCACTATCTACTCGGGATGAGCCCTTCTGGCCTCAAACGAGGCGAGAGGGCTCCTCCCTCCCGAATCATTGGCGAGCTCTCCCG
Source organism: Tetrastigma voinierianum (assembly GCA_016808115.1). Classification (NCBI taxonomy): domain Eukaryota; kingdom Viridiplantae; phylum Streptophyta; class Magnoliopsida; order Vitales; family Vitaceae; genus Tetrastigma; species Tetrastigma voinierianum. The sequence goes on from JAEQBH010006801.1 coordinate 249,078, forward strand.
CCGCAATGCAGGCGGGCCAGGCTCTGCTTACTATCCCGGGATAAGCCCTTCCTGCAGCTGCCGCCTAAGCAGACGGGCTCCTCCCTACAAATCTCATTGACCAGCTCTCCCTTCAACACAGGCGGACGAGCTCTTTGCTACCCCTATCGGGGCAGGCCCTTCTGTACTCAAGCGGACGGGCTCCTCCTGCCAAATCATTGGCGAGCTCTCCGCCCAGCCACGGCGGACGAGCTCTCACGCCTGCTCGGGGCGAGCCGCTACGGCCTCGAACATACGGGCTCCTCCTACCGTCATTGGCCAGGCTCTCCCTTCAACACGAGCGAGGCCGAAACTCCACTGTCTCGGAATGAGCCCTTCTCTGTACCTGCAACCAGGGCCGGGCTCCTCCACTACGAATCTCGGTAGCGAGCTCTCGCGCCTGGCGAGGGCCGAGCTCACACTGTCCGGATGAGCGCTACGCCTCAGACAGACCCAGGCTCCTCCTACAAATCCTCGATGGCGAGCTTTCCACGCTAACCGGCGGACTTGAGCTCCCTACTGCCCTGCCAAAGGGGCGGGCACTTCTCTTTACCTCAGCTTGAGACAGTCCTCCGCACTAATCTCATTGGCAGAGGCTCTCCCTTGGCCACAGGTGGGCGAGCTCTGCTACTATCAGGGCCGAGCCCTTCTACGTACCTCAAGCAGGAGCGGGCTCCTCCCTAAAAAAGATCTCATTGAAAGCGAGGCTCTCGCTGACACGGAAGGCGAGCTCCACTATCTGTCGGGGCGAGCCTTCCTGCGGCGCAGCCAAGCGGGCGGGCTCCTCTGCAATCTCATTGGCGAGCTCTCCCTTCCACAGCACGAGCCGGGCCGGCTCCCACTATATCGGGGCGAGCCCTTCTACGCCCGCACCAAAACGAGCGGGCTCCTCGCACTAATCATTGGCAAACTCTCTCCCGCAACCTGGCCCGGGCGAAACTCTACTTTTCTCAGGGCGAGCCACCCTGCAGCGCACACCAACGAGCGGGCTCCTTTCCTACGAGCTCTATTAGCGAGACCACCACGCTAACACGACGGAGGCAGCTCCCACTATCTGTCGGGGCGACCCTTCTCTGTACCTCAAGCAGGCAGGCTCGTCCTACGAATCTCATTGGCAAACTCTCCGCGTAACCACGGGCGGGCGAAACTCTCTTTATCGGGGATGAGCACCCTATCTGTACCTTAGCGAGGCAGGCTCACCCACCTGCATCTCGTGGCGAGCTCTCCCTTCCTTTAGCACGGCGACGAGCTCTTGCTACCCTCTGCTCCGAGGGGCAGGCGCTGCATGCCTGTCAGAGCGGAGGCTCCCTCCTGTAATCTCATTGTGAGCTCTCCCTTAAACACGGGGCGGGGCTGAGCTCACACTTTACCTATCGAAGGACCAGGGAGAAAGCCTTCTCTGTGCCTCCAAGCAGACGGGCTCTCCCTACAAATCTCTCATTGATAGGCTCTCCCCTTCAGCACGAGGGCGGGTGAGCTCCAGCTGCTCCCATCGGGGCGGCGCCTACCTGCGTACCTCGAACGGAGGCCGGGCTCCGCCCTGCAAATCTCGTTGGCTTGAGCTCTCGCGCCACGGCCACGAGGCGGACGGCTCTGCCTATCAGGCGAGCCGCTACGCCTCAAACGAGACGGGCTCCACTCCCACAAATCTGTTGGCCGAGCTCCTTCAACGCACGGGCGGGCGAGCTCTGCTATCAGGGCGAGGCCCTTCTCACGTACCTCAAGCAGGAGCCAGGCTCTCCTGCAATCTCGTGAAGAGCTCTCGCCGGCCGCAATTGGAATGGCTCACTACTACTTATCGAGGGACGAAGCCCGCACCTCTTTGTACCTCAACCAGACGGGCTCCTCCTATAATCATTAATGACTCTCCACTGCAACCACAGGGACCGAGGCTCTGGCTGCCTCCAGGCCCAGGCACTGCGTACGCCAAACGACGAGGGCTCTCCCTACAATCTCATTGTCGAGGCTCTTCGCAACCACAGCGAGACGAGCTCACGCTACCCTCTCGGGGCAGGCGCTGGCGCGCCAGCGAGACGAGGAGCCACTCCGCACTGCACCCAGTCACACCGTGGCGAGGCCGCCCGGCCACAGGCCGGCCGAGAAGCCCAGCTATCTAGCCGGGACGAGAAAGCCCTTCTACGGCCGCACCAGGCATAAGGCTCCTCCCTCTGAATCTCATTGGCGAGCTGCAAGCTTAACCTGAGCCAGACTGGCTCTGCTACCTGGGGCAGGCCCTTCTGTACCCAGCAGGCCGGGCTCCTCCTATAAATCTCATTGGCGACTCCCTTCCAACAAATCACGGGGCGCGGCTCTTTTGCACTGTCAGGGAGCTGAGCCCTTCCTGCATGAAACAAGCGAGCGGGCTCCTCACTGCAAATCTCGTGTGAGCTCTCCGCCCAGTACGGGCGGGCTGAGCTCTTTCTGCTGCTCCGGGACGAGGCACCTTCTGGCTGCCTCAAGCGGAGCCCAGGCTCCTCCTGTCTCATTGGCAGGCTCCTTTCAACACTGGCGGACGAGCTCACGCTCTCTATAGGGATGAGCCCTTCTCTGTACCTCAAACATGCGGGCTCCCTCACTGCCTGATCTCATTGGCGAGCTCAGCGGCACGGGCGGGCCGAGCTCCCTCTTACTTGCTCGAGGCGAGCCCTTCTCTTTACCTCAACGGGCGGGCTCCTCACCACCGTCTCATTGGCGAGCTCTCCCGCCCGACACGAGGCGGGCCAGGCTCTGCACCTATCAGGGCGAGCCCCTTCCTACGTACCTGGCTTGAGACAGGCTCCTCTGAAATCTCATTAGCGAGCTCTCAGTAGCACGAGGCGGCTGAGCTCCCGCTCTCGTAGGGCAGGCCCTTCTGCATCGTCGACAGACGGGCTCCTCTACAAATCTCATTGGCAGGCTCTCCTTGACACGGGCGGGTGAGCTTACACTTCTCAGCTTGAGCCCTTTTACGTACCTCGAATGGCCGGAGAGCCGCCACTGCGATCTCATTGGCCAGGCTCTCCCTTCTAACAACACGGGCGGACGAGCTCTGCTGGGCCAGGCCAGCTACGTACCTCGAGCAGAATGAGCTCTCCCTCTGAAATCATTGATGAGCTCTCCCTTCCAACAGGCGGGACGAGGCTCCTGCTATCGGGACGAGCCCTTCTACGTACCTCAAGCAGACCAGACCTGCTACTAATCTCATGGACGAGCTCTCCCTTCAACACAGGCGGACGAGTTCCTGCTACCTATTAGGACGAGCCCTTCTACGCCTCAAGCAGGCGGGCTCCTCCCTGCAATCTCGTGGCAGAGCTCTGCTGCCCGGCAAGTGAGCCCCAGGCTCGCTATCTATCGGGGCAGAGAAAGCGCCACACGTACCTCCAACGAGGCGGGCTCCTCCCTGCAATCTCATTGGCGAAGCTCTCCGCCGGCACGGGCGGGACGAGCTCACGCTGCCCTGCTCCGAGACCAAAGGCCGCTTCCTGCAGCGCACCTTGCGCGGGGCGAGTACCCTACAATCGTGTGAGCTCTCCCTTCAACACAGGCGGACGAGCTCTTGCTACCTATCGGGGCCAGACCGCCTGCGTACCTCGAAGCGAGGGCGGGCTCCTCCCACGCAAATCTCATTGGCAGGCTCTCCCTTCAACACGAGAGCGGCGAAGCTCTGGCACTGCTCGAGGGCCAGGCCCTTCTGTCACACCTCGGCTATCTGGGCTCCTCCTACAAATCATTCCAGCGAGCTCTCCGGCCCCGACGAGGGCGACGAGCTCCCACTATGTATCAGGGCGAGCCCTTCTGTACCTCGAGCAGGCAGGCTCACTCCACACAAATCTCATTGACCGACTCCGCCACGGCACGGGCGGACGAGCTCCTGCTACTGTCGGGGCAGGCCTTCTCACGTACACCTTCACATGACGGGCTCCTCCCTACAAATCATTGGCTTGAGAGCTTTCCCTTCAACAGGGCGAGACTGAGCTCCCTACTACTTGCTCCGGAATGACCCTTATAACTGGGCTCCCTCCCTACTAATATCATTGCGAGCTCCGGCCCCCGACCACGAGGCCGGACGAGCTCACTACCTATAGGGGCGAGCCTTCTGCCTCAAGCAGAGGCGGGCTCCTCACAAAAATCTCGTGTGAGCTCTCCTTCCAACACGGGAAAGGCTGGCTCCCACTATCTATCGGGGCAGGCCCTTCTCTGTGCCTCAAGCAGACGGGCTCCCTCCTGCAATCATTGAGCTCTCCACCCCGGCCTGGGCGGACGGCTCCTACTGCTCAGGCGAGCCTACCTGCATGCCTCAAACCCAGTGTTGCTCTCCACTACTAATCTCGGCCCGGCGACTCTCGCCCGACACGAGGGGCGGACGAGCTCACACTTCTCATCGGGGCAGGCCCTTCTCCATACCTCAACAGGCAGGCTCCTCCCTACAAATCATTGGCGAGCTCGCTCTCCCTTAAACACGAGGCCGAGACGAGCTCCCACCTATCTGCTCCCGGGGCAGGCCCTTCTACTGTACCTCGAAGCAGGACGGGCTCCTCCTACGAATCTCATTGGCGAGCTCTCCCTTGGCCACGGGCGGGCGAGCTCCTGCCCACTATCGGGACGAGGCATACGGCCTGCCTGTGAGCCGGGCTCCTCCTGAATCTCATTGGCCGAGCTTTCCCTTCAACACAGGCGGACGAGCTCCCACACTACTTATCGGGGCCAGGCCCTTCTTTGTACCTCGGGCAGGCAGGGCTCATCCACCTCAAATCATTGACGATCTCACTCCTTCAGCACGGGCGGACGAGCTCGCGCTACTATCGGGGCTGAGCCGCTTCTCTGCCACCTCAAGCAGGCAGGCTCCTCCCACACAAATCTCATTGGCAGAGCTCTCCCGCGCTTATGGCGGGCGAGCTTTCTACTACTTATCGGGGCAGGCCTTCTCGGTACCTCAAACGACGGGCTCCTCCCTTACTAATCTCGTGGCCAGGCTCTCCGCCCGGCCTGACGGATGACTCCTGCTTTACTGTCGGGGCGAGCCCTTCTACGGCCCACCTCGAAGCAGGCGGGCTCCCTCCTGAATCATTGATAGGCTCTCCCTTAGCTTAGTAGACGAGCTCCTGCTTTGCTCCGGGAGACCAGGCCCTTCTCTGTACCTCAGCAGACGGGCTCGTCCTACAGGAATCTCATTGGCGAGTTCTCCGCCTTGGCCGCAGTAAACGAGCTCCCCGCTATCTGTGAGGCGAGCCCCTTCTACGCCTCGAAGCAGACGGGCTCCTCCTGCAAATCTCATTAGCCAAGCTCTCCGCCCGGCCACGGGCGAGTGGCTCCTGCTACATGGGGCAGAGCCCTTCCTCGTACCTCAACGGGCGGGCTCCTCCCTGCTAATCTCATTGGCAGAGCTCTCCGCTTCCCATGAATGCGGGCGGCTCCACGCACCTGCCGGGGGCGAGCCCTTCTAAACACCTCAACCGAGAGCGGGCTCCTCCTGAAATCTCATTGCTTGGCTCTCCGCCCGGCACGAGGCGGGCGAGCTCCCTACTACTTGCGGGGCAGGCCCCTTCCCTGTACGCAAGCGAGGCGAACCACTCCGCACTAATCTCGTGTGAGCTCTCCCTTCAGCACGGGCGGGCGAGCTCCACACTGCTGTCGGGGCGGGCCGCACTACGGCACACCGAAGCAGGCAGGCTCCCTCCCTACAAATCATTGGCAGGCTCTCCCCTTGGCCACAGGCGGGCGGAAAACTTTCTACTACTGCTCAGAGGCAGCCGCTGTTTCAAGCAGGCGTGCTCCCTCCCTTACTAGCTCTCATGTGAAACTCCACTTCAACACAAACGCAGACGAAACTCCACTTCGGGGCAAACCCCTTCTGTATCTCGAAGCAGACGGGCTCCTCTTTGCAATCTCATTGACGAGCTCTCCAGCCCGGCACGACGAGGCTGAGCTCACGCTATGGGGCGAGCCCTTCTCTGTACCTCAAGCGAGCGGGCTCCTCCTAAATCTCATTAGAGCTCTCCCTTTAACATAGCGGGCTGAGCTTTCTACTACCGTCGGGGCAGAGCCTCGAGGAGGTACCTCGAACGAGCGGGCTCCTCCTTGCTAATCTCGTGTGTGAGCTCTCCCTTCAGCCTGGCCCGGGGGCGAAACTCACGCTGCCTGCGGGGCCAGGCCCTTCTGCGTACCTCAAACGGGCGGGCTCCTCCTACAAATCTCATTGATGAGCTCTCCCTTCAAAACGGCGGGCGAGGCTCCTGCTTTACTATCGGGGCGAGCCCTTCTCTGTACCTCAAGCAGGCAGGCTCGTCCTACGAATCTCGTGGCGAGGTTCTCCCTTCAACACGAGCCGCGAGCTCCCACTATCTATTAGGGGCAGGCCCTTCTCACGTACACCTCCAACTGACGGGCTCCTCCCGAATCTCATTGACAGGCTCTCCCGCCCAGCCACGAGGCGGACAAGCTCCACATACTGGGGCAGAGCCCTTCTGCGCCCACCTCAACCCCGAGGCGGGCTCCTCCCTACAAATCTCGTGGCAGGCTCTCCACTTCCAACAAATGCGGGCCGAGCTCACGCTGCACCTGTCAGGGCCAGGCCCTTCTACGTACTCAAGCAGACAGGCTCCTCCTGCAAATCTCATTGAGCTCTCCGCAACCGCAGGCGAACGAGCTCCCTACTACTATCGGGGCGAGCGCCCACCTTTACCTCAAGCAGGCGGAGCTCCTCCTACTAATCTCATTAGCCGAGCTCTCCCTTGACCTGAGGCGGGCCAGGCTCCCTACTACTGCTCAGAGGGCGAGCCTTTTTGCATGCACCTCAAGCAGAGGCGGGCTCCTCCTGCAGAATCTCATTGGCAGAGCTCTCCGCCCAGCCACGGCGGACGAGCTTTCTACTACTTATCAGGACGAGCCCTTCTCAGTACCTCAAACAGACGTGCTCCTCCTTACTAATCTCATTGTGACTCTGCCTTCAACACAAGCGGGCCAGAGCTCACACTGCCTCTCGGGGCGAGCCCTTACGTATCACCAGCAGGCGGGCTCACTCCTGCAAATCATTGCGAGCTCTCCCTTCAACACGGCGGACGAGCTCACCGCTACCTATCGGGGCGAGCCCTTCTGTACCTCAAGCAGGCGGGCTCCTCCCTACAAATCATTAGCAAGCTCCCTTGCTCTGGCTGTCTGACTCCCGAGGCTATCTATCGGGGCCAGGCCCTTCTACGTACCGTGGGCTCACTCCCTACGGGCTCTCATTGACAGGCTCTCCCGCGCTTCAGCACGGGCGGACCCGGCTCCCACTATCTATCGGGGCAGGCCCTTCTCACGTACCTCAAACGGACGGGCTCCTCCCTGCAGGTCATTGACAGGCTCTCCCTTCAGCACGGAATGGGCCGGAGGCTCCTGCTACCTATCCAGGGCGAGCCGCTACTGCATTGCCTAAAGCAGGCGGGCTCCTCCTACAAATCTCCTGGCGAGCTCTCCCTTCAGCACGGGCGGACGAGCTCACGCTGCCTGCTCGGGGCGGAAGGCAGCCTGCCGCGTGTTTCGGGCGGAGGCGGTGGGGCTCGCTCTGCCGATCTCATTGATAGACTCTCTCCCTTCAACACGGCGAGACGAGCTCCTGCTACCTACTCAGGGGCAGGCCCTTCTCTGTACCTCCAACAGGCAGGCTCCTCCTACAAAATCTCATTGTGAGCTTTCCTTGACACGGGCGGGGCAGGCTCCCTCTCTGCTACTTATCGGAACGACCCTTCTTTGTACACCTCGAGAAGACGGGCTCCTCTGAAATCTGGCAGGCTCTCCTTGGCTTACGAGGCGGACGAGGCTCTGCTACCTGTCGAGACGAGCCCTTCTGTACCTCAAGCAGGCGGGCTCCCTCACTGCAAATCTCATTGGCGAGCTTTCCCTTCCAGCACGGGCGAGACGAGCTCCCTACTGCCTCGGGGCAGGCCCTTCTCTTTACCTCCAAGCAGGCGGGCTCCACTCCTACTATCTCATTGGCAGAGCTCTCCCTTGGCCACGGTGGGCGGGCTCCTGCTACCTGTCCGGGACAGGCCCTTCCTGCAGTACCTCAAACGAGACGGGCTCCTCCACAAAAATCTCGTAGCCGAGCTCTCGCCCGGCACGGGAAGGCGAGCTCCCACTATCTATCGGGGGCCCAGGCCCTTCTGCGGCGCCTGAACCGGACGGGCTCCTCCTGCAAATCATTGGCCGAGCTCTCCCTTGACACGGCGGGCCAGAGCTCCCTACTGCTTTGCTCCGGGGCAGGCCCTTCTGTACGCCGAACGAGCGGGCTCCTCCCTGTAATCTCGGTGACCCGAGCTCTCCGCTTCTAACCTGGCGGACGAGCTCCTGCTGCCTGCCGGGGCGAGCCCTTCTCTGCAGCCACCTCGAAGCGAGGCGGGCTCCTCCCTACGGAAATCTCGTGGCGAGTCTCCCTTCAGCACGGCGACGAGCCCACTGCTCTATCGGGGCAGGCGCTACGTACCTGAACCAGGCAGGCTCGTCCTCTGAGTGAGCTCTCCCTTGGCCACGGGGCGGGCGGCTCTTGCTACCTAGGGATGAGCCGCTATGCGTACCTTAAGCAGGTGGGCTCCTTTGCAAATCTCATTGAAACTCCCTTGGCCGACACGGGCGGGCGAGCTCTTGCTACACCCTGCTCAGACAGAACCTTCTCTGTACCTCAAGCAGGCGGGCTCCTCACACCGTCTCGTGTGACTCTCCCGCGCACTTAAACACGGGCGGGCCCGAGCTCACGCTACCTGTCGGGGCGAGCCCTTCTCAGTGCCTGAACGAGCGGGCTCCTCCTCTGAAATCTCATTGTAGCTCCCTTAGCCTGAGACGAATGACTCCTTTTATCTGTCGAGGCCAGAGCCTACGTACCTCAAACGAGTGGCTCACTCCTAAATCTCGTGAGCTCTCCCTTCCCAGCACGGGCGGGCGAGCTCTTGCTACTGCTCGGGCCGAGCCCTTCTCGCACCCCTCGAAGGACCCGGGCTCCTCCTGAGTCTCGTGTGACTCTCCGCCCGGCCACGGGCGGGCGAGCTCCACACTTTACCTATCAGGGCGAGCCCCTTCTACGTACCTCAAGCAGGCCAGGCTCCTCCCTACAAATCTCATTGAAAAACTCTCCCTTCACGCTTACAGGTGGGCGAAGCTCCCTACTACTTGTCGGGGCAGGCCCTTCTCACATGCCTCAAGCAGGCCAGGCTCCTCCACACTAATCTCATTAGCGAGCTCTCCACACAACACGAGGCGAGACGAAGACTCACACCTGCTCAGGGGCAGGCCCTTCTGCAGCCACACCTCAAGCAGACGGGCTCCTCCCTACCAAATCATTATCGAGCTCTTCCGCAGCACGGCGGACGAGCTCACACACTACCTATCGGGGCAGGCACCTACACAGTACCTCAGCAGACAGGCTCCTCCTACCACAAATCGTGGCAGAGAGCTCTCCCGCTAACCTGGCGGCGGCTCCAGCTATCTGTCGGGGCTGAGCGCCTGCGCGCCTCGAGCATACGGGCTCCTCCACCGTCTCATTGGCGAGCTCGCAACCGCGGGCGAATGAGCTCCTGCGCACTATAGGGCGAGCCGCGCCTGCATGCGAACGGGCCCGGTGCCCTGTCCGTCTCATTGGCGGCCTCGCTTCAGCAAATGCGGGGCGAGCTCCACGCTCTCCGGGGCAGGCCCTTCTGCGGCAGCTTTCGAGCGGTGGAAACCTCCTCCACCAAATCATTGGCGAGCTCTCCCAGCCCGGCCACGAGGCGGGCGAGCTCTTTACTACTGCTCGGGGCAGGCCCTTCCTGTACCTCAAGCGATGGAGCTCCCTCCTACTGAATCTGTTAGCGAGCTCTCCTTTCCTTGAGCGGGCGGGCTCCTGCTACCTGCTCGGGGCAGGAAGAAAGCCCTTACCGCACCTGAGCCTCCACGGGCTCCTCCTCTGGAAATCTCATTGTGAGCTCTCCGCCCGGCACGGGGCGGGCCCGGCTCACACTACTTATCGGGGCGAGCCCTTCTCTTTACTCAAGCGGTGGGCTCCTCCCTACAAATCTCATTGGCAGAGCTCTCCCTTCAACCGCAGCGGGCGGACGAGAGCTCACACTACCTGGGACTGACCCTTCTACGGCCTCCAAACGGAGGCGGGCTCCTCCTGAGTATCTCGATGGCAAATACTCCCATAAGCACAGTGACGAGCTCACTATCTATCGGGGCAGGCCCGCTAAATGCGTCGAGGCGGGACGGGCTCCTCCCTACAAATCTCGTTGAGGCTCTCCTTCCAACACGGGCGGACGAGCACGCTACTGTCGAGAGCGAGCCCTTTTAAATGCCTCGAAATGACGGGCTCCTCCTACTCTGAAGATCTCATTGGCCAGGCTCTCCTTCAACACGGCGGACTGAGCTCACGCTACCTGTCGGGGCAGAGCGAGGCGACGCTGTACCTCAACGAGCGGAGCTCCCTCCCTCTGAATCTCATTGATGAGCTCTCCCTTGACGCGGCGGACTGACTCCTGCTACTTGCTCGGGCGAGCCCTTCTCGTACCTCAGCAGGCGGGCTCCTCCCATAATCTCATGGGCGAGCTCTCCCACGCCCGACCGCAGGCGGGCGAGTTCCACCGCACCTCATTAGGGCGAGCCTTCTACGTACCTGAAACAGGCCCGGAACTCCTCCTACAATCTCATTGGCGAGCTCTCCGCCCGACCACGGGCGAGACAGCTCCCCCACTTTATCTATCAGGGACAGGCCCTTCTGTACCTCGAACAGACGAGGCTCCTCCCTGCAGTCTCGTGTGAGAGAGCTCTCCCTTCAACACGGGCGGACGAGCTCCTGCTACCTATCAGGATGAGCCCTTCTCTGTACCTTAAGCGGGCAGGGCTCCTCCTGCAATCATTGGCTTGAGCTCTCCCGCGCCCGACACAGGCGGGCGGAGCTCTTAGCGCACCATCGGGGCGAGCCGCCTGCATTGCCTGTGAGGCGGAGGGCTCCTCCTGCCAATCTCATTGTGAGCTCTCCCGGCTTCCAGCCTGAGCGGACGAGCTCCTGCTACCTGTCGGGGGCGAGGCCGCCTGCCTCAGACATACGGAACCACTCCTACGAATCTCGTGTGAGCTCTCCCTTCAGCACGGTGACCCAGGCTCCCTATCTGCCGGGGCGAGCCCGCCTGCATGCCTGGCGGGCGGGCTCCCTCCCTCTGGAAATCTCATTGTAGCGAGCTCTCCGCCCAGCACGAGCGGGCAGCTCTGCTACTGCTCGGGGCGAAGCCCTTCTGCTACCTTAAAAACGAGCGGGCTCCACTCCCTACAAATCTCATTGGCGAAGCTTTCCGCTAACACGGGCGGGCAGAGCTCCCACTACTTGCTCGGGGCGAGCCCTTCTCTTTACCCCTGTGACCCAGGCTCCTCCTTACTAATATCATTGACAGGCTCTCCTTGGCCACGAGGCGGACGAGCTCACACTACCTATCGGGGGCGAGCCGCACCTGACGTACCTCAAAGCAGAGCCGAGAATTTCCTCACACAAAAATACCGTTGTGGCTGCACCATTGGCAGCTGAGGAAAACGAGCTCTACTATCATCGGGGCGAGCCCTTCTACGTACCTCAACGAGCGGGCTCCTCCTGCAATCTCATTGGCGGCTCTCCCTTCAACACGGCGGACGAGCTCCTCTTTGCTGCTCGGGGCAGGCCCTTCTCACGTACCTGAAGCGGACGTGCTCCTCCTACTAATCTCATTGGCGAGCTCTCGCGCTTCAGCACGGGCGGGCGAGCTCACGCTACTGTCGGGGCAGGCCCTTCTACGGCGCACCGAGCAGGCGGGCTCCTCCCTGCAATCTCATTGCGAGCTCTCCCTTAAACCTGACTGGACGAGCTCCACTATCTATCGGGGCCAGGCCTTCTGCAGTACCTCAGACAGACGGGCTCCTCCTATGAATCTCATTGGCCAGGCTCTCCCCTTGACACGGGCGGCGGGGACGAGGCTCACGCTATCAGGGGCAGGCCCTTCTGCGTACCTCGGGCGGACGGGCTCCTCCTGCAGATCACATTGGCAGAGCTTTCCCACGCCCGGCGAGGCCCCGCGAGGGCGGGACGGGCTCCTGCACTACTTATCGGATGAGGCCCTTCTTTGTACCTCAAGCAGACCGGGCTCCTCCACCTGGAAATCTCGTGGCGATCTCTCCCCTTGGCCTGGGCGAGGACGGGCTCACGCTACCTATCGGGGCGAGCCGCTTCTCTGTACGCAGCTTGAGCGGGCTCCTCCCGCCTCAAATCTCATTGGCGAGCTCTCACAGCTAGCATAGGCGGGCCGAGCTTTCTACTGCCTGGGCGAGCCCTTCGGTACCTCAGCAATGACGGGCTCCTCGCTACCCAATCTCATTGGCTTGAGCTCTCCGCTTCAACCGCAAGCGGACGAGCTCTGCTGTCGGGGCGAGCCCTTCTACGTACCTCCAAGCGGGCGGGCTCACTCCTACAAATCATTGATGAGCTCTCTCCCTTCAAAGCGGCGGGCCGAGCTCCTGCACTGTCGGGCAGGCCTTCTCGCCTCCCAGTGAGACAGGCTCGTCTCTGAATACGTTGTGAGTTCTCCGCCCAGTAGTAGGCGAGTCGCTGCTCATTAGGGCCGAGCCCTTCTACGTACCTCAACGACGGGCTCCTCCCTACAAAATCTCATTGGCCAGGCTCTCCCGCTGCACGGCGAGACGAGCTCCTGCTGCACTATAGGGCAGGCCTTCTGCGGCCTCGAACGGACGGGCTCCTCCTCCTGAATCATTGGCCGAGCTCTCCCTTCAGCAAATGCGGACCGAGCTCACCTTTTACCCTGCTCGGGGCGAGAGCCCTTCTGCGTACCTCAAGCGAGACGGGCTCCTCCTCTGAATCTCATTGGCCAGGCTCCCACCTTCACCACGGGCGGGCCAGGCTCCACTACTGCTGCTCCGAGGCAGCCACTTCCTGTACGCACCAGCGAGGAGCGGGCTCCTCTACTAATCTCATTGGCGAGCTCTCCCTTCCAACACGGGCGGGCGAAGCTCCCTACTGCTATCGGGGCGAGCCCTTTTACGTACCTCCAAGCAGCGGGCTCCTCCTATAATCTCATTGGCAGGCTCTCCGGCCAACCACAGGCGGGCCAGGCTTTCTCTGCTCTCCGCGGGGCGAAGCCCCTTCAGTACCTCAAAGCGGGCGTGCTCCTGCCACTAGCTCTCATTGGCAAACTCTCCCTTGACACAAGCGGGCGAGCTCCACGCCTGCTCGGGGCAGGCCCTTCTACGTATACGAAGCAGGCAGGCTCCTCCTGTAATCTCATTGGCGAGCTCTCGCCCGACACGGGCGGACGAGCTCACGCTGCCTGTCGGGGTGAGCCCTTCTACGTACTCGCCAGACAGGCTCCTCCCCTACAAATCATTGGCCAGGCTCTCCTTTAACATAGGCCCGGGCCAGGCTTTCTACTGTCTCCGGGGCAGGCCGCTCGGTACCTGAACAGACCCGGGCTCCTCCTTGCGGCTCATTGCCAGGCTCTCCCTTCAACACAAAGCGGACAGAGCTCCACCACTTTGTCTCCAGGCAGAGCCCTTCTACGTACCTCCAAGCGGGCCGGGCTCACTTCCTAAATCTCATTGATAGGCTCTCCCTTGAAAGCAGCGGACTGAGCTCCACCGCACCTGTCGGGGCAGAGCAGCTTCTCTGTACACCTCAAACGAGACGGGCTCGTCCACAAATCTCATTAGCGAGTTCTCCCTTCCAGCACGGCTGACGAGCTCCCATCTGGCTAGGGCGAGCCCTTCTGTACCTCGAAGCCAGACCCCGGGCTCCTCCCTAAATCTCATTGGCAGGCTCTCAGCCCCGGCCACGGAGCGAATGACTCCTGCTTGCACATGGGGGCGAGCCGCCTGCATACCTCGAAACTGACGGGCTCCTCCCTACAAATCTGTGACGAAACTCTCCCTTCCAGCAAATGCGGACGAAACTCCACACTACCTGCTCCGGGAGCCGAGCCCTTCTACGTGCCTCAAGCCGGACGGGGCTCATCCCTCTGAATCTACGTGTGAGGCTCTCCGCCCGGCCACGGGCGGGCGAGAGCTCCCTACACTGTCGGGGCGAGCCCCTTCCACGCCTGGCAGACGGGCTCCTCCCTACTAATCTAGTGGCTGAGCTCTCCCTTCAACCTGACGGGCGACTCCTACTATATCGGGCCAGGCACTACTTGTACCTCCAAACGAGGCAGATCCCTCCCTACGCAAATCTCATTGGCTTGAGCTCTCCGCAACCTGGGCGGGCCAGGCTTTCTACTTATCGGGGCAGGCCGCTGGTACCTCGAACAGACGTGCTCCTCACCCACTAATCTCATTGGCAGGCTCTCCCTTCAACCGCAATGAGACGAGCTCTCACTACCTGCTCGGGGCGAGCCCTTCTACGTATCTGAGGCGGGCTCCTCCTACCAAAATCATTGGCAAACTCTCGTAACCTGGGCGGGCGAGCTCTGCTACCCTGTCGGGGCGAGCCTTCTACGTACCTCAGCTAGACGGGCTCCTCCTACAATCTCATTGGCAGGCTCTCCCTTCAACCGCGGGCATACGAGCTCCCACTATCTATCGGGGCAGGCCTTCTACGTACGCCGAATAGACGGGCTCCTCTGCAGATCATTGACGAGCTCTCCCTTCCCAGCACGGCGGACGAGCTCAGCTTTATCCCATCGGGGCGAGCCTTCTACGTACCTCCAACGGGCCGGCTGCTCCTGCAGGCTCGTGGCGAGCTCTCCCGCGGCACGGGCGGACGAGCTCCTGGCACGCCGAGGGCGAGCCCAGCCTGCAGCCACCAAAAGCGAGGCGGGCTCCGCCCTGCAAATCTCATTGGCGAGCTCTCCGCCTTGGCCACGAGAGGCGGGGCGAGCTCACACTGCCTGCTCGGGGCCGAACCCTTCTGCGCCTCGAAGCAGGCGGGACCTCCCTGCAAATCATTGATGAGACTCTCCCGCTTCTTACGGCGGGCGAGCTCCTGCTACATCGGGGCAGGCGCGCCTGCAGCGCACCAAGCAGGCCGGGCTCCTCCCTACCACGGAATCTCATTGGCAGGCTTTCCCTTGACCGCGGGCGGGCGAGCTCCTACTCGCTATCGGGGGCGAGCCCTTCTTTGTACGCACCTCAAACGGGCGGGCTCCTCCCTACAAAGCTCATTGACGAGCTCTCCCTTCAGCACGGGCAGACGAGCTCCTGCTTCACTGTCAGGGCGAGCCGCCTACGCACACCTCAAAGCAGGCAGGCTCCCTCCCTACGAATCTCATTGGCCAGGCTCTCCCTTTAACATGAGGCGGGCCAGGCTTTCTACTACCTCCGGGGCAGGCCCTACTCGGTACCTGGCTTGAGCGGGCTCTCCTTACTAATCTCTGTGTGGCTCTCCGGCAACCTGGCGGACGAGCTCACACTTCTGCTCGGGGCGAGCCCTTCTCGTACCTCGAACGAGGCGGGCTCCTCCTGCAATCTCATTGATGAGCTCTCCCGCCAAAGCAGGCGGGCCGAGCTCCTGCTACCTGCTCGGGGCGAGCCTTACGCTGCACCAGCAGAGCGGGCTGTCCCTACAGATCATTGGCAGTTCTCCGCCCACTTCCAGCACGGCGACGAGCTCCCTTCTCCCATTAGGGCGAGCCTTCTGCAGCCGCCGAACGGGCGGGCTCCTCCTGATCTCGTGTGACTCTCCCTTCAGCACGGGCGGGCAGAAGCTCCTGCTACCTATAAGACGAGCCGCCTTTCTATACCTCCAAGCAGACGGGCTCCTGCAAATCTCGTGGCAGAGCTCTCCGCCCCGACCATCGCGAGGTGAGCTCTGCTACACTATCGGGGCGAAGCCGCACCTGCATGCCTCAAGCAGACGAGGCTCCTCCCTACAAATCATTGGCGAGCTCTCCTTCAACACGAGCGGGCGAGAGCTCCTACTACTGCTCGGGGCAGGCCGCTACAGTACACCAATGACCCGGGCTCCTCCCACACTGTGGCATCTCATTAGCGAGCTCTCCCGCCCCGACACGAGGCGGGCGACTCCCACTCTTACTTATCGGGGCGAAACCACCATGCCTCGCAGGCAGGCTCCCTCCCTATAATCTGTTGGCAAAAACTCTCCGCCTTAGCCCAGCGGCGGGGCGAGCTTTCTTACTGCTCGGGGCGAGCCCTTCGGTACCTGAACGGGCGTGCTCCTCGCCTTCGTCTCATTGGCGAGCTGCCCTTCCAGCCTGGCCGGACGAGCTCACGCTACTGTCGGGGCGAGCCCTTCTCACGTATCTCTCAAGCAGGACGGGCTCCTCCCTCTGAATCTCATTGGCAGGCTCTCCGCTTCAACCGCGAGGAAGGACGAGCTCACGCTACCTGTCGGGGCCGAGCCCTTCTACTGACACCTGGCTCCGACAGGAGCTCTCCTCTGCAAAATCTCATTGACGAGCTCTCCCTTTAACATAGGCGGGCGAGCTTTGCACTGCGCCAGGCGAGCCCTTCTGGTACCACCAAGCGGTGAGCTCCTCCTTACTATCTCATTGGCGAGCTCTCCCTTCCGCGCAGCCGGGCGAGCTCCTGCCTGTCGGGGCGACGCACCTGCGTACCCACCAGCTTGACGGGCTCCTCCCGCAAATCTCATTGGTAGGCTCTCCCTTCACCATGACGGGCGGCTGCTGCACCTGTAGGGGCGAGCCGCCCTGCAGCTACCTGGTGAGCAGGCTGCGTCCTACGAAAATCTCATTGGCGAGTTCTCCCTTCAACACGGGCACGTGAGCTCCCGCATCACCGTAGGGCGAGCCCTTCGTACACTCCAAGCAGACGGGCTCCTCCTGCAGTCTCGTGGCCAGGCTCTCCGTGGCCACGGGCGGGCGAGCTCACGCTACATGGGGCAGGCCCCTTCTACGGCCCGCACCAACGGTGAACTCCCTCCCACAAAATCTCGCCCAGCTCTCCCTTCAGCACAGGCGGACGAGCTCTTGCTACCTATAAGGATGAGCCCTTCTCTGTACTCCAAACAGACCAGGCTCTCCCCTCACAATCTCATTGGCCAGGCTCTCACTTTGGGCAGAGCTCCACACTGCTGCTCGGGGCAGGCCTTCTGCTCAAGCAGACCGGGCTCCTCTACTAATCTCATTGGCAGAGCTCTCCGCAACATGGCCCGGGCGGCTCCCTACACTGCTCGGGGCGAGCCCTTTTACGTACCGACAGAGCGGGCTCCTCTAAATCTCATTGCGGCGGCTCCCTTCAACCGCCAGGCGGGCGAGCTTTCTACTACTTATCGGGGCAGGCCTTCACCGGTCACCTCAAAGCGAACGTGCTCCTCCTTACTAATCATTGGCGAGCTCTCCCTTCCCAGCCTGGCGGACGAGCTGCACGCACCCCTGCTCAGGGCAGGCGCCGTATCACCGAAGCAGGCGGGCTCCTCCTACAAATCTCATTAGCAAACTCTCCCTTCAACCACGACGGACGAGCTCCATCTACCTATCGGGGCAGGCCACTTCTACGCCTCCAATGAGCGGGCTCCTCCCTGCAATCTCATTGGCGAGCTCTCCCTTCAACACGGGCCTCTACGAGCTCCCACTTGTCATCGGGGGCGAGCCGCCGCAAAGCACCAGATAGGCGGGCTCCTCCCTCTGAATCATTGGCAGAGCTCTCCCTTCCATACAGCGGCGGACCCGAGCTCATCTCTCGGGGCTGAGCCCGCTACGGCGCGCCAAGCAGGCCCGGGGCTCCCCTCCTACGAATCTCGTGGCTCTCACGCCGACACGGGGCGGGACGAGCTCCTGCCCACTATCAGGGCGAGCCCCTTCTGCGTACCTAAAGCAGACCGGGCTCTCTAAATCTCATTGACAGGCTCTCCGCTTCCAACGGGCGGGCCAGGCTTTGCTACCTATCGGGGCAAGCCCTTCTACGCCTCAAAACGAGCAGGCTCCTCTGATCATTAGTGACCCTCCGTAACACAGCGAGGCGGCTGCACTTTACCTATGGGACGAGCTTCTGCAGCCACCTGGCAGAGCCTGAGCTCCCTCCTACGAAATCTCATTGGCGACGCTATACGAGGCGGGCAGGCTCTACTACTTATCGGGGCAGGCCCTTCTTTGTACACACACCAACCGAGGCGGGCTCCCTCACCTAATCTCATTATCTCCCTTCAACACGGCGGACGAGCTCCACGCTACCTCTCGGGGCAGGCCTTCTGCAGCACCTCAAACGAGCCCAGGCTCCTTCTGGAAGTCGTGGCCAGGCTCTCCGCTTTGCCTTAGGCGAGACGAGCTTTCTACTGTCGGGCAGGCGCACCGATTGCACCAGCGGGCAGATGGCACTGTCTCGTTGGCGAGGCTCTCCCTTCAGCACAAGCGGACGAGCTCACGCTACCTACTCCGGGAGACGAGCCCTTCACGTACGCCAGCGGTGGGCTCCTCCTGCAAATCTCATTGATAGGCTCTCCCTTCAAAACGAGCGGGCGAGCTCTGCTTCTGTCGGGGCGAGCCCTTCCTACATGCCTCGAGCAGGTGGGCTCGTCACACCAAATCTCATTAGCGAGTTCTCCTCAGCACGGCGTGAGCTCCCACTATCTATGGGGCAAACCCCTTCTACGCCACCTGAAGCAGACGGGCTCCCTCCTGAAATCATTGAGCTCTCAGCCAGCCTGACGAGACGAGTTCCAGCGTATCTGCTCGGGGTGAGCCGCTTCTACGGCCACCTCCAAGCGGGACGGGCTCCTCCCTCTGAATCTCATTGGCCAGGCTCTCTCCCCTTCAACACGAGGCGGACGAGCTCCACACCCTACCTCAGGGCGAGCCACTTCTGGCCACCGCAGCAGACGAGCTCCTCCTGGAAATCTCATTGGCCAGCTCTCCAGCCCGGCCTGGGCGGACGAGCTCTGCCTCTCAGGGCAGGCCCTCCCTCTGTACACCCTCAAACGAGCGGAGGGCTCCTCCTGGAATCTTATTGGCCCAAACTCCCACCTTCCAGCACAGTGAGACGAGCTCCCACTTATCTGTCGGGCGAGCACTATACGTACACCTCAGTGGCTTCAGGCTCCTCCTACTGAAATCTCATTGGCAGAGCTCTCGTAACCGCAGGCGGACCAGAGCTCCCTATCTGCTCGGGGCGACCCTTCTGCATACCTCAAGCAGGCAGGCTCCTCACTGCAAATCTTATTGACGAAGCTCTCCCTTGGCCTGACGAGACGAGGCTCCTACACTATGGGACGAGCCGCCTGCAGGTGCTTGAGGCTTGACGGCTCCTCCCTGCAAATCTCGTGGCTTGAGCCTCCCTTCAGCACGGGCATACGAGCTCCCTGCTCCCACTCGGGCAGCCACCCTTATCTCACCCCACCTCAGCGGTGAGCTCCCTCCCGATAAATTTTGTTAGTGAGCTCTCCGCCCGACACGGGCGGACGGCTCCTGCTACTGTCGGGCGAGCCCTTCTGTACACCTGGCTGTGAGCCAGGCTCCTCCCTCTGGAAATAGTTGGCAGGATTCTCCGCTTCAACCACGAGGCGGGACGAGCTCCACGCTACCCTGCTCCGGGGCCAGGCCTTCCTGCGGCGCACTCGAAGCGAGGCGGGCTCCTCCTACAAGGAAATCTCATTGGCAGGCTCTCCGCCCAGCCTGACGGGCGGCTCCCCGCCCATCTAGGGGCCAGGCCCTTCTACGTACCGCAGCAGACGGGCTCCTCCCGCAAATCTTATTGTGAGCTCTCCGCCCGGCTACGGTGAGACCGAGCTCCTACTACCTATAAGGGCAGGCCCTTCCATAGGTGCGAAGCGGGCGGGCTCCTCCTTCTTTATTTTGTTGGCGAGCTCTTGAGACACTCTCCTTTCCGACATGTATAATCAAGCTACAATCGACTACATACCTTTGTAAGCCCTAGCCTGGCGAACTCGAATAGGACACGTGAGCGGAAGGACGAGGTCAACACCCGCGAGTCGGACCGGCGAGAGCCCTTTGGCCCCAATCCCTGAATTCCATGCATGCGGGTGCATAGCCAAGAAACCCTGGCCGTGTAGGAGCAGAATGATCTACAAAGTTGAAGACGATACAGTCTGAATTTCTATGATTCTCGACTAGGATAGCGCGGTCGAAGAAGAGCAAATAACATAAAATTCCCAGAGGACGAGTATCCATTAAAAGAAGGATAATACAGGTAGTAGACCCCAGGTCTAACAAAAAAAAAAAAAAAAAAAAAAGAAAAAGAAAAGCATAATAAAATTAGCGGAGACGAGCCTCGGATGTCAAGTATCAGACGAAGAAGAATGAGAAGGGGCCTCAACATGAGTACTAGGCTGCGGGGAGTTAGTTGTTCTCAGAAAGATTCCTCTCTCCATCGCTTGGGAGGTCAAGTCGAAATCCCCGATCGGGTGCTGTGAATGTTCTGTGAAAAGCAAGCCATCAGAAGCCCACTTGAGGCTTTTGACACAGTCCGTGATTACTAATGACCTGAGTCTACGGAACAACCATATCATCGCGCGGATGAAGTTGATGCGTGATACTGCGACACTCCTCGTTTAAATTTGTCACGATAAATCCCACGGCTTGAGAGGACTCACGTGAAGCGGTCTCAATGACCACCGCCCTCACGAAATCTCACGGCGAAGCGGAAATTTAAATTGTTTCTCCATTTAAATCCCAGGCTCCGTTGTGTAGCCTTGACTCCATTTGCAAATCCCGTTGTTAAGCAAAGGAGATGATGAGTTCCTCCACAACAATTGAAGCTCACCACAGGTAGAATCTTGACCCCTCGGAGCCTCAATCAAATCATCTCATGAACACGAAGTTCATCTCGAACCTCTGAAACTCTCCACCGTGATCGTCGAGATTACTGGGACCTCGCCTTCCCTGCCCACGGCGATCACGAATGAAGCGAAGTATGCTTCAGATCGACGTAAGTCTTTCTATTTCTTCAGACAAATGCTGCACTCGTCCCTGCAGCTCGTCCCGCTCAGAAGTCAAAGTAGTCACTTTCGCCTTATAAGTTAGGGCGATGCCATGTTTTCATTCGAGTTTGGCTTTTTCGTGACCCCTTGAATGAGTGGCAGCACATAAAGCAAACACGGGAGTGGAACTCGACACAGGCCGGGAGAGTTAGCATAATTATAAACTGCAGAAGCAAATCCACGGAAGAAGCGAGGCCAAGGCCTCATCAACCCAGCAACTCCTTCGATCTCTCGATATCGGAATCATTAGGGGATGGATGAGACGGCACCGTAGAAAGCCGACATTGGATAACGAAAAGTCATGACTTCATCAACCGCGATTTTGTTCTCTATACTCGACTTCGACCACCTTCGGGAGATTGGCTCGGCGAGGTCGAAGGAGCGTTCCTATAGTTAGGGGCAAAGCGCCAGCGGTGATCGCGCCAGCTCGATGGATTCCCCACCTTTGCGATAGGCTCGGAAGAGGGAGCCCGAGCAGACCGGGGAATCGGCCCAACGGGACGAGGGCCGCTCGAGACATGGGATGAGGACTTAGAGGGCAAACAATCTACGAACTTTGTTGCGGGCCCGGCGAGTCCCTCTTAGGAGAATCTGTTTTCCTCCTCTTTGCACTCCGAGGTTTTCGAGATATCCCTTCGGATGAGCTAAGATCTCCTCCAGTTAGGAGCGACCATGTGGTGAAGAGAAAAATTCGGAGTAGAGGAGGCGAGGCCACAAGGAAGATTTTGTGGGCTTGAGACCGGATGGTGGGGACATCAGGTATGGCTCGGCGTAGGAGTGAGCGGAGTGTTGAGTCAAACGAAGCGACGGTATCTTCGTCGCTAAGCTGAGACGGCGTACGAAAATATAAAAGGAAATCTAGGGTGAAGTATTCAATCGGCGTTAGATGAATTAAAACAAAGGTAGTGATCCTCACGGGAGGTTGTCGGGCGTTCCACGTTCTGGAGTGCGCTGAGTGTCTTCCACGTCTAGAATTGTACTCCCGGTTGGAGCCCGGTGACAAGAAATATCAGCTTTCCATGTCCTATGAGAAGAAGGAAATTAAATCCACCGAAGGGGCTCCGGAGCGTCTAGGGAAATAAATAAACCTCGTGATGCCATCCGGATTAAAGATATAGGAGCAAAGCCACATTAGGGCCTTGAGTCCCTGATATAAAAAGACCAGCAAACCCACTAAAATGCCCCAACCATTAGGGGCCAGTTGGGAAGGGCAGTCTTAAGTCTTTGAAGAACACAGTTTGATGAAAGTGCGAGTGGAAAGCGGAGGCCGTTATCAAATGCGACCTCAAAAACATACCATTCGAGACGCGGAGTAGCGTGCGAGTGGTCGGGGCATATCCCGGGCACGAGGAAGAGGCGGTGCCGTTCAACGAAATCGGCTTCGTGAAGGGCTGACCTTACTCGGATCCTGCCATGGCATAATGAGCGGTAACTTTTGAAATCCGACCCCTTAGGATGTGTGATCAGGTTTATTTTCCTTTTGCCTTTACGAAGGAGGGGCGTACGCGGGAAGGCATCGGGATTAAGGCGATCAAACGACCGGGGACTTCCTAAATTAGATCGGGGAGATAAACATCAGCGGGAGGAATTTAGCATGGATACGAAGATGAAGAGCGATTCGAGGCCCATACATGAAGCAAACAAGATAAACAAAAACACCCGGGACCAGCGGAGATCGGGAAGGAAGCGAAGCCTGGCATGAATAAATAGAAGGTTAAGAGGGCGGAGGAAGGCGGCGAAGGGTCGTCAAGCAGGAAGGCGGTAGCGAAACCAGGTCATTAGTAATATCAGGCTAATGGCGGCGACCGGAATATCCGGAATGGACGTTGAAGCGGCGGTCGGCAAGGGGTAATTACGTGCCTGCGGCAGGTACACAAGAGTGGGGGGCGCGATGAGATATGAAAGGGTGGACCGAAGTATCCCTCGCCAGCCCAGATAAAGCAATGGGGGCGTGCCCCTGCCATGTCCTACATAGCGGCCAAAGGAGGTCTAGGCTCATTGGGCCCAAAACATGGGTTGAAAGTAGGGAGCCCATATTCAACTGATCCAGCGAATCCTTCGATAACGGAAGGTAGAATATTCACTAAGATAACAGCCTATTCGCGATCAAGTCCTAATATCATTGGGTTCGAGGAAAAGTAATGAGAAGGCCCAGTTAAATGGGAATCCTCGGTAAAAGAGGATTCTCCCAAATAAGCCCCCTTGGCTAATCCGTTGCTAAATCTAAGGCTAACAATATGAAACATATCCTCGATGGGAAGGGACTCTAGTCATCAGACGATCATCCCTTTATAAATACAAGGCCACCCCATCGGTGAAAGTGCCTTTCGCTCGGGCGTAATACTAAACAACGCACGAGCATTCTCTCTCTTTTTCTCTCAAGGAAGAATCGGCTTAGGCATCGGAGCGGCTCTGGGCGAGCCCCGCCGACCTCTTTCTAGTTTTGCAGGAGTACTTCTCGGGGCACGCGGTCGGGTGCGGCGATCCTCCCAGCCAAACGTCCGGCATCCTCCGGTTCAGCCCATGTTAGTCTTGTTCAACCAACTGACCCCAAACCTGCTCGGCCAGTTCGGTTGAAAGAAGCATCATCATCAATTAATTAGAAAAACTTATAGAAATAAATAAAGAACATACAAATATATTAAAATAATTAAATAGACTAGCATATGAATAACCTATTAAAAAATCAAACAAATCTTCAAATACTAGAAGAAGCTAAAAATTTCCATAATATACCCGAAGGTCTAAGTTCAAACAATCCTTTTAGTAAAACAGATTTGACTTTACTAAAACAAAATAACATAATAATATTATTATTAATAAATATAAGTCAAGCTTGAAGTAGAGATCTATGATAAACCTAGTAGTTCAAATACACAAGATATAGAAAACCTTATAAAAGGTATAAATAATTTAGAAATAGGAAAATCAAATAAATCAATAGCTATACTTAGAACTTATACTTTTGGAACAAGTAAAGACAAACAAAAAAGTGGTTCCTATCATTTATCTTTTATATAGAGATGTGAATAATAAACCTAAAATAAAAAGATGTATTATTTATACCTCTATTTTAAAGATGAAAATAAAGAATTATTAGAGTTTGATTTTTTACCCTGAAAATGATAAAAGTGAAAAACAGAACGCGGTTGGAGATGCTCTTAGCAATGCCCGACTCAACTTTGGTATTTTCTAGCGCTGATATCTCGGTCTATTTGGATAATTATTTTTAATAATTAATAATTTTCAACTCCAACTTATTTAAGTTGGATTATGTAATATTTTTAAAAGATATTAATATATTAACCAATGTTGTGATTTGCAAAAATCCGATCCACGACTGAACCGTGGTCCCTGAAAATGTCAAAGCAATGGTTGAATAACGGTTCCCGAAACGATCCAATCGATGGAACCAAATTAATTTTTAAACACTAATATCAACTTTTTTTTTTTTTTTAAATCATTAATAAATTTTG
Source organism: Tetrastigma voinierianum (assembly GCA_016808115.1). Taxonomy (NCBI): domain Eukaryota; kingdom Viridiplantae; phylum Streptophyta; class Magnoliopsida; order Vitales; family Vitaceae; genus Tetrastigma; species Tetrastigma voinierianum. Next base: position 273,435 of record JAEQBH010006801.1, read on the forward strand.
AATCATCTAATTCGATCAATCCAACCCATCTGAATTGATTCTAAGTTTAGAAAAACGAGGTTAAGTTATATTTATACTAAAGATATCAGAAATATATTTTAAATCATCTAACTCGATCAATTAAGTGTTACAAACAAATTCCGTAGTATTCATATATATATATATATATATATATATATATATATATATATATATATATATATATATATATATAATAAATTCAAGTTGATCAATTCTTATTTGAATTAGGTTCAGTTAGTCATCAATCAATTAAAGTTGTAACATGCATTTGACCTCTGAGTCATTTTATATCCTTTTATAAATGTTAATTTGTTTAGGAGTTATAATTTTCAAGATCATTTAATCTATTTACTTCAATTTTCTATTTAAAATAAATATGAGTAAACCTTTAATACCTACCCAAATGCCTTTACACCTAATTAATTTGAAAGATCCAAATTTAGCTTCATTAAACCAGTAAGCTCAGAAAGAGAGGATCAATAAAACCCCGTACTATAGTTTGACTAGCTTTAAGTTTAATATATATTTGCCATTAAAAATGGATAAATGTTGTAAATGAAGGGTTAGAATATTGATTGATAAATGACCTCCTTCATTGTAACACTATGAAGCCCTTTATGAGACTCGAGGATTTTTATGAACTTGATTCATGAAGTTTATGTACTTATTACTTAAGGAAGCATATTATAGGTGTTGGAATAAATGACATTCATTGTCATTAATCCTTGAGGAGTCCAAAGTGTAGGGAGTCCAACGTTTGGCTTGCCAAACTTTGGTTTCCTGAATGTTAAGGGTATCACCTTTAGCCTATAAAGGTGAGACTTCCTTATATAGAAAAGAGAGGTTTTTTCTTTTGGTTTTGAGTTTATCAAAGAGTGTGGTGTGCATTTTGGTTTTGGAAGGGGGGAAAAAAAAAACAAACAAACAGCTTTGGCCTTGAGGAAAAAAAAAATTTTAAGGAAAAAAAAAAAAAAAAAAAAGGAAGCCGTATTTGGCGCGAGGTTTCTTTTGGATCTGAGGAGGAGAACCACGGGTTGACAAGGAAACACCAATGGAACTCAAGACCTTGGGTTCAAGAGCGAGCTTATCTGATAAACCCGTGCTTTGTTGTGATATTTCTTGCGAGAAATATATGATAAGGAGAAAGTCTTTTAGGCTAAAGAACATTATTCTCACTTTGTGAGTTTGTGCTAAATTCCTTTGTGGTCTTAGAGATTTAAAAGCGCAAAGCAGAGAAGTTAAGTACAGAGAGAATTTAGTTGTTTTTTGGCTGGTTTTACCCCACCCGGTCTTTTTCCTAGGAATACTTTGTTGCGTCATTGAATTCCAATTGTCTGAATTGGTTTGGGAATAGAAATTGATCAATTTTCCTGTTTTGCGGAGAATGGACATTGGTTCGGAACTACCATGGTTCCACTTGCATACCTTTCAGTGGCAGCCCCTCTTGTGTGACACAAGCACCGGTGATGCCTACTACGGTGCTATCTCTGTCTCACCTGGAGAAAAACCAGAGAAATTCGGTGGACTTAATTTCAAAGGTGTAGTGCTATTCTATTTGACCACTTGAATCTTGCGAGATTCTTAGCAGCGGAAGAAGCTCGAAGCTCAAAGAGATGGCGCGATATCGAGTCATCGGTCATCTTTGTGGATGCTTGAAACATTGACTTTACGTGCGGGAACTACGTCATGAATGCTTTAAGCGATTCTCTGCCAATGTGTATCGAGATAAAGAAAACGACGGGCTATGGGTTCACTGGGTAGAAATATAAAGCCCGAGGATGTGGGCGAAAAGTTCGTTTATGAAGTGGAGTTCCTCGATTATAAAATGGTAGATTCTAAGGCTGTGGTCGATCAAAGTCAAGAGCTTCAAGTAATCCTCCATGAGATTCATCACAGGGAATGATGTTGGCGAAACTTTTCAAGTGGCGACTATTATTGAGCCTCACACTTTGAAGAACTTAAAACTACCTCGAAACATAAGAAGGGAGATGAGCATCGAAAGATCTAGTTGTCGACTTAGCATCGAAGACCAATAAAGGTCTGAAGGAAAATGACACACAATCCCAGTGAGGCTAAAGCTAACTTTGTGGAACATGGTCCAAGGTTCCAAGTTAAAAAAAGGCAACAACAAAGGAAAAGGCACTAAAAATTTAGGACCAAAAGGGAGTGTTCAAGAAGCAAAAAAGTTCATCGGAAATGCTTCCAGCCCAGAGCAAGGTCACAAATCTTAAGTTGCGAGACTTACGAGAGAGAGCAAACTCCAAGAAGCCCAGTGTAGTTGCGACATCTCCAGGATGTGTGCGAAATTGACCTCCAACTAGTGATCTGCAAGGTGAACTTGGTGGTATCCAATCCCAGGGAATGGTGGATTGACACGGTGCTACCCTCCATGTATCAATTACGATAAGATGATGTTCTCCACCTTTGAACCAGTGAGGCGGAGAAAAGGTGTTCATGGGAGCTTCATACATCGGATATCAAAGGGCGAAGCGAGTGGTCTTGAAGATGACTTACGGGAAAGAGCTAACTCCTAACCGATGTGTTATATGTTGCAAATCCATGAGCAATTAATACGGTTCTTTGTTGAATAGTCATGGATTTCGGTTGGTGTTTGAGTCGAGATAAATTTGTTCTATCAAGGCGGAATGTATGTCGGAGAAAAGGGTATATGGTGGCGGTATGTGGAAGCTTAATATAATGACTATCTGGTAAAGTCGAAATGAATAAAAGCTAGTTCTTACCTTATATTCTTGAGTCATCCCAATCTATGTGGTAGATTAGGACATGTTAATTGTGATACATTGCATTAAATTAATCAACAAAGTCTTCTGCTTTCAGATGATGCAAAGCACAAGTGTGAAACTTGTGTTGAGGCAAAACTAACAGTCATCTTTTCAAAGTATTGAAAGACACACTGAACCTCTTGACTTAATCCGTAGTGATATATGTGATTTGAAGCTCGTCTGAAGACAAAGAGGTGGTAATAAATATTTTATTACCTTTGTGGATGATAGCACGAAATGCGTTATGTGTACTACTTAAAAAGTAAGGGTGAGGCGATAGAAATTTGTTCTCTACAAAAGCGAAGTTGAGAATCGACTCAATAGGAAAATTAAAGTCTTTGAGAAGTGATCGGGTGGAGTATGAATCACCATTTGTTGACCTTTGTGCTCGACATGGGATTATACAGTGAAACCACATCACCTTATTACGCCACAATCTAATGGAGTGGCTAAAATGGAAAAATCGTACTCTAAAAGAAATGATGAATGCAATCTTTGATAAGTTCTAATTACTGTGAGAACATGTGGGAGAAGCCATTTATGCTAATTACCTTCTAAATAAGGTACTAAAAGCGAAAAGACTCCATATGAGTTATGGAAAGGAATGAAGCCATCTTACAAATACTTGCGAGGGTGTGGGGATGTGCAGTAAAGTAGGCGGTTCCTCATTGAGTGAATAGGACTATTGATTGCATCTTCATTGGTTATGCACATAATAATGTCGGCGTATCGATTTCTTATGTTTAATAGTGAGTCTAATATCCCTGATATTCACTAGAACACGGCATGGAATCGAGGAATGCACTAACAGGATGTTTCAGTACTGATCCGTAGAAAACTTGTCTATCAAATGAGGTTTGAGATCACCATCCATGAAAATAGTCGTGATGAAGATAATTATGGATAGGTAGAACCCAAGTAGTAAAGGGTAAGGTACACAGAAAATCATTTGGTCCAGATTTTCCGACATACATGCTCTAGGGGAACCTCAAACCTATAAAGAGGCAAAGTGAATCCCACTGAGAGTCTCATGCGAAAGAGGCAATTAAAGTGAAATTGATTCCATACCGCATAACCATACTTGGGAATTAGTAGATCTTCCATCTGGGTTGTAAACCTCTAAGTTCCAAAGTGACTTTTAAGAGGAAACCAGCAGATTTGATCATTAGACAAATACAAGGCAAGATCATATTCAAATGCCAAAAAACTGAAAATTCCATTATTTTGGTTATCGTATTTCCTCCTGTGATTTAAATAAACTCCATAAGGATGGTGCTTGCAATTGTCGCACTAAAAGATCTTGAGTGTACATCAAACAGATGTCAAGACAATTTCTGGTGTCAGAGATTTGAATGAAGAAATTACATGGAGAGTTCCGAGGTCTCTTCCGCTCCAGACAAGAGAAACAGAAAGTTCATAGATTGCAAAATCCCTCCATGACTGTCGCTTTACTCCAAATAATGATACATGAGAAAATCTAGATAACAGAAAGGTGCTCACATGATCTCCAAAATCCACAATGATGCGCAGCTCCATCATGATAATAATATTGTTGTTATCAGCCAAAGTGTTTGTACGATGACATCGGTCGTGATGATATAAGATGATTACATCTACTACAAATGTTTAATTCAAGATTCTGATAATAGAAAGACAGGACTTGCCGCATGTTATTTTGGGAATAAAAAATCAAAGAACACTGATGGACTCAGTTGTTTCGCCACACTATAATGACAATATTCTCGGGAGTTTATAAGGATAACCGCATAGCCGTAATGACCAGATGTAACTCTACACTTTCCAAGAATAAAGGAGAGTGCTGCCTCAAAGTAGAATACTCGGGTGATAGGGAGTCTAATGTACTTAATGAGCTGTATAAGATTCAGACATAAAGTCATGTGCTTAATAAACCGAGAGTACACAGCAACCCTCGGGAGGCCATATCGCAAGGAACAATGAGGAGTATTAAAATACTTTACGATTCACTCGTGACTACGCCGCCGCACTACACAAGATATCCCCACTGTATCAAGGTTACAAAGTGATGCTAATTGGATATCTAATGTTAGCACTCAAAACCCATAATAAGCGTTCTTTACACTAGAGGCACGGTGGCCTCCATGGAAATCCTCAAACAGACGTTATTGTCAGATCCACAAACAACCTGAGTTTATAGCACTAGACAACAAGAGGCGTAAATGGCGCACTCTCATAGATACAGTCCGGCTAAAGCTGCCCAATAGTGCATACATTGTCACAAAATTAATCCGCTATTGGTAGAGCACAAAACAAAGATGTATATAATCAAGTCTAGACATATCCGTCAGACAATAATACCATTAAACAACAACCTCCTTAAATCAAGTTATCTCTATAAATTATGTAAAATCTAAGGATAATATCATGGATTCACTAACCAAAGGTTAAACAGAGTTACTGAAAAGTCATCGAAGGGAATGAGTCTAAAGTCTAAAGTAATGCTGTCGAGCAATGGATACCAACCTAGCTGATCGAGATCAAATATCTAGTTCAAAGTGGACAAATCAAATTGAAAAGACTTTGATACAATCAATGGGATATTATCGTGTCTCTTGTCTTGTGATGAAATGTTGATGCCTATAGCTGTTAAGCTATGCTTTTAATGATCTCTAAGCATTTATTATGAGTAACACTAGAGCTACTCTAATTCTACAAGAGATCACCTATATGAGCTATGGGCCACTTCGTAGGAATTGAATAGTGCACACCTCTATTAAACTCTGTAACTGAAGTAATGTTCACAGGTTGGCTAAAATACATAAAAGTGAGAGAAACTAAATATGTTAGAAGATTCCTGTGAATATGTCATCGTTATTAATTAATGACTGAATGGTTCAAGAACATCATGTCTACTATTTAGTTAGTAGAGTAAACATATTTTACAAGGGAAGGTTTAAAGGATAACACCTACCTTTCCTATGCGTGTGTTTCTTTCCTCAAGGAATCTATCACCCAAATTTCTTAAGATCTTTGGGGTCATGAATGTGTCATTCATGGGGAATTGTTGGAATAAATGACATTCATTGTCATTTATCACTGAGGAGTCTCAAAGGCGTGGAGTCCAATGTTTGGGTTTACAAACGTTGGTTTCTTGAATGTTAAGGGTCCCACCTTAGTCATAAAGGTGAGAGAGACTTCCCTTGTCTTAAAAGAGAGGTTTTTTTTCTTTGGTTTCTTGAAAGGCCATCAAAGAGTGTGGAAGCTCGGGGTGATACTCTGATTAGTCACTCTGAGGCAAAGAGCTCAGGTGTTAAGGCATCGCTTTGTCCGCCGTTGTAACTCGGGAAACGTATCTGGCGACTTCTCAGAGCACCAAAGAGACGATGATCCAAAGCAAGGAGAGTCGTAGTCAAATATTCCATTTTCAGACACTTGCCTTTCTCTGCTTTGCTCTTTAATGGTCTTTCTCGCAGCTTTACTTTCTCTCTCTCGTAATCCTTGTAACAAATCTAACAATAAAGCCTTCCTCACAATGAAATCATCCTAAGTTTCATCTCTCTCTCTCTCTCTTTTACTCATTTTTGAGTTCCCTCTCTTTTCCTCTCTCTTTCTTGTTATGTGTAAAAAGGGAATAATATAATTATCTAAACTTTGCATTTTATTATATTTTCACAATACGTTTATCAGTAAGAATTTGCTATAATAATGGCCATTCTCCTCACCATGCTCATGATAATGGCCCGAGAGGAGCCAACACCTCTGAACACCATCAAGACCCACCATCTGAGGGATTTAATCAGAAAAGATGAGGTCTCCAAATGTATGAGTTTGTTAGCAAGGAGGATGACAGAGGACATCATAACCCTCCTCCATAAATGTGCACGGACGGGAGGCCTCCCATATGGGAAACCATCTCGAGCAACTCCATCTGAGAAAGCCAGCCAGCCAGCTTTGATGGTGAGATCTCTCATGCATGTCTCATCTCCTCTTCCTTTTAGGGTCTGCGGTCTAGAGACGCTTCTTAGCAAGAGACAATGGGCTCAAAATTAAGAAGAGTTTGTAAATCTAGACATCGTGGTCAGGGAAGCCCCCTCCGTCCGTATAAAAAGAAAAAGAATTTGTTCTGGAAGGTAATTCCCTAATAATATCTTTTAAAGCACTTCATTTGCATATCTATAATTTATATATTTGGTTTGGTTGTAAACTAAAATTCCAGGGCTATTATTTTGTCAAAATCGATCCTGCAGATTCATATATCATATATCAAAGATTTGCTGCAATGTCAAATATCACAAAACTGAGTTTGTGGCACTTGAAATTATCATTCGATCCTCATGTTGAAAACAGCATCTTGATGCAATGAGTCTTGGAGCTGCCATCAAAGAAGGAAATCAAGCATCCCTCCATGATCGCACAAAAGCACTAATTTTGCTTCGACACCATTTCCATGAAGATTTAAAAAGTGAATACCTTACAATAAATTAAAGATCCTCTCACTCTATGGAATATTGTAAGGAGTTATGATCATCGAAACCTATTCTCCTAAAAGCCTGACAGGACTAGGATGTACATGAGGTTGTAAGATTTTAAAATAGTCAATCAATATAACTATGCATTAATTAAAATCACTTCAATAGTCAAGAAGTCACAGGTAAGAAGACATGTTGCAAAAATGTTCAATATTACATTACAGTCTAATGCTCTTTTAGCAGTATCAAGAAAGCATAGATTTACAAAATACTCGACTGGTATCATGTCTCTTTGTTTAGCAACAATGAGCCGTAGATTTGCTTTTCTAATGTACCATGCTCTTAAAACACCGAGACGAAGATATTGACAATTCTAAACCCAATAGGTTCCAAATCTAATTTGATAGTTTGGATTATTAAATTGGAGGGCTTTCCATGTAAGACCAGAAATCTACCCCGGAATATGGCAAAAACGAATTTTGATTATAAAAATGTAATTACGTTAAAAATCCGTAATTAATTCTGGACTCAGATGATGAAACGGATTGTACCGCGAACTGCCTCAAATCTAGTTAGTAATGTAATTAAAATTTCGCGCAAATTTATTGAGACAGCTTGAGCTTACACGCTTTTCGGCGTGATCGCGTTTTGGTGTCAGAAAATCTGGTTTTCGATGTAAGAAAGCCACATATAACATGTACTCATGTACCATAAGGGTATGAGTCAGAGAATGGATGAAATAGACGGCCAGAAGATTGAAATAATATCAAACTGTAAAAGAAGGGAATTAATTGGATTAAATGAGGGGCACCTAAATATATGAGAAGAAGACATCATCTTCTCCACTAAAAGACAAAACGTGGGAGTCATTTGATATGCAGGCTGGCAGCAAACGGAAATGGGGGCCTAGAGTGAGAAGGTCCTCCTTCTTCAAGATCCCTGCACCGCCTTGATTTCGACGGAGCAAGAGGTAGAACGCCTACGTGAAAAAAGAAAGGCCGTGACCTCTGAAGCCATAGGCTTTTGACAACTCCAAGAGGTGATTTTCTCTCACTGCTTTTTATATTCTCCCATTTTTAAATGGTTTCCATAAGTAATAGCTCGAGGCCGTGAGGGTTGGCTTGATCGTCCCAAACATGACCAATTATAGAATTCGGGATTTTCCCACCATCCGTGATCGCCGTAAATTAGTGGACTGTTTGTGTCTTTAATTCCAGAATTTTGGCTTTAAATCATGTATTTGTATGGAAAAAGGTCAGAATGTATGTCAGAGGATCGGTCCCAAAACATGGAATCGACCAGGAATTGAGATTCTCGGGTTGTCCGCGATACCCAAACTGTTTTGGGGACTGAATTGGGGTGTTTTGTGATAATTTATTGAATAAATTCTATTTTGGTGAGGAGACCAGCTGGAGAAACGCTCCACTCAAGAGGAACCTGATAGAAGTGGGCTGCCCTGCGTGGAGCAGCCCACTCTACTGCTGTGATCTATAAAACAAATCTGCTTGTGTGAAATGGATGTTAATCATCCATGGTTGCACATTAACATTTTCTAAATGAATGGCTTGATATGTGTGGAACTAGATAGGCTAAGACATTATTTTAATGTTAGTAAGCAATGACACAATTACATGGAATTAAATTGTGTTATGTCATCGTGAGAAGATTTATGATTTTCATCAAGTGAGCTACATCGGGTGGATGAGTGATGTGTTAAATTACATATGTAATTGTAGCTGATTGAAAATATGATATTGACATATTGTTTAAATGATTTAAAATGAATATATGCATTTCATATGCACCCGGTAGCCTAGAATTAGTGATGCATGACAAGGTATTTTGTAAAAACTGATATGGTTGCGAAAGTTGAATTTCGAAGGATGATATTCCTGAGAATTTGGTCGAGATGGCCAATGTGATCATTCTCTGACGAGGACCATGACCTGCTTCTGAAGCTCACCAACCAATTCCACCTCTAGAGGGTAGTCCCACATTTGTAAATTTAACACTTCGCTAGATATATTTCTCAAGAACAAAAGTTTTGTTTAAAACGACATTTTCTCTACACGCCAGTGCGAGCTTAGCCTGAGGACTCGATAATGTGCGATCCACGTGAGACATTCACGAGACGCTGATTACTTGGAGCGTGTGTTTACTTGAGTATCAGACCGGCACTTTAGTGCATGAGTCACTTGGGTGGCATTCTCCTATCGAGCTACCCCACTGGGACCCTTGCTCTGTACAAAGAGCACTCGAGAGCATAACTCCATTTTGAGGTTGATTTTGAAGAAGCCGCTTATGCTTGATGGTTTTGGACATAACATGTATTAATCAGAGATTAATATATGTTTGTGTTCAGATAAAAAGTGCAATCAACTATTAGAATTATTTGGGAGATAATTGAAGAATAGTTATGATAATTGATCTTATGAGTATCAGTTTATATCGTCAGAGTAATTTTATCTATAAAATGTAATATAAAGTCATACTGATCTGTCGACAGCGTTGGCGCTTCTTCTCATGGGTCGGCAGAGTTTCGCAAACATAATTCGATTGGCACGCGGCAATCACTCACCAGATTCACGTCGTCACGCGCGGCGGAACGATTGGCCATCCACTCGCACGAAAGGCGCCGATCCGGTTGTTTTAGATGATAACCGTTCGAACCGATGGTCTCCGGCGGTCGAGGAGACAGAAGCCTTCGAAGAAGATGCTGATTCATCTGATCATCATTCGGCGATCCAACCGATTCAGAACTTCATCACGCGCTCACGATTCGGCGCGATCAAACTATACGGTGGCGTCAGACCAGTAGTCTTTGTACATACCAGATCACACATCTTTATAACAACAGTCTCATATTGAAACATTGATATCCATCAAGATCTCTTTACCAGACACTCCAGGTTGATTATAATATAGAATTGATGTATATAATATTTGTGATATCCATAATCTTCTGAGTTATCCGTACTTTATGTTCACCTCACTTCCATCCACAGAGAGAATATTCCTCTGAAAGATTTTTCATCTTTAACGTCCATGAAGATCCAGCAGTTCATTACCAATCTTATTATTTTAATTTCAATGAGTCAAAACTGAATCGTCCAACTGATCCCCAATATGAGGTCCCACCTTCCCAATCTCATGCGGAACATATTCTCTGAACAACGAAAGATTAAAGATAGAAAAAATTCAAACCAAATGGTAAATAACAGTCAACATAAGGTTTTGAATTACATCGAAGAAAGCACGTCGCCTTTAAGGCAACATCGCGAACGCGATACCTCAAGATACCTTCCAGACTTCAATACAAGATCACGAATCGTTTCAGAAACCAGAAGGATCTTATTTATGTGCCACGATCAAATATTAGCATTGGACTCTATTCAAACATCATTATTTTATATTGATACGCTGATCTGATCAAGAACGAGCCCATTTATATAGATTCATGATTCTAAGAATGCCTCCCATTATTCGATTTTTGATAAATATTGAAGGAGTCTTGAGGGGTCCTCCACCTTATCGTAGGCACTAAGCCGTGTGTGATCCAAGAAGTATATGTAGCGGCGTAGTATACCCTTAATTTTAATTTTCGGTCTTGGGGTTGTTTGAACGATTTGGGAGTCAGAAATCGCGTCGCAGTTGATTAACAGCTATAAGAAAAAGCAGAAGAGGAGAAAGGGTTTTTAGATTCAAGACCTTTGGAGAACAAGGCTACCCTACTGAGTTCAATGGCTCCTTCCGTGAGAATGTGGTGGCCCTCCTTGAATTTGGCCATTTGGAGAGAAACATGAAATGTACTGGAATGTTGTGCTGGTCCTTTCAGCTCGAGCTTCATCGCCACCCTCCTGCCCATGTCTTTATTAGTTTGTTTTTGCATGAGCCCCTGAAGCTTCCACAATGTCACTGCAACCACACTGTGGGCCATGTTTGTAAATTTCATAATCCACCTCAGTTTTGGTTTCATCCATCACTGCTTCATTACTGTGTAAAAGCCAGCAATATTAAAACATCTTTATTGCATGTCATTGTAAGCTTTAGCTAGGAAGGTGTGGGAAAAGGCAAAACTGGTATGGAGGTAATAGAAGTATCAGCTTAGGTGCTTCAAGCAACAGGGGCTGTGCCTGGGAATCAGAAGGGCCTCCCTGACTGGGAAGAGGAGAGAGAATGAGAGGGGTGCGGACAAGGAGTCATTCACCAGCTGGCTTCGCACATTACTGCGGAACAACTGAAATAATCCACTTGGCTGGCCGACACATCATGGATTTTTAATGCTTATGCACGGGTCTACGGGCAAGGTCAGCCTTCATGGTCCTAAATACTACACCCAAATCACAATTTCTTTTCTTGATTTTATTTGGTATGGTATGCATGCCGCCATTTAGAGAAATTTTATGTAATAGCTATGTTAGACGAAAAGGGTCCAAAAGATATATATAGAGTTTGACATCTATATACTTTGGCTATTATTTTGTAGTACTGCATTGCTCTTACCAGAATTGAGACTTATTTTCATCCGTTTATTTTGAGCCTGACTTATAAAAGTTGATCATTTAACAAATTTTGATATTGAATTTTGTTTCATTTAGAAAGTGAGGAAAGGATATTTCACAGAAGAGAGGCATGGATTTGAGGCTCTCCATGAGGGTATACAGTAAGCCCCAGTTTGAATCTGTGACAGGGTCAAGTGCAGTTTATGCCACTCTGCCAAATGCACTCAAAGTTTATGATGCTAGGTTAAGGCATGCGCACTGTGCTTACTCATCCATCATCTTGGCAGTTCTAATCCATGAGATTTCACCATCTTCTCGAGGCACCAGACATTATCGGACTCATTCACTGAGACGTTAATATAACTATTCACATTCTATGTTAGAGCTAAACTCGCCTTCCTAATGGAAACTAATATGATTCATATAATTATCCCAGAATCTTTAGTGGAAACCACTCTAGATGGTCTGGAAGGAGCTGAAAATGGCAGCAAGGGGTAGTAGCTGAGGCTGTTGTAAGTCTGAATTCAGGTGGGTTTCAAGGCAGTAAAGCCTGTGATGCTGCCTAAGTCCATTGGTGATATCATTACTGATTTTGTGTTGAAATCCCTGGTGTCGCATAGAATTGGTTTGTCTGTCGCAGCTGAACGAGTGACTGTAAAGTTCTGGAATGACTGCTTGGTGCAGACATATCCATCATCAATCATGAAGGTCCACATGAATGATTCGTTGAAACTTAAGGCTCTTGCAGATAAGATTACAAGGTTTAACTTATGAAGATACTGTCCATCTTGTACCATAACATCCTAATAGAGTTGCCAAAAGTAAGATTAGTTGCCAGACATTTAGGTGTCACTGTCTGTGTCTGCACAAAAATCTTGACACCACATCAATTCAATAAAGAACACAAGAAGTTAAACTGATAATACTGCAGCGCTTCAGCTCCCCGTCACTGTTGAACACAAATGCTAAAAAATGATGGAACAGGAAAAAATCACTGAGAGTATGAATTTTCTCCAACAGATCCACACCCGTGAAGTCATCGTGGTGGTGCCAACAGAACCCAGGTATCTCCGCTCGTGGTCGAGAAGCTCTGCACAGAGTCAACCACCAGTAATCGAAACCAGCAGACGATTTGGCGTCGAGTTTGGTTGTAATATTATTCATGTACCTTTAGTCGTGATGGCGGTGATTTAAACAAACAAACCGTGGAGGTGGTTGCAGGCGCCCAACAGAACCGTCTCTCTGTAATATCGTTCCGGGAGCCAAGATTATTGATGCAACGAATGATACCCATGATATTTGCAAAGCTTTAAAATACGCATGGTGTGCCCAGATTCCAAATAGTGAAGAGATTCCAAATATATTTATCTGCAATCAGTGTGACCAAGAAATCGCACTATTTCCTTCTCTACCATAGTAATATACAAATAAGATGTTCTGTAGCCTTGGATTAACTTATTAATTATGAATTAAGATAACTATATTATAATTTTAATTTATATAATTACATACACTATGAGACATTTATGATATAGTTTAATATTGCTGAGAAGCTTCCAGATTCTAGCTTACTACAGTGGTACGCTACAATTTAGAGATACACCTCCTATACTACTCCAGCGTAACAACATCAGATGTGGTGTGAAGTAACTGTGTGACTCTTGCTTGAGCTCCCTGTTTCATGCTTAGACTTCTTTCTAAATCTATAAATACTTGTCCCCTTCCTCCTTGGAGTTATTGTAAGCTGCAAATATATATAAACAATAAGAAAACTCTTTTCTTTAATATAGAGATCCACTGACACATTCTAAATGAACAGCAGCCTCTCAGATCAAATGAAGTGGTATCTGATGCGCTGGTTAATCTCTTCTGCTTCATCAACCCATCTTCAAATTCTCAAATTATCATTCTTCCATCTGTATTACCTTCTGTGAGTGCTTGGTCTCTGATCAGTTCAAATTACGTCTTTGGAGGATCCTGGTTCTTTCATAATGCTAGAGCGTATGGTCTGATGATTTCTGTTCGGCACTAGATTCCACCTAGAACAATTATCAGCCAGTTCATCAGTTCCAGAATAACTGAATCCAGAATTTCCTCCACTTAGAATCTGGTTAGATCAATTTTACCTGTAGTTGGCTTTTATCTTTCCATTTCTAAAATATGCTTGGGCAGCGTCCTTCACTACCGCATTCTCTTGAAGTCTGGAAAACACTGGTCCCGTTATTCTCTACAAAATCTAAAGCACGCCTGGCATGTTCGATTCTCCAAACCACTAAGAAAGGAACCATATGTCAATTGAGGACTATGTTCTCAAAATGAAGTCATTTGCACATGAATCCAGATTATTTTGCCACAACTGATCTGATGATGAATTGGCCCTCTACATCCTAGGTGGTTTAGGCCCTAAACATGAATCTGTGACTGTTAATCTTACCGCTAAAGATTCAGTAACTCTTTTAGAAGCTCAGTTTATGCTCCAGGTTCATGAACTTCGCTTGGAGAACTTTAATGCTTCCTCAGTCATGGAAGTGTCACATGCTACTGCCAATCTCACTCTCAGCAAGAATGTTTCTGGTTCTGTGCGCCCTACAAATTATCAGTCCTACCTAATGAGTGGAACTTCTTCTCTAACTCTCTTGGACGAGGAGCTCAGGGCCGATCAAAATTCAATAAAAGTAAACACAAGAACGACATTTTCCCTTGGCTGACGAATACGTTAGAGTCAATAAATGTGTCAAGAAAATAATACGCCAAGCGAGATAATCACATAAAAAAACAGAGAGAATTTTGAACGCGAAACCTCCCAGCGGTAAGGTTAAAACCACGACCTTCAATATTTAATCCACCAAATATCCACTATAATAATTTATGATGTAACCTATCTAAACCAGTTCAACACCTAGTTTTCAACACAACTGTAAGATGCACTTCAAGATCCCAAACAAATGAAAATCATCTAAATATAGTGAATAAAATAATAGTATCTAGTTTCAACTGAAGAGCAGATTGATGAAGATCTCACCCGAAATGTCCTCTAACTGACGATTCGAATAAGAAACTCCGCTCAAAGTATATCCCAAAAATTCCTTTTTTCTTGCTAATCGCCACTGCAGACAACCAGCCCAGATACAAATCAGCCGTCACCGTCTACACTGATAGCATGGATCACACCAAAATCACTTCATTGCCAAAAATAGATTTAAAAAAGGTTTCGCCGTTAAAACCGTCGCCGTAATTTTTTTCTCAGGAACCACACTCCACACCGCTCCAGCTTCCTCACAGTTTTATAATAACTACAGTTCCACTGGCCAAGTAGAAAGTGGGTCGCCTATAATTTGGTCAGACCTACATTACACCACTCCACCAACATATGAGATTACACGCACATCTCGCTAGAGTCTATGCCATTGACCAAAAGACAAAGCTTCACAAATTTTCTTCTCCGGTAAATAAATTTTTATTATCATATCGTGGTGATTTAAAATCAGGTGGAATTTTTTAAGTTTGCAAGCTTCTTTCCAATGACATCTCAGAATCAATGATATTCACATCAATGTGCTTGGTACGGAATGGCATCAAGTATCTGCTCAACCATGCACTCATCATCACAAAACACAACATACTCATCTTGCATCAAACCCAACTTTTCGACAAATCTCTTCATCCATAACGATCTCACGTCACATATATATTCCCGCCGTGATAGACAAAGTCACACCACCTCTCGTAATCGCGATCACAAGAAACAAATTTCCCCAAAGAAAAGTGAATAAAAACCTGTTTAATTTCTACCATCAAGGTCACCGCTATACCAAGATTCGTAAACCTTCTAACACCGGGTTTTAAACCCCAAAATCGCAAAACACAATTTTGAAGTACCCTAAAATATTCAAGATCCATTTCACCGCTTCAATGCTCCTTTCCCTGATCGAGAGAATCTACTCACCTGCATTTAATAAAGATGTGTAATATCAGCCTCAGACAAACCATATAATACATAAGACTCCCCATCATTTAGAGAGCAAGGGAATATACATCTTTTCCCTTTATCCGCTTATAGTAGGGCAAGCTTCGTTAAGCCAAAGTGATTTATTAGAGGGTGTGCTAATCGACTTAACATCTTTCATATTGAACCAAGCACACGTCTAACATACTTTTTCCGTGGATAACCATGCAAACTGCTCTTTCTATCTCGAGTAATTCGTATACCCAATACTTGAGCCTTTACAGAGCCTAAGTCCTCTGCGTCACTGACTTCTGAATAACCTCTCTTTCAACTTCACAATAAATTTTGAATCATTCCCCCATATTAACATATCATCAACATAAAGTAAAAGAATAATGAAGTTACCATCCGAACTCAAGAAACACACTGATCTCAGATCCGTCCTTCTATACTGTGGCTCACCATAAAAGAATCAAACTTCAGGCCCACCGCTGGTGAGCTTGTTTCCTGTTCATAAAGACTTTTCTTTAATTTGCAAACCATGTGCAAGCCATTCTTTTACTTCAAACCCCTGAAGCCAGACATGGGCCTTGTCTGAAACTCATGAAGAAAAAGTGCCTTCGATGAATCGTCTGGGCTTCGAGGTCTGGAAACTAGCAATAAACCCAAAATAACTCGAGAAGACATTTTAACTTTGAGAGAAGGTCTCATCAAACAACAGCCTTTTTCCACAAACCTTACTACTGTAAACGAGCTTTATACTTCAAAGAAATTTTCCATCACTATCTTTCTTCAACTTGAACACCCATTTGTCTCCTTAATGCTTCCTCTCGCTCTTTCTTGAAACCAATCAACTATTAAGTGTGTCATTCTTTAACAAAGAATACTTCTTCCTGTGTATTTCTCATCCATCCACTTTATTTGTAGGCTGAGTCCTATTTCTTGAAAATTCTCTGCTCCTCATCAAGAATCAACACATACTCAATAGAGGATACGCATGATGGATTACCTCCTCGTTAGTCCTTCAATCGGTGCCTGAATGACTCATCAGAGGCTCACCCCGCTTCAAATGAAATTTTGATCACTCTCCTGCATCCCATCATCAACCATCGTCTCGTGTGCCATCACGAGTCATCCCAAGCTCCTCATCTATAGTACGTGCAGAGAAAATGAATAACCAGAGGATCACAACACCATCATCAAGCAATTTTGAACCTTTTCAATTTTCCTACATCCACAAAGTTATTCGATCTTCTATAAATATCATCTCTACTTCAAAACTTCTTTTTCACTGATCCGCTTAACGTGACCATAGAAACTCTTCTACCTATAGCCAACATGATACATGGAAAAGTTTGTCACTAAGCTTCTCACCTTCGCCAGGTGGTATGCAAAAGCCTGCACCTAAACCTTAAGATGATTGTAAACAACATCTTTCCCGGCCCAATACCTCTGAACGTCAAACCCAGCTGAACTCAGGAATCATTTATCAAGCAACAAGGCATTAATAGCTTCCACCCCAAAACACTTCGGTAGTTTCGCCATTTTAAAGTACGATCCGGACCTTTCTCTCAACAATAGTGCTGCCTATCCTCTCAAATGTCGGTCAGGCCGTGGAGTACCTGTGGAACTCCGCTCTTTCCACAGCCTAATGGTCATGCCAGCAGGCTCTTAAACTCCTTGGTTTATACCACCTCCACGCCTGTAAGATTGTAAGACACTTCAAAACTTTCCGCTTTCTTTCAACTAGCGCATGAAATTTCGAAAACTGATACATTTCGATCTTTTACTTCAATGTGTTAAACCCATACCTTCTCGAGATGCATCATCAATGAATGTGACAAAATATCATAGCTTCCACCCAAGGACTTCCACCCCTGCGACCACAAACATCGTATTTAAACTACAATTCCAAAATATTAGATTTCTTTAAAGATTTGTAAATTAAACTCTCATGTATGTTTTCCAAATAAACACACAATCACAAGGGTTAAGACTATTACCTTTAGTAAAAGGAATGAGACTCTTGCCAGAATATGTAACCCTTTCTCACTATGACCCACCTTTTGTGTCATAAATTGGGAGGAACCATCTTTCTACCAGATTCAATTCATTCTGGGCATATTTTCTACAATCGTCTGTGAAGTGTGTTTAACCTTGCTCTAGCAGTCATTTCTCAAAGAACCTTTTGTAGCCTCATTTACCAAGTACTGTTGCGAATCTCACATCCTTCCCATCCAAGGCAACCTCTAAATAAGATTTACATGTCGCAATACGACACACATCCGTGAGTCAATGAAATAAACCAACGAAGTCCAGAGCAAAAACATTACCACACCCACAATCTGAGTAGCTGGTGTTAACGCATCTCAGCATCAAAGTCTCCTCACGTCAGATAATGTGAAGAACTCCTTATTAGGAGTAATCACAGATAAGAGGTCAGATCAATCCACTCAACCTATTGATTCTGAATAAAACATTCTTCATCTCCAAAATAGAACTCACATCTTCGCCGTAGATAGCAAACGTGAGTATTTTTATTTTATCTCCTCCTGATTTTCTTTGTTCCCGCTTCAAGCATAACAATTTCTTTCAGTATGTCCTTCCTTACCACAATAACACTTTCCTCTTTCACTAGACTTCTCCGATTACGATCAGTTTTGATTTATATCACACCCCAGGTCCTCTATTTTTACCTTTCCCGTTTCCGTGGACAAGAGCCTCTGGTCTTTAAGATATCTTTGTTCCTTCCTCTTCCCGTTTCTTCAGTTAAAACAAACTCGCCTTTACCATCCATGGTTAACTTGCCATTAGAGCTAAGTTACTGGCTTTAGATAACTATATCCCAGTCTATCCGGGCAAAAGAACTCAAAAGTGCAATACTGCAAACTCATCTTCAATCTTCATCTTCATAGTATTTAATCGTTCACTAACCCTTGAAAGTCACTCGGGTGTGCTCGCTACGCCAGTGCCCATTTTTATACTTCGCATTTACTAGCCTTCCTAATCAAAGTGGCTTTATTCTTCGTGGTAAATTTTCGCTCAGACATGGATTCTAATTTTTCCAAAGCTCGTGAGCATCGCCTCCTCGTGACACGTGATGAAACACACAACTGGGTCTACCCACCGTCTCATTAGAGCTACTGCTTATGTACTGATCTTCCATTCTGTCACATATCTGGGTTTACTTTATCCCCCATCATATACAAGCATATAAACCGCAATGTTATCTTCCATTCTCATTCCGATAGAATAATTGGGACAGAGGTTAATCAATCATAAATGCTCCCAAAGATTCTCCATTTTTAAACCAACACATCAAACTGTACCTGCCAATAGAACCCGGCTGATACCACTTGTTTGAAATAAACACAAGATCTAATATTTTCCCTTGTTGATTTAACTTATAGAGCCACACAAATGCAAACAAGAAAATAATATTATGCCAAGGAGATAATCACAAAAAACATAGAGAATTTTTTAACGGAAACCTTCCCAAAGTGAGAAGTTAAGAAAAACCAATTTTAATCTTTCTGGTTTTGTTCACTCAAATATCACTATAATAATTTTAGTATAAAACCTAATTTAAATTAGGTTCAACACCCAGCTAATAATCAAGATGCACTTCAAGACCTAAAACAATGAAATCATCTAAATATAGTGTGAATAAAAATAATAGGCAAGATCTAGCCTCAAATCAAGATGATTGACTTAAGATCTCACCCGAAAATGTCCTTAACTGGACCAATAAGAAAACCTTTCAGAAAAGTATACCCTAAAATTCCTTTTTTTCATTAATCGCACGACAAATCACCGCATATTAAATCTGGCCAGCTTCTCATAGCTTCATCAGATAGCACCTGATCACAACCAACCACTGATTACAAAAAAAAATAGATCGTGAAAAAGGTTTCTATTTAAAAAACTCGCCGTAAATTTTTTTTTCTCGCAGACAAGAACCACACCGCACACCGCTCTCAGCCTTCCCTGTGTTTTATAATAAAACTCCAGTCTTAATGGGCTTAAGAGAGAAAGTGGGCCGCCTATAATTTGGGCTGACCCATTACACAAAACTATGGTGGTCGAGGGCTTCAAGGATCACTCTTCTGCTACTGTGTCATTTCCAGATGAAATTGTCACTCTGCTACAAATGTTACCTATTTATCTTCTGAAGGCGTTTTGAAATCAACCAGCTTTGCACACCTCCTCTGCAGAGAAAGTTCAGCACTCTCAAAGGTACACATTATACTCCTATGCTTTACGTGATGATGCTTGGTACTCTTGATAAAGCAACCTTTCCATTACACTAATTCCATCTCCCAGAATCTCTTGGAATCCAAATCTGAGTATCACGGATTCAGCAAGCTTTAGTTTTGTAATGATCTGCTCTTCCTATTGGCCTATGTTGATTAGTTACACATCTCAGCTTCTAAACCTCTTCATCTTAGAAATATATTATTGGTACCATCTATCAAGAAAAATCTTATCAGTATCTCTCAGTTTACTACATAAATGAAAGTTCTCTATTGCAGAGTTTATTCGCTTCTGTTGTTATGCGTTAAGGTATCAAAACAAACCAAAGATATAATTTAATTAGGAAAATTTAAATAATGGCTGAGATCGCTGGACGTGCCCACCTCTGTTGTATGTTACAATGCAACCTGCAGCTTTAGGGAATCCAGCTCTTCATTGACTTTTGTTCCTCATATATCTTTACAACTTCAGCTTCAGATGGTTAACCTGAGTTACAGAATCTTCAGATACAGCTCTTCATTCCTGCTCCTGAAACCAGCCTAATGTTTCTTTGTGGCATAATAGGTTGGGTCATCCCCATCATTTAGTGTTGAAGCAAGTTTTATAGAGAATTAATGTTCCTCTGATGTCTTCCTCACAACATTCAGAGTTGTTTTGTGAACCTTGTCAACTCAGCAAGTTACATCAGTTTTCTTATACTTCAGTTCCTTTAAAAAAACTACTGCTCTTCAAATTGTACACTCAGATGTTTGGGGTCCTGCCCCTTATACTTATCCAGATGACTATCAATATTACATATCTTTTGTTGATGATTTCACTAGATTTGTGTGGATCTATCCCCTCAAACTCAAATCAGAAACAACAAATATTGTTTTGCAATTTGTCAAGATGGTTGAACGCCAGCAAGATAATTAAACTTCACTGTCTTCTCAAAACAGATTTGAGTGGTAATGTTTGGTAGGTTTGTTCCCTGCCGTAATCCTCTGGCATTATAATCCACATCCATGTTCTTACACTCACCAACAACAAGGGAAAGTAGAGAGAAAATATCGGCCAATATAGTTGATCTTGGTCTCACACTTCAGCTACAACCCCATGGACTTGTACTTTGGTGGAATGTTTGAATCATCCATACCTCATCAATAATCTAATTCTAACCCTAGCCTGAACTACAGAAGCCACCTTTGAACAATTATTTCACACACTTGATTATCATTTTCTTCCTGGGCATTCTCGTTGGGCATGTTATCCTACCTCCGCCCATAATCAGACAAACATCAATATCGTGACTCCACTGGTGTAACCTGTGGTTATAGTCCAGTTCATATGTCATAAATTACCTCATAACCTGTGACGGTATAGCATGTACAGCCCTTTTATGAAGCAAGTTCCCTTACTCACAACTATTTTCTCCTCCTTCCTCATCCTCAACATCCATACCCTCTGTTTTGCATCCTTTCCCAGTCCAAATCATGCCAAATTTCAGCCCTACGCCTACTTCCAATTCTCCTCATTTGTCTACTCCTAATTCTACTACTCAAATTCTATCCACTTCTCCCACTTATTCCTCACCAGCCTCCACTGATGTGCCTTTTTCTCTTCTTCCCTTTGTCTCACCTATTCCCTCTTCACATTCCCCTGCACCTACTCCTTCCAATTTTGCACTCTCTTCCTCCTGATCTTGTACACGTACTCACTCTCTATGTGTTCCATTCATCCAATGCAAACACGAGCAAAATCTCAGGTATTTTTAAACCAAACTTTACACTTCAAACTGCTGTTCTGACCATCAAGAACCACATCATTAGTTGCCTTCTCTTGATCCACTATGGAAACAAGCAATGGAATTGAATACGTTTGCTCTCATGTGAAACCGTATTACGGGAACTTGTCTCCACCTTCTCCATCTCAACAAAAAGAAAAAAACATGGACTCCTATAAAACACAAATCAGATGGTACACTTGATCTGACATAAAGCCTGTTCATAGCTATCGGCTTCCAACACCTCCTGGTGTTGATTTCTTCACCTTTAGTCCAGTAGTAAAACCCTACTTAACCACATTATCTTCACCTTTGGTAGTCAGTTAAAAAATTGACATCCAACACATTGACGCTAATAACGCTTCCTGAATGGAACCCATGAGCCAGTTTTTATGACACAACCAAAGGTTTTATTAATTTCCAAACCTACACATGTATGTGCAAGTTGAGGAAAGTTTATATAGATAAAACAAGCTCTGCTTTTACTTGATCGTCTCAAACTGACCTGAGATTGCATGGGATTCCCAAACTCAGTTTCGTATAGATTTTTCTATTTCCAAATTTCTTTCAATGTAAAAGATGGATCTTTGATGTCTTTTAGTCTATATTGATGATATATTGATAATCAGTGATGACTTCCAGTTATTTTAACACCTCTTACAAATGAGCTTTAAATAGGTCCTTTGCTCTAAAGACTCTAGACCAGTTCGATATTTTCTTGGTTTCGAAGTTAAACGTACTTCTACTGTCTTACACCTTCGGCAGTCAAAATATGCTTTTGATCTTTTGCTATGTACCAACATGGCTCATGCCAAGACAAGCCCTACTCCTCTTTGCATCAACAACAAGTTATACTTAGGTGACAATCAGCCTTTGATCATCTTTTCTTTGTATCAGCGTACGATTGCGCTTTTTACAATATCTAACTCATTATCGGCTAGACATTTCATTTGTTGTTAGCAAACTTAGGCAATTTCTCCATGTCTTATCAGAGTCTACGATTTTGCTTGCAAACGTGTATTACGCTATGTTAGCTGCACCCCTCAACTCCGGTCTATCTTTCAGACTCAGCAAAATTAACTTAGAAGGGCTTGCAGTAGACGCTGATTAATATGAGCAACATTGATGATCAAAATCAATGAGTGGAATCTGTATTTTCTTGGAGGAATCCATTAATTGAGTGCTAAGAAGCTGTGGCATTAGTGTCCTGCCTGAAAATTGAGTCAATATCGATGCTGGCTCAGCTGCAATCGATTGTCTAGGTGCATCAACTTTTTCAAGAACTACAAGTTCCTTCAAAGATCCTTCCAGGTCTTATCAAAAGTGATAACCTGGTGCTTGGCGCTCTGCTTCCAACCCAGTTCACCATGCCCGAAACTAAAACATATCAGAAATTGATGTTCATTTTATTCATGATCTAGTTACTTCCAGCAATTTGGATGTTCGTTATATTTCCACTCTTCATTAGCCTGTCGACATATTCACTAAAACTCTCTTTGTCGATCGCTTCTCATTCTTGTGCTCCTAGCTGAATCTGGAGTCATTCCAGTTTAGCTTGAGGGGACCTGTTGAGAAGCTTCTAGATTTAGCTTCTGCTGCTGTGTACGTTACACCTGAGATACACCCTATACTTACCCATGTAACAGTGATCGATATGTGGTGTGAAGTCATAACCTTGTGACTTGTTTATATATGTTTTCATGCTTCTAGACTTTCTTCTAGATCTACAAATACTTGTCCCCTTTCCTCCTTGAGAGGTTGTAACAAAGAGTTGTAAACAACAGAAAACTATTCATTATAGATCCACCATATTCTAACAAATATTAACTAGTTATGAGCATATGGTTCTATCTTCCCTTACTGGTATACTTGTTTACCAAAGCCACTGCTCACTTCCGCGCTTTATATATATATGTTAGTGATCCTAGAATTTTGCGCGTTCGCGTAATACGCGGAGATGGCAAAGAAACATCTTTAACCTTAATACGATCCCATCCTTTATGTGACGGTGAGACAAATGATTTTACTGATAATCTGCTATCCATGTCGTGTATGTTCTCACACACTACGAATCACATGATTCATCGTCAATACAAATAGATGTTATAATGCATTTATCGGGTATTTCGATTATTAATCAATTGTTTCATTGGAGCAAACGCTTCGATTTTACAAAATAAGGAGTAGTAAAGGGTATCAAAACATTTTTAATTAACTTTGAAGTTGTCAAATTTTTTTTTTTTTTTTGTATTTTCCAATAACTTTTCATTTGCTTCAAAACCATAAGAATTTATCAGATGGTTTTCTAGATGTTGGACTTGGGTCAAGTCATCCACATGCTGGCCAGACTCAACCCAGCCCATATGCTCTATGAGTTGGAGGCGCCATTTTGCAGATAAATCGCTTCAACCGCCTACGACATTAAACGATACAGAGGAGCATCAATAAAAATTTTTTTTCAAAGAAACAAAGGTTCAGACTTTTTGCACGTAGTGCGAAAAAGGGTGTTGACCGTGAAGATTTCCACTAAGACTGGAATAACATATCGTTGTATCAAACATACATCGATTCTCATTTGCAACTTTTTTGGCACCGCATCGTAGAACAACGAGCAAGTCTTTTCTGATATTTTCTTCTGATTCAACAATGGCATCAGAGCTATTTACGATGCTTCATGTTTGAATGTGTATTTTAGGGTATTTTTTCCGTGGTACCAAAGATCAAATTCTAAATTGTTAGTTCATTACATACGGTACGTAAAATTTGATACTCAAATAATGATCATCCGAATAAAATGGTAAATTTTATGTGAAAATTTACGACAAAACTAGATTTAAACCGTGGGTAGAAACTCCAAAACCGAAATATATCGAGTAATGGAAACTATCCCCTCACGAAACGAGGTAGTTTACTTCTCCGACGGCGCCCCGCGACGCCTTCGAAGTCTGCTTTCCCGCCCGCTGACGCCGTGCAGAGCCTGCTTCTCTCCGCCGATCTCTTGGGCCGTGAAGGTTAGATGGATGGCAAAACAAACGCTTATTTAGCAAATGGATATCTGGGCTAGCCTATGACACCGTATTCATTAAAATCAGTGTGCTGATTCGATCGACTAAAATTTTGGTCCGACGCTCATCAGGTTCTAATGGAACCAAGTGGTTTAAGGTTCCTACACATTTCTTCTTAAGGCCCACTTCTTTTTACTCCCATTCAATCCATACCAAAAGGCCCATGTATGACAAAACAATTTTTTCCATTATTCGGACGATGCAAACACATGCAAATGGAATATAATTGGAATATTTTATATCTCCACATGTGCTAGCCTCGACTTAGTGTATATATATGTGACTAAATAAGGTTATTTTAAATAATATATTCTAATCTCCAAGGCTGATTCTAGTTTTAATTCATGATGGATCTATAATTATAATCAGAATATTATAATTTTTTTGTTATTAATTGGGCATAATTTTCTCTACTATCTATGATTTTTCGAATTTTGAATAATTGAAAATTAAAATTGTATGTTATAGAATTAACTAATTAAAAGGTTAATTGATATAGTATATTGTGATTATTTGTGTGTAGTGGATACAAGAGCACACACCATTTATCGGGTATATAAGAGTGCATTTCATACTGTTGTCAAAATATGATTATATGTATCATTAATTGCAAATATGTGGCATCTGATGTCTATGAGTTCTACAATAAGCAACAAACTTATCATGGTTTGATGCCCCACTGCATAATAGAGCCGGTCACGTGCCTTGAAACAACTGGCTGAGCTCTCTTTAGATTCTTAACACCTCATAGAGATACCGCTGAGGGAAAGTCAGCCATACATGGTATTGGCCGGACCGACGGTTTTCGTGCTGTTGAACCCGCCGCTAGATCAAATAGTGAGCATATCGGTATTTTAAACCGTTATAACCAGATACACGTTGCACGATCCGTCGCACCACGATCCGAGCGCTTCAACAGCCCAATTTTTCGATGTTATACATTGAATGTTTCATTGTTATACGACGTATTTTATCAACATCGATGAGCGCTGAACAGCCATTCATATGGAGGTTTTTAGCGTTGGCAGAGATTTGTTAAAGATAAATATTCATCATAATCAGTTATTATTAGCCAACATGGAACATCCAGATTATGTTTGAATAATCGATTGGTCAAGAGTTGACAGCTTCCGCGCCATTTCATGGTCAAACGCTTATCATCAATTGATAGCATTTCAGAAAACATTTGTTATCGAACAAAGAACCATCGGCATCATCTCGCGTATTAGAAAATGGTCGCACGAAGATACCGAAACGCCAATCGCGGAGACAAAGTTTATTCAAAATGTTTGGCATCGTAAGATTCAAGATTCTCAAGGAGCAAGACATGCCTGAAACCATTACACAACCAATGGCTGAACTCGCAAGGCACTACTGCCAACATAGGCGACTTGGAAGCCTACCGCTCTACAAGCGCAAAGATCGTGGTTGCCGATTTTGATGCTGAGTAGCATGAAAAATGATTTGATGCTGCGATTTGAGAGGCAACTGCTTAGCCTGGGCAGCTTGGGGATGCCGCTAAGGTTCAATATGGTGGAACTCAACAACAAGACTTCGCCGCTAACCCTCGTTTGATGGTTATAAGAAGCGCCTGCACGACACCACGTAGGTAACATCTTACGATCATGTCTAACATGACTGAATTGAAGGTCAGAGGGCATGACATGATCGATGAGCAAAGAAGTCCAACTGCTATTCGGGCCTCACGAACAATTTTGGGAACACATGCGTGTTAACCTACTTCCATAATGAGAACATCAAACTACGATGTTGCCTCACGCGTCGAGCTCGAGAAGATCGCCTTCTCCGAAGCCGCTAATGAATCATGATCGAATCTAAGTCGCGAGGAGCAAAAGGCTCTAGACGAAAAAATTGGAAAGGTAAGGGTTTCCAAAAGGGAAAAATAGGAAATGAAGCAAGTTCTAGTGGACAAAAGCGCAAGCATGGAAAACGCGGCGGTATGAAAAGCAGAAATAAGAACTGTTTTAACTGTGGCAAACCTGGTCACTTTGCTCGTGATTGCACTAAGCCAAAGGTATTGCTCAGACAAACTCGTCCTCTAACTTATATGTTAGTAGTCGCTTAATGCTTGCTGAGACTGTTCCTTTTTGGACTGTAGACTCAGCAGCAACCGACCACGTAGCAAGGGATCGAACAACTTATGTGGAATTTCGTCGAATTCCTAAAGGCAATAGAAGTATATACATGGGGAATAATGCTCAATCGACGCATAGTGGATTCGCACTGCGAACCAGAGTTGCGGGGTGGTCGACGCTTTATCTTCATGATGTTATATGCTCCTAAAGTTTGACGAAATCTTGTTTCTCGTTTCTGGGTCTACTAGAACGCTAGGTTTCCATTTATGTTTAATAAGGGTTGTGTAAAAGTATTTTTGGACAACGCTTATTTTATGGTTCCGCTATGTGTTAGATGGATTTATGGTGTCGACACCACTAATATTGTACCGAATGATGCTTCGTTTCATCTATGTTGTTGGTAATTCCAGCTTCGCTTCTAATACCGAGTATTTATGGCATGCGATTAGACACATCAAAAGACCGAATAAATAGATTGCCTGAAAGTGGGTCTTCGATCACTACAAAGTAAAATTACCTACATGTGAGCACATTGCCTAGCCGAAAACACCAGATTACCATTTGGCAAAGCCAAGAGAGCCATTAGTCCACATAAACTTTATTCATCTCGCACATCCGTGGACCATCGAATGTAAGGGCTAGGCATGGTGCCGACTACTTCATCACTTTTATAGATGATTTCACACGTTTTGGTCATGTTTATTTGATTTCTCACAAGTCTGACACATTGGACTGCTTCAAGTGATATACTAATTTGGTAGAGAATCAATTATACGTGAAGATCAAAACACTAAGGACCGATCGAGGTCGTGAATATCTATCCTACCAATTCAAAAGTTTTTGTGATGAAAAGGGTATAGCTTGACAGCTAACTATTCATTACACTCCGCAACAAAATGGAGTTGCAGAAAGAAGGAATATAACCCTCTTAGACATGGTTAGGTCCATGATGGCGCAAGCTAATTTACTTATCTCCTTCCGGGAGATGCTATTAACTCCGCCGCATAATGCATTTCTAATCGTGTGCCCCAAACTGCCTCCCTCCACCCCATATGAATTATGGAATGGCAATAAACTCACTTAGAAATTTGCATCCTTGGGGGTGTGCAAATTTAGTATTCACAATACTCATCAATATGGGAAACTGGTCCTAAAGGGAAAAGTGTGTTTTCATTAGATACTCTGAAACCTCCAAAGGATTTGTTTTCATCAGAAAAATGATGGGAGCGTGACGTAGCCTGAGTCCCGTGATGTCGCTTTAGCTAGGACTTTCCGTGAGAGGTAAGGTTAATAAAGATTTTCAATTTTATGAAAATCTAGAAAATGGCGACCCTACCACAGTAGAGGGATTAGAGGACACTCTTAATCCTCCTGAGGAAAGTGGGAGCGACATAGTGCTCGATCTCGACTCCTATGATCACGAGCAATCTCAACCTCGCCGGAAGCGGTCCGTGAACGTGCATTCCCGCTGCCGATTTGAGATTGAGGGGGAAGCATTCATGATTGCTCCACAGGATGACGAAGAGCCAAAAACAATTACAAAGGCTCTGTCTGGTCCTAAAGCTAAGGAATGGAGTAAAGCTATGGAAGAAGAAATGGAGTCAATGAGAACTAATCAAGTCTGGGATTTGGTTGATCTACCGCCAGGACGAAAATCCATTGGAAATAAATGGCCCTCAAATTAAACGCAAGGTGGATCGGGTCCATAGAAAGATATAGCAAGGCCTGACCGGTAGCAAAAGGCTACACACAAGAAGCAGGGAATTGACTATAAAGATACATTCTCACCGTTGTGAGAATTACTTCGGGCCATTTCGTTTCTAATATAGTCGCACATATGGACTTAGAATTATACCAAATGGACGTGAAAACCGCATTTCAATGGAGAACTAGATGAAGAAATATATATGGATCAACCTATAGGTTTTGAATCTAAAGGACAAAGAGCGCAGTCAAGCTCAAAAGATCCATATATGGTCTCAAGCAAGCATCTAGGCAATGGAACATCAAGTTTCATCAAGCAATCCAAAGGGATGGCTTTACGATGTTGGAAGAAGACCATTGCGTGTATTTAAAACGTTCGAGTGATGGTTTTGTAATTTTGTCCTTGTATGTCGATGACATTTTAATAGCTGGAAATAGCAAAGAGATGATTGGTCAATTACTAAGAAGTGGTTATCATCAAACTCTTTGAAATGAAAGATATGGGTGAAGCTTAGCTAATGTGTTTGGTGTGAAGATCATAAGAGATCGCGTTAAAAGGCTTTTGGGTTTATCTCAAGAGACTTACATCAAAAAGATGTTAGAGCGCTATCACATGCAAGATAGCAAGCCAATGGATACCCCTGTTGAAAAAAGTTTGAGCCTAAGTCTATATATGTTTCCTAAGACTCCAGAAGAGAAAGAGAAAATGTCCAGAGTACCTTATGCCAGTGTTGTCGGTAGTCTGATGTATGTAATGATGTGCACACGTCCTGACATATGTTATGCTGTTGGTTTGGTTAGTCGATTTCAATCAAACCCCGTCAAAAAGTAATCGGATGGCAAATAAGAGGATTTACAGATCTGGAAGGAACTTTTAATTATATGCCGTGTTATCAAGGGAAGAAGGATTTGCGCCGATCGTTACCTGGCGCGATTTGGGAGGTGATGTTGATCAGTGCAAATCGACTTCGGGATATGCTTTCTTGCTAAATGATAGCGCTATACTATGGAGTAGCAAAAAGCAATCCTGTGTAGCCTTGTCCACTATGGAGGCTGAATACGTAGCTTGTTCCGCAGCAACTCAAGATGCAGTTTGGTTAAGGAGTTTCCTGCAGCATTAAGAAATTGTCAAATCGGGTATTAGAGCCCAAGCATAATTCGTGATTAACATCGCGCATCGGGTCGTGCTACCAAGGATCCTAAATATCATGGAAAAACCAAACATATCAAGAAAAGATATCACTATATTAGAGATGCAATTACTGACAAGGACGTGGTCCTAAAATACATTTCTACAAACAATATGGTGGCTGACCCACTCACCAAGCCAATAGCTAGGGATGTATTCATTAGACATGTTAAACTCTCGGGCTTATGCGTAATGTAATCATGGATTAGGATGCTTACATTGTTGAATAATTTAACTATTTTGCATATTATTCAACATTTATTTTATGGTATACCAGAAGAGTAGAGTTGTACAATCTAATAAAGTATGTCGATAGATTAAGATTGGCTCACTCACACGAGCAATCGCTCTAGCGCTTGTAAGGTGAGTAGAGATGAGACTATTTGAATTGAGTAGCGCCGACAGTTTAATTTGAGCTAGCTGGGAGCGAATTTAATCTAAAGACATAAATTTCAAGTCACTTTTGGTTAGAAACCAAGATGAGGTTCTTAAATAGAAGAACCGACATGAATGTATCCCCACCTATCCATGTGTCTATATGATAAAGCCGAAAGTGTGAAATTAGTCATCTAGCACTATTAGCAAAGTGAGAGGATGAGAATTTCGTGCTCGCGCCCGTGATTCGGGTGACAAGGCTAAGACTCGTATGGTAAATTACCTCTAACGAGGAGATCAATAACATACATTCTTTATCTTAGGATAAGAAAAAGAATGGCTCTGCCATAACATGCATTTCATACTGCATGTGCTAGTCGACCTATAAGGAAGTCGAAGAATGGATCCCTGCTTCTTCACCGTGTGAGTCCTTAAGAGATCTTGATATAAATCTCAACACTTTAACCTTTGCAACTTTTGACTATATCATGATGTGATGTATTAATGTTTGCTACCTTAAGGGTGTATCCTATGGTCATGGAATGATTCGACATAAAGGTGCATTCCTAGGAAAGCGAGTTAATTCATATCTAATTGATATAAGGGCGAAAGAAAGAACATTTTTCGTTTACACTTTTTGCCAGATTCACTCGGCCGAATCATCTCACTCGAAGGAGTTTGATATGACTTAATACTCATTATCGCTGTGATGAATCGAGTATAGAATTCTCGAGGATTGAATAATACCAATTATGTGTAATTCAAAATGTTTGGGGTATATAAGTACACTTTCGGGATTAATTATATTTGAGGTTGATGTCTCCAAAATGGCCTCCTGTGATGGGGGTTTCTCGATATTGGAGCTCCCATCATCGGTGTGCTTCAAGTCGCACAGTCCTTTCACCTGTATGAATGATTTCTAGTGCAAGTATAAAATTCTATCACATCGACGATATGAGTCCCCCTTCATTACGCGAAAGTGGGAGATGTCGACTCGGCCGTCGCCCATGTCGGGCCGGACTCAACCCGCAACCCATATACCTAGCTTAGTTTCGATGTACCGCCCGGGAGACAACTGAGATTAATCGCCATGCAATGCTAAACGCATACTTAATTTTCGATTAATGGCGAATCCAACAAATGTTTTTTGCGTAAATGTAAAAAATATCATAATTTTTTTTTTTTGCAAATGTAAAAGCAAAATATGTTCTGACTATAAGAAATTCCATTTCAAGTAGAATTTGAATAACACATTGAAGCATTGAAGACATACATCGATTCTATCAAGTTTTTCGTACCGATCAGGAACAACGAGTAAGTGTTCTTGATCTTTTTAGAATCAACACGAAGACCTTGTAATGACATCAAAGATGTATTGCATTATCTCCGTGGAAATACTAATATGAGTATATTTTACCAAAATGAGTTAAAGTCACAATGACTCAGATATGTGAATATGAGTTATCTTTCAAATCCACACAAAGTTCAAATCATAAACCAAAGGAATACGATCAAGCCGGGATAATCTAAGATGAATTGTTCATAAATAGCATGACCAACCTCACTCATTCAAGAAGTCGATAAACAAGACGGAACGCGTTAACCAAAGATATCGACATATGTAAGATAGAAATCGACGCAACGTACTATACCATTTTTCCTTTCGTCTTGGTTTTGTCCCATTGGGTTTTAGTGACAAGGTTTGACCACATTTGTAAAGTAAATATCAATTACCTTAAACAATGAGATTACATGCAGATTTGGTTCCAAACATTTATAAATAGTGTTCTCCAATTTGTATTTAAAAGATAAAAGTAAATAAGGGATCAAAGTAAAAAGAATAAAATTCAATTCTCTTATTCTCTCCACGGATTTCTTTTCCTGAATACCTTTCTCCGAATTTCTCTTCGTATTTTATTTGGTGTACAACACTTTTAATGTGTGTTTTTTTTTTTTAAGGTTTTAGAAAGTTCGTTACAGGCGGCGCAGACGGAGGCTAAAGCAGAACAAGAAATGGATTCGAATACGAAAACGACTGGAGTCCCGCCAAAACGCAGTGTTTAATGCACGAGTATCATCTTCTTCCACTCCTAGGTTTCTGCAACAATGTCGAAACTAAGAGCATCATAGCGGACCTCAAAACCGCCGATTCCAAGAAGGAAGCCCTCCAACAAGCCTTCGAAACCCTAAAATCCAACGCCGCCTCTGTCGCCTCCTTCACTCTCCAATGGCCCGACATCGACGCTCACTTCTCCTCTCTTCGTTCCTCAATCCAAAGCCGCCTCGAAGAACTCCTATCTCAATTGCACCAAATTGAATCAAATCCTACCACTCTCGTCAACCTCTTTACCCACAAACAACCAAATTCCATTTGTAGCCAAGTTTCCGACATCCTCCGATCATCGTCAAGCCCGGCTACCCTTGTTCTGGATACGATTCCGCTGCTGTTGAAGAACGGTAAAGGTGATTTTGAGGAGAGTGCCGTTACGGATTGTGTGCTACTGTTGGAACAGTTGGTTCAGTTAGTTAGTATCCCGTCGAAGAAGGTCGGCCATGAGGCGAGGGAGAAGGCAAGGTTATGGTGGATTGGAAGGAGAAGATGGAGGTGGAAAGTGTGGGGAAGTAATGGGGTTTTTGATATTTTGGGATATATGGGTTGGTGGGGGAATTTGATAGCGATGATCTTTTTTGGATTTTTTGAGGTTGTCGCAGTGGATCGGCACCAAAATTGTGTCGGGTTCTTGAGCTTGAAGAGAAGATGCCTGGTGAGTTCTATTAGAGTCGTGTTTCCATTTAATTTCTTTATATGTATGTTGTATATGCATATGCACATGCACTGAATGTTACTGGTGTTGTCTGTATGTTTTGTTATGAACTTCTGATTAGTTGCCAACAAACGGTAGGAAGCCAATGAAATAAACCACATCTCGTGTTTGGTGGGTGTTTGCATGATCGTTTTGACGTTTGAAATATATATGTAACTATATATATTTGTCTTCACTTTTGGGAATTAATCTTGTTTAGTTTCTCCAGGTAATAAATTAAGTTTGTTTATTGCATATCTTCCACCTTCAGAACAAAGTTCATCATGCACCAAGTTCGTTTAGGCCGTTCAGAGACATACTTCTGATCCCAAGTAGTATCTTGTTTCTGAGGGATGGGATTCACATAGGAGATGCACATCAATACCACTCACACAAAGAGAAGGGAAGAATGATGCAAATATCTTGTTTCCAAGGGGGTCAGGTATGCACCTTTCTTGGAGCCACCTCAATGCAACCACCATAGAGAGGTCAAGTTGACACTAGTCATGTTAGGATTCAGTTGACGTCACTCCATCCTTTTGGGGGAGCTATAGCTAGACGCCTCATAAGGGTGCTTGTAGACACCCCCACCATCCATGGTGTTGAGTCCTTGGAATCTCCAATTATAGGACATCCTCCATCATGGGTAATAATACCTTAGACTTTAGTTATGCCTTGACTTTTTCTTGTAAGCAAGCATGGCACTTACATGGATGGGAATCTCTGGACATGCTGGAGTTGTCATTATGATGCATGTCATTAAAAGCAAGCTACAAGTATAGTATGTTTTATTTTACACCCGCACTCTTTTTCTTTGTCCTTGAACCTCGATTCCTTCATTGGGTAAATATCTTATTCCAATTCTATGAAAGGTGATTGTATGCATTTATTCGTGTTGATTGTGCTTTCTACTCTATTTAGGATTTTTATATTCTAATAGCTTATTGGTTAGACTCCCTTTGATGGCAGCTCCTCTAGTCTTTTTTGGGCATTTGGGAAAGAGCGGAACAGAATAGTCTTTGAAGATGTCCAGTTCTTGCAGAACAGATTGAAGCTTTCCTTTATAAGCTCCTTTCTTTCAATGGGCCGGGTTAAATCCTTCTGTGTTTTGTTAATGCTTTTGTATATTCTTTCTTTTAGCTTTAGCTTTCTTGGGGTTGGTAAGTGTGTTTCTCAGCCCTCTCCTTTTTGTAAGGGCCTTTGGCTTCCCTGGTATACTATATACGGCCGGGAGTCCTTTGGGCTTCTTTTCTGTTTAGTGAATTTTGCCTTTACCTATCAAAAAAAAAAAAAAAGAAGCTTATTGGTTATGCCAATGGGATGCAGTAGTTCACATGGTCCTACAATGACGAGGATTAGTTGTTCACATGGTACAACAATGAAGAGGGTCAAGTGTGTCCAAGTCAAGTATTTTTCTCCTTCCCTACAAATGGAAGGGCATTCTTTGTGATGATGAGATGTTATCATTCTTGATAAGTCCATCTTTGTGTTATAAGGGTTTTGGCTTTGTCCTTGTCCTTGTCTATTCTTGTTTTGATAGGTAAAAAGGAAGTATATTAACCAAAAAAAAGGCCAAGGACCAGCCCTAGAGTATACAGGAAGTGTACAGGGGAGGACCAAGCCTATACAAGAGAAAAGGGTAGAACCACAAAAACCTACCACCCTACAAAGAAGGCCCTTAGAGAATACACAAAAGAATTCTTAAAAAAAGAGCAATCCTCATACACGAAATTCCCAACCCAAGAGCTAGAGGCAAAAGTATGGGTCAGGTGGATGACAAGTCTTTGGTATATTATTAGATGTCATGCCTTACTTCTCCAAATCTGCTATTGAATAAGAAATGGAGAGATGGAATAGGGGAATTTTAGCCATGGAGGCCCTTAGTAGGATCTTAAGCAAAGGTAGAGAAAGGGTGCACTTAGAGTATTTATTTGCTAATAAGACTTTTTATTCTTGTACTTAATAATGCACTGAGTGCATTCAAAGAGCATTTAAGTTATGCATTTGTGTGCTTTGAGGTCTTTAGTCTCAAGGTAAATTGAAAAGTGAGATAATTTCAATTAGAGATATTATTAATATAGATGGATTTGCTTCTCAAGGCTTGGGATAGGGAGTATACTTCTTCGGTTCTTTTTGATAGCCAAGAAGGTGTTTAGTTGCTTCCTGAAAATGGTGCAGTGGGTGAAGGGCAGGGGAGGGGGGGTGTTGTTGCAATGGGTGAGATGCTCAGTCAACTTGCTTCCTTCTATGGGGGTTCGAACCCTTACAAGGGCTCGAGGGGGAGTAAGCAATTTTCCAATGAAAGAGGGGTTTTAGTGTTTACAGAAGAAAGCATTAGTCAGAAGCATGTGAAGATTTTTAAATGGGGTTGGCAAATCTACGAGGTAAGAGATAGGTATGGTGTTGATCTTGGAAAACTATAAGAATAGAGTGAGACCTTTTGGACAACAAATTATCTTTTTCAGTCAGTAATGGTCTGGAAGTGTAATTTTAGAAGGATAGGTAGTGTGGAGATGAGCCACTTTTGTGATTCCTTCATTTTCTTATTTGCCTTGACCTCTTTTAAGGATGCTTGCAAGGTATGTTTGATACTGCTAAGGTGAAGTGGTGGATGGGATCCTTTTATGACCAAAAAGTGGAAACCATGGAGCATTTATCAGAAAACTTTAAGACCTATAAAAGTGGTGTTATTTAAATTCTTTGGATGTGGAACATGGAGGTGACTCCAGGATTGGAAATTCGGGGTTCTTGGCATGGATTATAAACCTTGAGAAGTGCTGGAGATTTTAACCGTTTATTCTAGCATAGTAGGATGTGTTGTTGTTTCAGCCAGTGCCTATAGCCCACTTCTACAATTCAATAAAATTAATCTGAGATCCATTTCATTTCAATTTCATCAGTCTTTTGATTGCACCATTACCTCATACATATACAGATGGTAGTGCATCAAAAGACACTATCTGAAGATGATTGAAAAGCTCAGTGGCAGAGATATGAAGTACTTGAAAAGCAGTATAAGGAATCTAAAATTAAGGTCTGCCACTTGAATTACTGTTTCATGCAGCACAAACAATCACCACTTTTCAAATACATGAAAAGTGTCTGCTACTGAATGTTGGATGACACTCTGCTGGAAATATGCTGGATAAACCAGCCTGTTCAAGTAATGCTAGTTGATGCTTTTGACAAAATCACACATGAGATACTATTACCAGTTTACCACCGCTATGATACACATTCCAATGAAGATGCATGGACTCTTCTCCTAGACTTTTTTTTTTCCTAAGTCACATGGAAACATTGATGGTGTGGACAGATTTTAAGATTGATGAAACATATGCCACGTATAATTATGTTCAATAATTTTAATCAATTATCTGAAAGAGGAGATGGGAATAATTTCCTGTTGAACTGGGCGGTTATTATTGATGAGGAACTTATACATATCAGAGTCTCTGCTGATCTTATGTTTGCTTCTATTACTCAGTCCAGTCTAGATATCCACTTACGTACTCTTCTTAAAAGGTCTAGATTCCTATGCTAGTGATTGAAATATGAACTAATATGTTCCTATTGTGCAGGATTCATCCAAAAACTCATCATGAAGAGGAAGCAAATTCAGGCTATTAAATTTATTTACGAATTTGAGCTTGTCAACATGTTTCCACCGGTAAAACTGATTAAATCTCATTTGAGGCTTAATAAGAGGGCGGTTATGAAAATTCGCAAGATGGGAGAGGTCTTCCCTGAAGGACAGGTATGCACGCTTCTTGTTTGTGATTCCATGTGTGACTTCCTAGGTTTAAGATTGAACTGCGATCATTTGCATTAGGTATTCATTAAATCTCCTCACAGAAAGTGGCTGCAAACAAAGAATTAGCCGCTCTGAGAGCTGTAGTGAAGTGCGTTGCTAAATACAAGCTTGAAGCCAAAATCCAGCTTCAGTGCCTGCACACATGGATTGGAGAGCTCAAAACCCTTAACAGAGAGGAAGAAACTACTGCTGCTGCCAGTGACCCCACTCCATGCCCTACCCCCTCTCCAACAACTGCCCCTGTATCTGCCCACGCATCGGCCTCTAAGGCTCAGCCTCAACAACAGACTAGAAAACCCACTCTATATCTTGACCCATCCTCTCCAACAACCGCCCCCAACGCCTCTAAGGCTCAGCCTCAACAACGGACTGGAAACCCACTCCATCCCAAAGCCCCTCCTCTCCAACAATTGTCCCTACATCCGCCCCTGCATATGTCCCCGCATCTACCCCTGCATCTGCTCCCGCATATGCCCCTGCATCTGTCCCCGCATTTGCCCCGGCATCTGCCCCTACGTATGCCCCTGCATATTCCTCTATGGCTCAACCTCAACAACAGACTAAAAAAAAGCGGAGGGCTGAGGAACTGGAAGCTCAATCAAATCAGCCGAGCGGAAATAAACGTTGCCAGACAGCTGTGGCAGCAGGGGCCACTCCGAAGGGTCCATCGCAGCACCACCATCTTCAGCAGGCTGGCTTGTTGACAGGTCAAGCTCCGCCATACTTACCTGCACCACCTAGATTCTATGCTTCGCCAGGCTCTGCTCCTTTTAACCCACAAATGAGCTCATCTACTGGACAATATGGATCGACCAATTTACACCATGTCAACCAATATATGATGCCACCAGCTCAACAGTATGGATCGAGTATTAGACCAACAAGTTCAAGTTGGAGCACCGGGCAGTTAAGTTTCACCACAACCAGTCCTGGTGTTGCTGCAAATCCCGGTGGAGTCGGACAGTTCAATTTGGCGGGAAGACCTGCAGGCATGGTTGCCAATACGAACCCGAACTGGCCTCCAGCCCCTCATCACTCTCACTTTCACTCTAGTAATGTGCCATTCGGATATGGTTACAGGCCACCGGCAACTTATGCCGGTGACTATGGTTTTCCACCCCAGCAGCGTCCACCATAGCTGACCTCTTGTTTAGCCTTCTAGAGATCGTTTTTTTTTTAATTGGCCGTGAAGAGTTATCTCATGGACACTCCATCTTGATCGCACAGTCAAGTCATGGAAAGATGTCTTTGTTGTGCAATGTAAATGTATCAATAATGTCTGTCATATTCTTGTTAAATCCCTTGAGAAATTCAATATTAAGAGTCATGACTTGAAGTTCGTTTTCATAATAAGAAAATTTATAAAACAGAATGTAACTGTGCATAAAATATTAGTAGGGTCGTTATTTCTATAATTTATAAGTTGATGATTAATTAAATTTCAAATTATTTGAAAGAGTTATTAAACTTGTCGATGAATTATGTACATTATATTTTGTTTAATCATATCATTTTACGAAAAAGAGAAATAAATAGTAATTATTTATTATAGATTAATTTTTGTCCTTAAATATTTGGTACTGGTTAGATTCTTATTTGATTTTATTTATTTTAAAAGTTACTCTGCTTGTTTATGAATAATTACATTAAGTCTTAATTTAATTTGAAATTCATTTTGCTAGTTGAAAAGGTTAAATAAAATGGGAAAATTATGGTATGGCATAGTAGTTTGATTCTATTGAAAAAAGAGTTTTATAAGGGATGAAACAAGTTGATTGATTCATCTAGTTTGACCTTGGCAGTTATGGTGAAAAGGACAAGAAGCGCCGAAGTGAATGCAGTGGTCAGCCTAAAGAGCCCTGACAGAAAATGGAGTTGTAGACTGAAATACTGTTTGTGGGGGAAAAAAACGAAGAGGAATTCAGTTTTTTAATTAAATTAATATCTAAATTAGTGTGTTTAATAAACGTCGTTATTTTTTATAGTGTTTTTTCTTTAAAATTCATATACCATAATCACGAATTATAAATTTAAATTTGATTCAATTGTCGCTGTCTTGAACAACTATATTTGATTTTAAATTTTTTAATTGTCATTATCTTATATAACGATATTTGAGTCTTTCATTTGTCCTTGTCTTCTTTTTTCCTATTTCTCCCTCCTATTTTAGAATTATTACAAATTCATTGACAATTTTAATTCCAATTACTGCTGTCATGAACAACAACATTTGACAATTTAATAATTTCAATCAGTTGTCAGTTTCACGACAACCAGTAGTGACGCATTACTTACATTAATTTATTTTTAAACTAAATTTCGCTTGAAAATAACTCGCTTTTTAAAGCTTTTTACATACATATTAAGAAAATTATTAAAATACATTCTCTATCCATAAAAAAGACTATATTATTAATTTTTTTCTCATTAACTCTTTATCTTTTCTCAAAAATTATCATTTTTTTTTCTCATTTACTAATTATCTTCTTCCAAAAAAATTATTAGTAATCAATATTAGAAATATGTAAAAATTGTTTCGTACTGATTGAAATAACTTAAAAAATCGAAAAATCAATTAACAAGATAATTTAGTAGAAAAGTAATAAATTATTTCATGATTTAATTTTTTTTAAATAAAGTATTTTGGTCTAAAACTCAAAAAAAATGCTCTTTATGATTGACTATGGGCTCCACTGAACTGCATGATTATTGATTGGCTATTGGCTTTATGAATTATGATTATCCTCCGTACGTGGTGGATATGGCATATGCAGGAGAGGAAAGTAAACATTGTGCTATCGGTGGAGACTAAGAGGACCCCAAAGATCCCGTTGAAAGGGAAGGGAAGCCAAGCCTACTCTCTCTCTCCCTCTCTTTGTCGGAAGGAAAATGAGGGTTTTACACCAAAATACTTTATTTAAAAAAAATTATAAAATTAATTGAAAAAATCAAATTAATACTGAAAGTAGCACGTAATATTATTTTAATGGATAACGATAATTAGAATAATCAAATTGTTAAATATTGTTATTTATAATAACGGTAATTTGAATTAAAATTGTTAAATATCGTTATTCATGACAAATGATAATTGTATTTCTAATAATTACGAAATCGGTTATAGTGTTTGTGGATGGGCAGAATGGGAGAAAGTGAAGAAGACGGAACAAATAAAAGCACTAAATACCACAAATAAGAATGATAATTGAATAAATTTAAAATCAAATACCGCATAAATTTAAACTGTAGCTCACGACATTTGTGATTCAATTTTTGTTAAAAATATTATCGCTAATAACTATGATTCGACAAACACACTAATTTGGATATTAGTTTGACTGAAAAACTAAATTCGTCATTTTTTTCCTACAAACACTATTCCGATCTAAAACTCTGAAAATATCCTCCCCAAAGTCCAAATCC
Organism: Tetrastigma voinierianum; assembly: GCA_016808115.1. Classification (NCBI taxonomy): domain Eukaryota; kingdom Viridiplantae; phylum Streptophyta; class Magnoliopsida; order Vitales; family Vitaceae; genus Tetrastigma; species Tetrastigma voinierianum. The sequence continues at coordinate 313,621 of JAEQBH010006801.1, forward strand.
AATTGAGAGTTGAGAGTTGAGGGTCTCTCTGATTGTCAGCTTTTAGCCATGCATATCCTATTCTATTTCAACCTCAATACCTTCCAATTTCCAAATCCATTTTTCTTACCAAAGGCGGCTACCCTCTCACTCCCCCCATTTCTGTTAATAATTCTCCTTCTGGATTTTCAGTAATAAAAGACTCGTTGTTTTACTATTTTCTCAAAAAATAAATCGTATCAACCATGCCCAGCCTTGGATTAATGCATTTAACGTCCATACTTCTTTTTTTTTTTATGCTAGAGGACACTTTTGGAACAAAAATTCTCTCTCAAGCTTAATACTAAACAAGAATTATTTTTTTAATGAGTCAAATTGCCCTTGCTTTTTCATTCCTTATAAACTCTTTAGCATAATTTTCCCTAAAAGTAATACAATAAAATTAATAATAATAATGATCATTTTACACTAATTTTTGTTTATTTAAAAAATTAATAGTATTTGAGTTTAAATTTACTTTTATAAATTATTAAACTTATTAATGTATTCTAAGTTCAACTCATTTAACTTGGAGGTTATTTACATAGAGAAAACGATTTTTTTTTTACTAACATAGAGAAAAAGATTAAAAAATAATGATTCATTATAAAAAATAAATAATAAATTCTTTATAAATCAATTTTTTTACACAAATTTATGAAATTAATTTGTTTACTAGTTAAGTATCAGCATTAACAAAATTTAACCCATACAATTAAACACTTTTTATCTATTTCTGAATTCTGTTACTTTTAATATTAATAAAAATCATTTTTTAGGTTTCAATTAATAAGTTTCATATATAAATACAACTTGACTCCTTTATTAAAGATTTTGAAAAGAAAAACACTTCAGATATTATATTGGGAAATTCACATTTTAAATCCTAAACTTTTTGGGCTTTGGTTAAATCCTAGACAAAAAGTGTTTTCTTTTTAATATATCAACTTTAATTTAAGTACCAATTCTAGTATCGGATAAACCAAGAGGTTGCTGAGTTGACGATTGCTAACTGTACTTCCACTCGCCATGTTAAACAAGAAACACAAAAACTGATTTTATAATGTTATTTAGGTTTAGAAAAATAAGGAGAACATATAAAACACTAAATTTAAAAAAAAAAATCAAAATGATATTCTGTGTTTTTGAAAACTCTTCTCAAAAACTGACTTTATATTTCACTATGTTTTCAGAAATTATTTACAGTTTTATTTTTTAGAAAACCGTGTTTTCTAAAACTATTCTAAAGTTTTATTTTTTTTTCTTTGGCTTGTAAGAATTTGTGAAAATTTTGGGCCTATTAGTTACAGTTTTTGAAATTTGTTTTTTATTTTGAATCACAAGGAGAATACAAAAAACACATTTGATTCCTAGTTTTTTTGTTCTAAAAAAAATAAAGAGAATACAAAAACATTAAATTTAAAAAACAAGAACAGTTTGCAAAGAACACCATTTTGGTGTTCTCTGTGTTTTCTAAAACTATTCTAAAAAACGGTTTTCAAAAATATGAATCAAACTGATTGATTCCTGTATTTGAAAACAGTTTTTGAAAATAAAAAGAAAAACATTTTGGTATTCTCTTAAACTAATCATGTTTTTTGAATTTACTGTTCTCTACTCTATGTGTTTTCCTTGTTTTTTAGAATAAAAAACAGTTTTTAAAAAACAGAAAACAAACATGCCCAAACTGACCCTATATTTCATTATGTTCTCTCTAAAAATACATTCTTTTAACATATTTCAGTGGAATCACAGAGCAGAACTGACTTCACAAAATGGCAGGGCAGCCATTATAAGTAGTGTTCTACTTCCACTATAATACTAGCGCTTACACGATAATCATAAATGGGAAACTTGTGTTTCCTCACCTTGATTGGCAATAATAGTAAAGATGGTATAAAGAATGCAAAATACATATTTCAATACGATTTCATAGAAAATAATTATATTTAAGGTATAATAATACTTAAATGCTACTTGAATAAGCTATTCATACTACTCATAACTATACATTATGGTAGTACCTACAACTATTAAGGTAGTATCTATACCTTATTAAGGTAGTCATTCTTAGTAGATGCTACTATACCTGAAACACAATTATTTTCTATAAAATCCGTACCGCATCATGTATTTTGCATTCTTTATGTCATCTTTACAATTATTTCCAAACCAATACGAGGAAACACAAGTTTTAAAACATTTCCGGGCCTTTCCACCCCTCTATGCAGAAATGTACTTTAATGAGTTGGGATAAAAAAAAACCATAGCTCTTCAGTATTAATACCCATCTTCACAGTTCAAACCTACCACAAAATTCAAAATCTGAAGCAGAATATCCAAAAGTAAAGGTGGGTGTTCGATTATTGATCCTCAAAATATAAACAGTTACTCGAAAATATTATACTAAATTCTTACTAAAAACCCAGAAGTTTCTATGTAGACTTAAAAAAGACCCAATGAATCAACTTATTAGCAACCTCATTAGGATGACAAACTAGGCCAATGAAATGTTTTTCAATTTTCACATATAATACAAGAAAGATATATGACAAAATATGATACAAACACATTCACATCATGCAACAACACTCGCAGAGGAAGTTCCAAGCAGACTTACATATTTAATCTGCTTCTTCAAAGTGCAAGTAGGCTTGTACTAGGACTTTCCTGCCTCACTGAAGCTGAGAGGCAGACATTTCAGTTGGCGAGCCAGGAACAAATGGAACAAAACCCCGCCCGCCAAACATTGGACGCATAAAGGCGTCATCAAACTTGCGCCAGTAGTGATGAACACTGCGAGATGGGGTCGCCAGGAGCATGCGGAGGCTGCTTGGGCGCGGGAAACCATGGCCCATATCGGCATCAGAGTCATGTGTGCTGTCAAGAAGTGGCACCGCAAAAGATTTTGGAGTTGCTGAGTCTGAAAATACCATGCTGGTTGTGTGTTTTGAATGAGGAAGCATGAATCTTATGAGAGGTTGAGTCATTAAACCAAATACCTGAACAGACCAAAACGAAAGAAAGAAAATACTGTCAAATTTCTTAACTTCACCCTCCATTTTCACACAATCTGGTGCTTATACATGTAAGCTCCAACTCAAAGAAACAGTCTATATAATATTTTTGTATCATGAATTCAAAAGGATGGAAAAACAAATCTTTCTAATGCTCAAGAGCTACCACCAAAGTCTAGTATAAGCAATTTTTTTTTTTTTGTAATGCAGGCAGGAGAACTTACCACCGTGCTAAAAAGAACAACTGTTATGGTGCTAGTGATCATGATTGCATTTGTTCGCAATTGAGTATGCCCCAACCTTGTAAACTGCGTATATTGTAACACCATAAGGAATAACATCATTTTTTAAATTAATAAAACTGCTCCTACCCTTTTAAATAACACTTCTATCTGTCACATTTTATAATTTGTTAATCCGACCAATAATTTTTTTTGGAACCTATGGTGATCCTCTTATTAGCCCCACAAAATAAAGCATCATCATATTTACCTGATTATAAGCAAGGGCTACAGACACAGCACCCCTCATGAGACCAGCCCACCATATTATAACCTACACAATGAAAATTATGGATAAGATTTGGTAATTAAATTGGTTAGTTAGGATGATTAACTCCAAACATCGAGGAAAAACAAGAGCACCCACTTGCTGCCCTCAAACTGATTTTTCAGCTGGGCCTTCTTAACTAAGTTGGATAAAAAGGATAGGGGAAAAACAAAAGCTGCTCTTCCAACCAGAACCAAACCTAGTAGAATCGAACTCACAGCAACTGATGTTCCAGGACTGAAGAAATATCAATTATGGGATTAATGAGTTAGTATAATGTTAAGTTGTGCCAAAAAAAAAAAATCATTAAAGGCAGATAAATAGATAAACTATGCTTCTAAAGAAAGTAAGAACATACGTGCTGCTCACAAATCTCCACTTCTCGATGTCCAAGGCATCCATCCCAACATAGAGGAAGATGAAAATCTCGGCTACAAATGACAAGGTCGCAAAAGCATGCCTGTGGAAAATTTAAAGACAGAAATGAAAACAGGCATACAGCCAGTAGAGACCTATTTTTTGAAATGAAAATATAAATCATAACTAAATATGTTCCAATTGCTTTCAGGAAAATGCATACTTTGTGGTGATTCTTGAACTCTCTGTAACATTGTGCCAAGTGTAATGGGACATAACAATCCCACAGAAAAATACCGTGAGAATGCCACTCAAATAGAATAGCTGCAGGAAAAAACAAGTTACTAACAGTGGAAAAACTTTAGATGATTGATACATCCATGATTAAATATAAATAGAGCACTCAATCCCAATAGACAGCAAGGGCCAGAGAAGTGTCCACAAAGTTAAAAGAAATCTTACTTCAGCAAGTATGTAAGACAGGTAAGCCATAAGAATCATAAGGGCAACCTCCCGATCAGTAGAGTGCCTGTATTTTGTCAGAAATTCAGTAAGTGTATTATGTCTTTAGTATGATTATTCTCGTATTATAATATTCATTCCCACATAACCTGAGGTTTTATCATAAAATAAAATTGGGGACTCAAATAACAGAATTTTTTAATTTCATCAGCTCATATTCCTTGACATCTCTTTTCAATAATGGAGTGCCAATGACACCCCCATTTCATACAAAAATATATTTTGCTTCGCTGACTCGGTTACAAATTACAATCTCTATGATTTAAGATGTCAAAAGCTTGAAAGAGAAGCCTTTTATATTATAGAGCACAGACCGGGAATTTCAGTAGGAAAATTTTCATGTACTATAAACTGAATAAATTTAGATGAAACAGAAAAGAAAGCAACTCTTTCTTGTTCAAAGGTCCATAAGTTGTGATTTCATGACCAAAAAATGATTGTTAAACCCAACACTAGCAAAAGCTGCATCAAACTAGTGAAATGACAGAAGTTTAGGGGAAAGACTATACCAGTATTCTCATCTGGGTCAAGAGAAACCATGGAAAACAACAGATGCCGGTCCAATCAATGGAACCAGAAGCTGTCAACAAATTTCTGAACAAGTAATTTATGAAGGAAATAATTTTTATTAATAAGAAAAAAATCATGCATATTATTTCTACACTGGATGCTTTATCATCACACTGTATACTTGACATGAAATGTTTTGATAACCTAGTAACCTTCAAATAAGAACTAATGCCCAAAATGTTCTCCTAATATTTAAAATTCTATAAATTTTAACTGGATTACTTATAATTGCTGCTCTTCTTTTACGCTATCCCAGACATCATTGAATACTCTAATTTTATGATTAGACCATAAAAAAATATAAAACATAAAAATATAAAAAATAAATAAATAAAAGACCAAGCCAATCACTCTTCCAGGCTGACTCAAACATACTTCACGATATCATATTTAGATCTGGTAACATCAAATTGTACAAAAGAGTACATAATGCATGAAAGTGGATTAATATATGATCCAAATGACATTGATCACAAAAGTAACATACCTGCCAAAATACAAAGTTTTGATAATGTAAGCACTAAGCAACCCAGTCTGCAAGGCAAACAAATTGTGTAATTTATTTATAGCTTGAATATTTAAAAAAAGAAAATAAAAAAAGAAGAGATGTGTGTTTGTGTTGTACAAGATAATGAGATTGAGAGAGAGAGAGAGAGAGAGAAACTCACTACAACTCCCAGCATAGTGCTTGCAAAAAATAAATAAAAGAAGGTTAATAAATCCAAAAGCAATCCTAAGATTGATGTGGGTGAGATCAAAGCTCTGTATTGCATTGAAAAGAATGATGCTGTACGCTTACGAATTTCTCCAAAGACCAGGCTGAAGTAAGGGCGTCTCTATCCCCAAGTTAAGCACCTGCATCATCAGAAAGGAGAAGGTTTAGTTTCACAATTATTGGCACCGTTGTAGTCTGGCAGCTATAACTTCGTAATGCACCATACCTGCAGCGTGCAAACAGAATCTGTTGCTGAAAATATCGCACCAATGGCTGTAGAGAAGGTGCACAAAACAATAATAGCTCAAATTGGGAAACCAAAAATCTTAGTGAAACAAAATAATAAGATCAGGAAATACCTAGATAATCTCCCATATCAAAGGAACCAATACCCAATTTACTGAAGAATTGCATAACACCTGTGTCAATCACAAGAGAATTACAATCATGTTGAGATGATGCTAGAAAATTTTCCATTATACTTAGAACTAATCCAAACATGATGTTTACTGATACCAATGAGATATCAAGCAACCCAAAAAATTCATAGTGAGCTCATTATATATATACATGTTTACTTATGCCAATGAGGCATCAAGCAACCCAAAAAATTCATAGTGAGCTCGTTATATATATATATAGAGAGAGAGAGAGAGGTAGATAGATAGATATGGAGAGAGAGAGAGATTAAAAAGCTAAAGTAGCTTACTGCAAAAGGAACTTATTACAGCCTAGAGGTGATTACTTCTTATGGGGTCATTCTTAACTCACTATCTTTCTCGCTGTAATTAGAACATAGAGGTGATTTGAACACATAAAACAGTTCACAACCCTGTCTATGGTATTCCATCCAGGTTATTCCTGAGATGTAAATTTAGTTAAAGTAAGCTAGATAAACTATCGATTACATACATTCCCTTGTCCATCTTCAAAACAAGAAAGACACAAGTGATAACATCTTCCTACATACGATGACCAAATATCTAGATTAGTAACTAAAACCACTGTATCATGATTAGTTAGACCACAACAATACATGAAATGAACTAAAAAATGAGTACCAGGCACAGACAGCCAACAAATGATTGAGCTTCACAGTAATAGACATTCCTTCAAAAAAATATTTAAGCATGGCTCAAAATCTATAAAGATTTTTCCTATAACTCTACTTATGTCAGTTTTACAACTTATGCTACAGCTGGGAGGGACTCTGCAAGCACCTCATATCTAGAGATAGAGCTTAGGAATGTGAAATTTAGCTCAAACCAATAGGGGTTCATCCAAGATACCTCAAGGTATCACCTTACTAATTCTAACAGACTGATTCTCTATTTTTTGGGCCAGTACCACTAAGATATTATTCATCTAAAAATAGTAAATTTTTTTCCACTTCTGATTAAAATTTTAGTTCTCAAGGTTCAAATTTTTTGTTTCAAGCACAAGGTTCCACTGTTCAACACATTCTAGAGTTCCAATTATTATCATCAGCTCCAATGATTGACAAACTCCCTCCAAATATACCAAAATGTTAGATTTATAAGTTCTCTCCTATTATATCCCGCATTTTATTCTTTAATTCCCTTCAGTCTTTTCTATAAGTGATTTTACCATGACTCTGCAAACTGCTCAAAGATTGCATGCATCACAACAACAACGATATGAGGTGGTTAGACATACCTGATGTTATTATGCTACAAGATATTAGTGTTCCAATGGCACCAAACAGCATGATAGTGATAAAGTTACGAAAAAATTGCTTCTTTTTCACCTGAAACCTGGCACAGAAAAATGAATTGGAGAAGAATTTCAGATATCTTGAAAATCCACCTATATGAGTAGAGTATCATACAAAACAGCAGATTACCACAAAAAATTACAGCAGATTAGCAGAGACAAATGTTACAGCTTAAAATGTGAATAAAAAAGAAAATATCAGTACTTTAGCAAGAACTGATGCCGTTCATTTCACAAGTAGAAAAATGAGTGAATTTTAATTTGCTGAATTTGAAGCGTAAAAGAAAACTTTGATGACATGTATACATATATCAACATAGAATTACAGAATATTAAAAGAAAAAGTCCAACATGTCATCCACCTTACCTTAAAATTTGCTTTCATTATATTACCTAGTTGTTCTGCACAATCCACAACATAGGCAACTAAGAGATGACTGAAAGCAGGGCTATCTTCTGAACTTTGATATCTTTAAGAGCCATGGTACTCAGTAGAGTACATAGCATAATTGTCAGTATGGATAGTTTGTTATGCTATTGTTGAAAACTTCAGGATTAATTGAAAGTCATATCATCTTGTCAGCCTTAATTGATTCAAAATGCAAGTGTTTCTAATCAAACAAGAAAAACACAAAAATCCCAGAGCACGAAGTAGATTTTTGTGTGTGCATGTGTAAATTGATAGTCAGAAAATTCGTTGAATGATGTAGAAACTTTTACTGGAGGATAATCACTCACTTAATTTTAAAATACTGTAAATAAGTGGTCATCCAAATATGAGTCTGTCTTTGAGCATCATGTACAACATAGAAACTGGAGGATTGGAAATAGCAGAAGCCTACTGGAACCGTTATAATGGTAAGAGATTTTTCAAAACAGTATTTCATGAAGGTAGCCTTGTTAGGTTTTGCACGGTTTGATCTCAACTTAGCCCAACTTTACTTTTCTCTTTCTACTTTTCCAGGGGTGCATTTTTTGTCCATGTATCTTTACTGTTTACAGTGAAGAGGCCTCTTTTCCTTAGGCGTCTAGATAACCAATGCTATTCTGGGTAAAAGAAAAGAAAATGTTTCGACATTTGATTTTAACTAGTATTTTGATAGTTATATTTTCTTTGGATAAAATACTCTTAAAATCTTCCCACCCATCTACATCATCAAATTACATCAATTTTTCAACAAGACAAAATGCAAGGTTGACCAAAATACTCTTAAAATCTTCCCACCCATCTACATCATCAAATTACAGAGATTTTCAACCAAACAAAATGCAAGGTTGTCTTTGGTCAATAGAAGTTATCGTAGTAAAGACAAGAAAGAATTTAAAATTTGCATCCTCCTCCCCTGTTCCTAGGTTAGGTTCCTTTGGAAGTTTCTGTTTATTCTTCTTAGCATCCAATAGCTAGAGCTGTTACTATTAAGGAGTTCCTCCTAGACGGCATGGTCCCTTTGTGGGTAAATGCCATCAGAAAGGAGAGCAGCTCCTTTTTGTATCTTTTGAACTGTTTTGGAAGGAAAGGAATCAAAGATTGTTTGATAATGAGAAGCATTCGAATAAATATTAAGAACCCCTTTCTTATAAATTTGTTTACATGGGTGAAGATGTACGTAGAGATATATATTTATACGACTTGAAGAGTGATTTTTTTTCTTTTTTCTTTTGGTTGGGTTCACCTTGTTCATCATGCTTTTAGGTGTTATTTGTCATGCCGTGTACTTTGCTGCATTCTTTCGCGCCTTTTAACAAATATGATTTGTGCTTATCAGAAATCTTAGGCAAAAAGGCAATATCCTAGAATTAGACCTTCTAACAGGTTCCCATACCAGTATATTAAATCATGGATATGTAAAAGTCAGCTATCTTAGATATACTTATCGATATCTAATCTAAATTGCTAACTCGAATTATTTGATTCAAACAAAATAACCATTTGTTATCCGTAATTTTTTTTAGTTCATGGATTTTTTTAGTACATGGAACTAAACCTGGAAAATCCTTAGCTCTTTCCCCAACATTAACAACATTTAACTTTCCTTACAACCAAAGTATTAACTGTAATTAACATGCTTAAACTGAATAACAGAACATTTTTTGTACCTCAGATTATAAAGGGTGGTGGGGAGAACAAATTTTGGGAGGTAGAATTTTCAATGTAGATAATCATAGAGGGGTGGATTCTCAAAGTTAAAAAAAGTGCAAGAGGGTTTATCAACTGATTCTGGATCCAGATAAAATAGATGTTTAGTAGGCAACCAAGGTTGATTGGTGCTTATACTCCATACAAATAAAATTTATAACGGACAACAATCAATGACCATATCCTGACCCAAAATATTCAACATTGACAGACAAACAGCAGTAAACCTAGTGAAAAAAGAAATGGATCAAGAAGACTCAAGGGCCATAAAGCACATTAATTGAACAATGCAGCATAAGAAAAAGTTTAATAAATAATTCGAGAGTATTACTAAGAATTATAAAAAGGAATCAAGTTCATTCTTCCAAAAGATTAAAAAATGAAATGGTAATGCTAAACTTACCCAGCATTAAATATAATGGGCGGAAGAAGATATATAAAGAAAAGATCTTCACTGAAGACCAGAAGACGTGAGCTTCTTCCTCCACTTGTCAGTAAAATAACAACTCCAGTACACACACCCTGCCATCAATCCATATAAATACAACCATAATTTGTTGTCATAACTCACAAGTACAAGAGAAAATCTATAACTCACATACAAATTTAACCTTTTGAAAATGCAATAACAAAACATCCCCTTTCGGTTAGTAGAAGAGGTAGCAAATGAAAAGAATTTAAGATTTTGAATCTAAAATAAATTCACTGGTCAAGACCTGAGAAACAACATCCCCCACTCACCTAAACCTAGCAAATAGGCTGAGGAAGAATCCTTAATTTGTCAAGAACAAGAAGAAAATATAACATGAAATTCGTTTTTCTTTTAGCACACAGTGGAAAATAAGATCAGAGACTCACAATCAAAAGGGCGGTGATTGACTCATTCACCCACCGGTTCTCCTCAAGAAGATGACCAATCACAATGCAACCACAAAGAAGTGCCACAAATAGATTGATGGACACCACAGAAGCATGATCAGAAGTGGATAGATTACCCAACTTTGTCAGCATCGAACCAAGCTGGGAAGCCATCATATCCAGATATACCACACCGAAGCTGCCAATTCCTGAAAATACAATTAGTTTATTCGTGAAAGCTACAGAATCTATGTCTCTGAACTGTCCATCTCAAGAATCTCCAATGCTCAGAAACCACGCAAGTTCTGCAAAAACCAACCAGCATGCATGTGGAATTCAGGTGATTAGGCAAAGATAAAGCCGATCTCATCATAAATTCAATTTTTTGAAATTTAAAAATGCTCCTAACTGAACAATTGAATTAAAATATTATGCTTCATTTGATTTCTTATAGAAGACAGAAAGAAAAGAAATATAAAGTAAAAATTCATGCGTCCCATTTCTTTCCATTTTCATTAGTCGGTATTAGAATAAACAATCTTCACTAACTTATTTGGTTGAGGAGACAAACATTATATAAAAAACAATGTTCCAATAAATCAGTGTCTTTTATGCCCTCGTTTTCTTTGAATCGATCAGAGATTAAAAAGCGTTGCTCCACAGCAACAAATTGCAAAAAAAGAATAATAATAATAATTAAAAGCAAGTAAAAATCGTTGAAGAACTAAACAAACAGAAAAATGATTCGAAATTTCTGTCCTCTTTTTCTCAACCCCAGTACATTGTTGTAGCCGCCATTACTTTCTTCTTTCTGAAAACCTTATAGATAGAAGTCAGATCAATTAAAGTGAATAAAGCTCTTTTTGTAACAAGAAATATGAATTGAAGGCCCAAAAGTGGACCACATTCTAAAGAAATTTAAAGAAGTACTAGTTCAATTGAGCAGAGCTTTTATTATTTTCTGTTTGGAAATTTTCAATTTTTCTTTCCTCATTTTTCTCAGCTACTAAAAGCAGTGCGAGAAACGAGAGGAATTCGTTTTGATACAAAATGAAGGAAGAAGTTCTAATACTTTGAAAATAAAATTCATCTCAACTATGCACAATATGATTCTTTCGACTTTGAGAAAATGAAAGGGAAGTAACTTTCATTTTCAAAACCAAAGCAGAATAATACTAGTTTTAATTCCAAAATCTTGAAAAAAATTTCATTTTCAGAACTGAAACAGCATAAAACAATTTTTACTGCAATAACCTTTCTTCTCTTCTATTACTTCTCGTTTTCTCAGCAACTAAATAGAACACATAAAACTAACCAACAATTCATCTCGAAGGCAAACGAAGGAATACACCATTCTCGAAAGCGACTAATTGTCTTCCACAATTTCTGAGATAGAAGGAGAAATTGAACAGAGATTCAGAAATCAACCTCTGTTCCAAATTTCTCATCGAATTACCAATCCTCAGACCTTATATCGATCCAAATGTGGAAATATGAGGACAATTATAATCTGAGTTATTAAACAAGTACGAAAAGAATTTTATCTCTACGGACACGTTGAGCTAATCCTTTTTGAGGATACTTGAATCAAAAGAATTTGGCTCCGATTGTGGAAAAATAATTTGAAGAAAAGAGAAGACGGAAATTTTCTGAGAAATTCTGCGGAGGCCCTGTGATAGAGAGAAACGTGAAGAAACGGTGAGAAAATTTCACAGAGATTCGGCTTTTGAACAGAGAAAGTGAAATGAGAGTGGGAGGAAATCGATTTTTCTTTTTACCCTTTCTATAATTCGAAGAGGTTTGAATTCCCGGGAGACAAACACGGGATGAACATTCTGGAAAGTGAGAAAAAATGCCAGAAACGGGCAAGAAACTATTTCCAGACAGACTAATTACCGATGGAGAGAGACAAACCCGTGCGGTGCGGGAAGAAGCTGATAAGGTACGACCTGTATATACACAGAAAGAGCGGGTGATGTCGGATTTCCACCGTTGATGTTTTAACTACGGTAAATTATGTTATTTGATGTTTTAACTAGGGTAAATTATGTTATGCTGCCCAAAGGGGTAAATAATTGAATAAAAGGTCACCCAAATTTGTCTTTTCCAGAATCCGTGCACCTTGGGGAAAGAAATCTCATATTCATGCACTCAAATAATACATACTCTGACCGGACAATTTGGCCTTCCAACACAATACACATAATGGTGAGTCCCACCATGTCCTATTAACGATATGTTTTTTTTTAAAGAGATAATTAATTTTATTGAATCAAATTATTAATGTATCTATAAAAATACGAATCAAAATCGTTAAAACTATGTTAATTTAAATAATATTTAAGCTTAATAACATAATTAATCGATTCAAAACCCATATTTAATAAATAGAACTCATATACTGATATTATTATTACGACCACGCCTACGAGACTTAATTTTATAAAGATATAAATAATCATTGATTCGATTTTTTACGAAATGGCTCGATTTAATATATTTTACTCATTTGAATCATCCATATACAAATTAAAGCCACTTCATAAAAACGAAAAACAAAACGTCATATCGAGATGATACAATCACACACCACTTAAATCATGAAAAAACAAATAAAAACTTAAATCTATATGAAATAACTACTTTATTAAGAAATAAATTGATGAAAATATATATAAATTAATGATTTTAGGCTAATAATAATAATTACCAAAAAAATTATTCATCCTTGCTTAAAGAAAATAGACTAACATAAAAAATGTTAAAGAGAAAAAAGTGTTAGAATTTCTAATTATTATTTCTATTAGCAATATGTGAGGTTACATCCATAGAAAACTTTAATAATGTAATAGTTATATTATTGTAATATACTGAATCCATATGTTGTTATAGCACTCTAGCTACATCCATTGTGGGTTGATTGGAGGGTAAAATTGTTGCTCATAACATATACTATTTGAATACACTAATATGTGGTTTCTTTCAAAGTGCACATATTTGGAAAGACAGATTTAGATGACTCTTTTTTAATTATTACCCTTAGAGCACCATAACATAATTTCCTCTTTAACTAAACATCCTACTTCGCATCACATATTAATAGGGACCATGGTTTTACTGTGGGGTCAGATGTATATTAGCATCTTCTAAAGTCGTGGGCCACGACAAATGCCTCGATATTACATGTATCTAATGTGATTAAAAGCAGTATTATTAACCAATCAGATTGCAGCACGAAGCACAATAAAACAATCAGACTATCATTAAATGAGAAGACGCCAATAATTATTTAGATACGCCCTACTTGCTATCATTTACATTATCTTACGACTTGACCGTCGATGATTGATTTATTAAGGAGTTTTGAAGCAAAAATAACGCGTTTTTTCCAAAATAAGGCTTTTGATTAAAAAGAATAATAATAAATCAAGCCTTCACATGAGTCACGTGATACTGACGTGAGTCACAGAGACCGGGGTCAGGGTCGTGTTATTATTATTTATTAATAAAGCTAAATTTAGAAAGATTTATTTAAAGTAAAATTAGCATTTTTCTTTTTAATTTTATAGAATCTCGGCCAATTCTTCCTATCCTTTCGATTTTCAGTGCTTGTACATTCTTTTTTTTTTTTAACTTCAATTTACTTTTTCATATTATCTTGTAGTAGTACTTATGAATTCAAGTCCGGGACTCAACAACTGTTTCATCCCTTTGCCATTCGAGTCGAAGGATCAAGGTCAATACCTTTTCTTAAACATCTATTGATTCGTTATACGCTGGTTCAGCGATTATAATATTCTATTTTCATGAAAATTTTAACCTGATTGACCTTAAGGTAATTTTTTTTAAGGAATTGGCTTAAATAAAAATAAAAGTTATTTATAAAATTAATCTCTTACTCTTGTAACTTTAAAATATCCTTATTTTAGACAAAATTACAACATGTTAAAACCCATATAATAATACAAATCTAACTCTTTTTTATATATGTTTGATTTAATCATCGCTAAGATTTCCAACAAATTCAATGACGCTTCGATTTAACACAACTTATATTTATCGCCTTAACTATTTAAGCTTATATTTAAATAAATTAAAAACAAGAATCTGTGTCAGAATAAAGATAAAGAACTATTTACTAACTTAATCGCGAATTATATTTAAACAAACTGAAATCGGTTAAGTCTTAAATTTGTATAGTGATTTAATAGGTAAATTTGTTAAAATAATATAAAAATATCCTTTATTTTTTGGTTTTAAGAAAATCGGTTAGATTTATAATTTTTTTTGCTTTTTATAAAAAAATTTTGCTTTACATTATGTCATCGATATAATATTTTATTCTTATAAAAACTTAAACATGATCACGAAATATAAATGAAAAATGATAGATATAAGGTTAATTTTGATAAAATATTTAATAAAAGTTTAAATTAATTGAGGGTGGTTATATTTGGTTGAAATAGAAAAATAAATGAATGAAATTATTTCAAATTTATTATCATTGAAAAATATTTTCTAAACTATGAAAATATTTAGAGAAATTGCATGTATAATTATTATGTGAAAATCAATTTAATATAAATTCCAAAATCTAAGATCTTTTCACTAAAATTGCATCTTTAAAGGGCAATTCTCCAAATAGTTTTTCCTTTTTTCTGGTAGATTCCCCTTTCAAAAAACCAAGTGGTCCCTGTAACATTTTTTTAAAATGAAAATTAATATTCATAAAGATGTGCCATTTTAATCTTACATATAATTGTGTAATTAAAAATCAATTTTTTACTTTTAAAAACCAAATCTCTTTTAATTTTATATTTATTTATAATTACAAACTGTTTTTAGTTTAGTTATGCCTAAGTTAATTTTAAGTAATCCAGTTTACAATAATTTTAACAAACTCAAAATTAAAAATAATTGCAAAACACTTTATATTATAAGACACTCAAAAACAGTTTCTTCCTTAAACTCAAAAACAATTTCTAAAAACAAGATGAGGAAACATATCCTTGATTTCTAATCTCTTAATGATTGTCCTAAAATTACTGAAAATCTATCTTATCTTATTATATAAAATAACAGATAACTGGATCTTCAAATTTGCTCACCTTATATTTTATTTTAATTTAACAAATTTGTTTTAGGTTTGTAATTATTATAAATTTATTATTAAAATCGAATATTTAAAAATATCACGGATCTGAAACATGAAAACATGATTGAAGGCCGCAAAGGCATTGAAGAACAGATTTCGGGCCCGGTGTTTCACATGGTTTGGTGGGTGTGAATTATTTAATGGAAAAAAAAAAAAAATATATATATATATATATATATATATTTATGTTCTTCAAAATACTTTGACTATATATAGAGACACTTGGAAGCATTTAAGTCATTGATTTTGTTTTTATTTTTAGGTTCATATTATTAATCTAAGTAAGCTCGGACAACCACCAAAAAAAAACAAAAAACAAAGGGACAATCAATAATGTCTTTGAATAACAGGGATAAGGTGCATTAATGTCTTAAGAATTTTGTGTATATCCAATTTTATTCATAAACTTTTTTTTATTCTAAGATATCCTTGACGTTTATTATTATAATTCACTCATATCATTTCCGTTAAATAAATTATAACGGCACTGCCTCTTATACATGAAATAAGTAAAACGAAAGATTTAAGAATGTTTGTTCATATGTAATATTTTCTAACAAGAACGAGAGGGGCATGCATGAGTTACAAAAGTAAACATTAGGAAAATTTAAATGTGATAGAATCTCATGCTAAATCGATAAAAAATATAAAGAAACCAAAAGACATATCTATATTCATTGAACTATTGTCTGTTTAGTTCTTTATTTTCCATGTCTAAACAAAAGTTATTTTCTTCAAAACTCAATCACCTAGCTGGATAATTGTGTTATATATTTTTCTCTCTTTGCTAGACCGAGACTATATGTCACGCCCTGATCCCCAATCCAACTCTATACTTTATATACACCTCAAGATCACTTCAAATTCATCTTACGATCTATTTTCACTCAATTTATCATTCAATCCTTCTATTTCAAATACCTAATATGAATTACTTCAAACCATTTTAATATGGGTTATGGACCATACACAAACCAAACATGATACTAGTTAGGTTTATTCTAAACCCTAACTCAGACTTCAATTAACCGCGAATCCATCCTAAAAGAGATGATTCTATGATTATCTTGTACCATATGGGGTTTTATCAACCCTACTTTCTGCGAATCCAAGGTTCGATACAATTTTATCAAACCCTAGCTTTGGAGAGGAGCTATTAACCATAATAAGCCTTTAAAATCTACGATCCATACCAAATCCAAAGCCCATACCTCGATCTTGGCCACTGATTTATGCATTTTATGTCCTCAAGTGGTAAATTACATATTTACCCTTGGCTCCATTATTAATTCCGAGTATCTTATTTTATTTCCCGAAAATTCCCATTTAACTTTTAATATACCCTAAACAAAGTTCGAAAATCGTTGCAGATATTTCTTTGACAAGTTACACCATAACCCTTTTATACCCCTTATTAATTTATTTTATTTATTAGCCCATCATTAATAAATGAAATAACGGGTCTTTACACATTACAAAGCCTATACTATATTTATAAAAGATGTATTTAAAAAACTAAAATTAACCAATTGATCATATTTAATTAGGCTTAATAAAAGAATTAGATAGCTTAATATATAATGTTAATATTGTAGGCCCAAATTTATTAAAATACCCAACAATAACTGCTTAGTAGTTAAAACCTTATGGGAGAATTTTCCTTAAGTTGATTTATTATTTATATGATGGGACCGACGCCCTTCACTAAATCACAACTTTCTTGGGAGGACATCAAACTAGAGCATTGTCTTTTACTTGTTTTTCAACAAATAAATAAATAAATAAATTGTTGGTGGGTATCAACGTCATCATCCCAATCTAGTTTGTAGTAAGCGACAATAATTAAAAGTAGAGTAAGTCACTTTTCTTCGTATAAATCAATTTAATGATTCAATTATATTGGATGGATAAATCACGTAAAAAGAATAATGGTTAAGGGTTGGGCGGCGTATGGAACAATGGGTCCAAGCATGCATGAGAACATAATTTATTATTAAGATATAGATTTATAAAGATAGATTAGGAATGTTTTTTGGTTTTTTACAGTTTACATACATAATTTAAATGCTAAAGAGATTTATTATGAGATAGTCCAAGAGAGGGCAAGCATGAGCTTCATCCCGTATGCTTCGGCTATAGGATTGATTATGTCTGCTGCTTGATCCTATATGATTCGGTTATAGGATCGATTATATATGTTATATAATGTACTAGATCCGATGTATCATATGCTCTGAGAGTCATGAGCAGATACTAGTCGGACCTAAGTGAGGGTCATAAGGTGGTTGTCAAGAGTATCCTTAAGTACTTGAGAAGCACTAAAGATGTGTTATTGATTAATGGAGATAATCCATTGTAAGATGTTTAATAATAAACTAATAGCATTTACCTAAATCTCAACCAGCTTAATGTTTACATCGAAGGGCTACAGAACGCCTGAATAGATAATTTGCTCATTACGCTTAATTTAATGGCTCAACGCTCGTAGCTTAAAACGTAGGACATCCAAGTAAGGGAAGAGTGTCCCCAGTTCGAGTTATAAAGGGGACTGGGCTACTACATTATAATAAAATGATTAGTTGTAAGAAAAGTGAATAAATATATAAAAAAAAAATGTAAAGTAAGTGTATTTAATAAATTAATTTAAGTTTATCCCCTCTATCTCGAAACCAGCCGCTCTTTTTTATGTTCTCTCTTTCATGTCCTTATTCGCTAGAGATGATGGGTGATTTTTTTGTCATTTATAGCCTGAAAACACACATTCTATTGTTTTTTTTTCCTCATATGAGTTTATTTTCCAATAAAGTGGTTTTCTTCCACATCGATCCGCGGTCATTTCGCTTTCTTTTTTTTCGTTTTTCATACGCTTGTTAATGACTTATCAGGTCGTGTTTTGTCATCGAATTGGCTGCAGCTGATAACAGATTACGACGACACTTCCTTTGCTATTTTCGCCAGATCATAGCCTAAATGACAGCCGATTCAATGTAGCCATATCGATCAAATCTTATTCGGCTTGTTACGCTATGTATACTTAATCTTATAGACAAGGCATTATTGGTTATCAAATGTATTGCCTTAAGCTAATCATTTTGTTATTAATACTTTTGATGTCAGATTACAAGGCTAAAATTTGGGATTCTCATTACGTGTTTCTATTAAATCAATAACCTTATCTCTTTAAAAAAATTTTTTTTTAATGATATAACTATATATATATATATATATATATTAATAATAAATAAAAACAATTAATGTATTATTATATCTTTAACATATCTATTTTATCCTTTTATTCTTACTTACCCTAATTACTTTTATTTAATGTGATAAAATAACCTTAATATTTGACTTTTTATCCTTTTATTCTTACTTAACCTAATTACTTTTATAATTTCCTTTTAATTTTATAAAATAACCTTAATATTTGACATCAAGAATTAATAAGTAATACTCCCATCACGTTTTGATCATGGGGTAAAATACTCAACGTTTCAAAAAGGTAGAACATAGAAATGGGAGGGGTCCGGGTTTGAGTTTAGCCGTCAAAAAAAAAAATTAAGTAATATGTTTTAAATTAATAACTTGAATATAATTTAATTTAAAAACAATTGAAATAATTAAATAATAAGCATTAAGTTTTATTAAAGATCTTTTAACTGTATATCATGTTATTTATTGGAAGTCTATGGTTTTGAGATGGAAGATCTGTTACTAAAACAATAGTCTTATCATGAATAAGAAAATTTTGAATTTCATATTTTCGAGTTTTGTATTTTAAGGTGCAATAATATTAAAACCTTGGTTTTTTTTTTTTTTTTTTTAAATTTCTCTTCTTTAGGGGTGATTTTTGTCAATTCTTTATCTTAAATCACCCCTCATACATCTTTCTATTAATATATTTTTTAAATAAAATGGTTATTCCATTAGTGATTTTTTGAGTTTATTTATTTTATGATTTAATTGGGTTTTATTTGTTTTTTGTTATTTAATTGTCTTATTATAACATTTTATTTGTATACGACATTTGGGGAGGAGCAGTTTAGTTATTCTATCACGTGAAAGATAACAAAATCAAATTTTGGTAATTACATGCTACAAAAATTCGGTGCTTATGTATTCTAATCACTATAATATTATCAAATTTATAAGCTTTGAGCAAATTTATTAAGTTATTAATTTAGGTGTTGTTTCATCATATACGATTTTTAACGATTTGGTATATATGTTTCTTTTAATATATTGCTAGTTTGAATCAATAAATTCTAAAAAATATATCATAATCATAAAAATGAAGCACCTATTTTCAAAACAGAAATATTGGAAAACAGGTTTAATAATTAATAATTATTGATAGGGATACAGAACTGGGCCAGGCATTTCATTCGCCAGCCCAAAAGAGCGGTGAGGACCGTGCCACGTCCATGTCCTTCCTTAGCAACCCAAACAGAGGTCTCATTATTGCGCTCAAAACACTTATTTTAAAAATAGTAGACTACAATAACCCATATCCTTCTAATACTGTGAGCTAATATCTCTAAAAGACATCCTACTCGGCCCAATCAAGTCATATCATAAAGGAAGAAAAAGCATATGAAGACCATCACTGACATTCTCCAATAAAGCAATGGCGATTATTCCAAATAAACTCCTTCGACTAACCATTGCTAAATCTAAGGCTAACTATATGAGGAAACATACCCTCCAATGGAAGGACTCCAGTCATCCAACCACGAATATCCACTATAAATACAAGGTCGCTTCCACCACCGAAAGGTACGCAAATACTAAAGCAACTAACATTCTCTATTTTCTCCTCATTTAACCGACTAAAGATCGGAGCGTCCCGGCGAAGCCCCGCCGGCCCTTCTTCCTTCCTGCTCTTCTGCGTGAACGTGCCGCATCCAAAGTCAGATCGCATTGGCAATGGATCCTACTCCCACCTAAACGATCCAAAGATCCTCCGCTCAGCCCACCAGCCAGCCTGTCCAACCCACGAATTTCGCACGCTCCGTACCCCAGCTCCCGGCTGGAAAAGGCATCATCAATTGGCGCCACCGTGGGAAATCCACAAATTCTTCCATAAACATAACCGATTCCCGCCATCGATGGTATCAACAAGGAACACAAGCAAGAGTAACACTAATCCATCGAGGAGTGGATCCACCGAAAGGATATGACTAAAGAAACCCCGGGATTTTCGGTGGAAACGATGCAAGCCAATACAACGAAGGGTTACTTCACTCACAACCACCGGTCGAAGAATGGAGCACCACAGCGTGATACAACATCAACAGGAGACACCTAGCAGAAACTGTGAAGGCCATAACCTCCTCCCCCGCGAAGAACAACTTGGTCGCGACATTCCCCGAGGCATCGAAGCAGAAGCAGAGTCCAGTCAAGCCAGGGGGCATGGACCACCGTTGGCCCCAGCGGAGGGGGAAAACGAAGCTATGCCCAGGAGGCAGTTCGTGAACGAAGCGCCAAATCACCCTCAACTAGAAGCAAGGGAACAGTCGTGGGAGCAGAGGTTCAAAAACCTTCAACAAGAGCTCATCCGCGTGAAGGAAGTGGCGAAGGACGAGCCCCGATAATTTTGATACCTCGTGCAAACTAATTCCTTCATAGCCGAGGTGCCGACTTTCCCCTTCCAACAAATCTCAGCCTCGTGTGTATTACACATCTGATGGAATCAAAGATCCCTGCCGATCACCTCAATACTTACAAAATCGATGGAGCCGCATGGGTATCGTGACTTGCGGCGATGCAGGCTTTCGCCACTACGCTCAAAGGGCCAGCTTTGGCCCTGCTCAATAATTCCCCCTTCATCTATCTCACATTCAGTGGAACTAGCCGCTGCTCGTCTCCCACTTCACTCCGAGCTGTGACGTACGCAAAGTTCAGCCTACCATCTATCGACCATCAAACAAGGATCGCAGAAAGTTTGAAATCATATGTACAAAGATTCAACGCCGAGTCCCTGAAGATAGACTTACCCGACGAAAAATTCGCCGTCACAGCCACTGCGGGCTGGGCGACAATCAAAGGACCCGATGTTTCTATCTCAAGAACCTCAAGCTAGCATGGCCGAGGTCCTCGCCAAAGCGTAGCAGAGCAAACTGGCCAGGAGGCCCTCATATCAAAGAAGGAGAGCTCCTCAGCCCGCAAAGAAAAAGGGACGACAGACAGACGACGGCGCTGAGCTCCCTAAGCGACAAGACGACCGCAGGAAATCCCTGTGCACAGGACGGCGATCCCCTTAAAAGGCGAGGGAGTCTCGTAGACCGCTTCAGCCCACCGCGAACCGAAGGATTCCACGACATTACCCGTCACAACACTTCACTCCACTAACGCCAGATCACAAGTCCCGCATGAGGTGCAAACGAAAGTACTCCCGAGATGGCCGACCGCATGAAATCGTGATCCCGCCGACAAGGGATAACACCGGCATTAAGCAGTTCCACAAGGACTACGGGCACGCACTAATAACCCGTATACAACTAAGAAGAAATAGAATATCCCGATACAAAGGCGATATCTTCTGCTTTCATATCTCCAGGAATCAAGCCTCGTAATCAAACCCAAAGTCGCCCGTGAACTATAACTCCACCCCGTCAAAGAACCGCCACTTCTAAGAGTAATCCAAGACTAAAGAGCCCCCGGGAGAAATCCATGTGATCTCGGGAGGATTCACTGAGAAGGAGAATCTAGTTCTACCGAAAGCCCACTCCACGGAGCATAAGATCGCAGCCGGCAGGGGAAATACAAGCAAGATCTAAATTACTACTGATCGACATCACATCACGCTCGACTCGTGATCTGGAAGGGTGCCAAGACTCATGACGACCGCCGTAGTTCGCGCACCAGGGCCAATACAACGGTTCATCTGGGTTTTAATTGATAATGGAGTTCGACCACATCATCTTCGCCACTTCTCGAGCAAATGGGTATTGGAAGAGACAGCTGTAATTCGTCAAGACATATGCGGTATTTTTAGGAGAGAAGGTGTTACCATTGGCCTGACCAACTGCGCCGACTTCGAGAACCTCACAGTAACGACGATAAAGAAGGTTTATAGTGGACGTCACAACCCTTATAATATGTCAAGCAGCGCACTTCCTCAACGCAATAAAAGCCATCCCTTCAACATATCACATGATAATCAAATTCTAACAATGAATGGAACTCCGAATCGCCCGAGGAGATCGGTACGTAGAGTGTTACATACGCCCATGAAACAAAAAGCGGTCGACAACGTGAACGCAGACGAGCTTGATATGCGCGACGAGGTGCTCACCAGACCCGAGCCCTCAGAGGAACTAGAACCTGTGTCGCTGGATGACGACCCAGAACATTTAGCCTACATCGGCTCCAAACTACCAAAGGACCTCAAAGGCCTCCTCACTCAGTTTTTGAGGCATAATAGAGACGCATGGACGCAGGCAGACATGGGAGGAATCGACCCTGCAATAATCACCCATAAATTGAACACCAACCCGTCCTTCAAACCGGTTAAACAAAAACATAGGAGCTTCGCACCAGAAAGACAAAAAGCCATCAACGAGGTAGTAGGCAAACTCCTCCAAGTAGGCGCAATAAGAGAAGTAGAATATCCCGAGTGGCTGGCCAATGTTGTGCTCGTCAAGAAAGCCAATGGCAAGTGGCGACTCTGTATCGACTTCACCAACGTAAATAAAGCATGCCCAAAGGACAGCTTCCCACTGCCAAGAATCGACCTCATCGTAGATGCCACTGCTGGACACGAACTCCTTAGTTTTATGGATGCATTCTCCGGCTACAACCAGATCAGCATGAATCCCAATGGGATCGAGAAAACTTATTCATTACAAGACAAGGAATCCATCATATCTGGGTAATGCCGTTTTGACTCAAGAATGCGGGAGCGACTTACCAGAGACTAGTGAACCGGATGTTCCAAAAGCATATTGGTGCAACAATGGAGGTATACATAGACGACATGCTGGTAAAATCCACTAAGTCCGATCTCCATATCACCCATCTCTCTGAGGCATTCCAGATCCTGAGGAATTATAACATGAAGATGAACTCACCTAAATGAGCTCATGTCGTACCTAAAATTTCGGGTTTCATAGTCAACCACAAGGGAATCGAGGCGAATCCGGACAAAATAAAAGCATTTCTCGACATGCCATCGCCTTCGTGAATAAAGGAGGTCTAATCTACCGACAGAAGGATTGTGGCTTTAAGCCGTTTTATCCGAGCGAGTGAGCAATGCCACCTCTTCCAAGTTCAAGAAAGCCTTTCAATGGGACGAAAATGTGAAGAAGCATTTGTTTACATTAAAATATATCCGAGCCCCTCCTCCCATTCTAGTAAGTCCCGTTGAAGGAGAACCCTCACTCTCAGATTTCAGTCAGACAGACTTCCAACCGCTAAGTGCACTCGTCGAGACAAAGAGCGAGTCCAAGACCCGCTTTTACTACTTCAATGAAAGACCGAGAGGAGCGAGGAGGTACCCCAGAATGGAAAAGTTGATACTAGCACTGTGATCATACCGTGCTTCGTCCCTATTTCCAGCGCTCACACCATGTGGTCCCAACCAAGTACCCAATGAAGCAGGTATTACACAAACCAGAAGTCTCCGGAAGGTTGATGAAGTGGGCCATAGAGCTAAGCGAAGTTCGAAGACGTACAGTCGAAAAACCGGCTTATAGCGGGACAGGTTCTAGCCGACTTCATGGAATTCGCCCGATAGAGCTTGGCCGAGCCCACTACGCCGAGGACGACTCCCATATGGAAACTCTCCAGATGGAGCCTCAAAAGATGCGGAAGCGGGAGCAGTTTAATTTAACCTCACCGGCGATAGACATTAAATACGCACTGTGCCTGGGGTTCCATGCTTCCAATAACGGCCGGAGTATGAGGTCAAGCCATAGCAGCCTCAACCTCGCCCACTCATTGAGGTTGACTAGCTGAGGTCCACAGCTGACTTAACTCGGTGGTCAGCAGATCGTAATATATACGAGGCCAAAAGTGAGATCGCATGGTTCTATATCTCCACAAGGTCCATGACGCTAAAGTTTGTATCGTTCAGCCAAGACGCCCCTGCACGTAAAATACTGAGCCGACGCTTTGGCAAAACTAGCCACCGCCAGAAGATCTCGGCGGTCTAACGCCGTCGAATACCGCGTAACCTCTATCGAATTCTTACGCATAGTGGTCGCCCCAAAGAGGATCCGCGGCCGAACTCGATGGACCCTATTTGGGATTATATTAACGACCTAACCCTACCGTGATGACCCGAAGGAAATTTAAGATAAGAGGAGGTCTTCCGTGTTTACTAATCACAAGGAAGCCTTTTACAAGCGAGGATTCTTCACACCTTTCCTAAAATGCATCACGGGAGAAGACACTGAATACGTGCTAAGAGAAGTACACGAAGGCATATGTGGGAACCATCTAGCTCGAACGCTAGCGTGAAAGCTGGCGCGTGATACACCCGCCACGACACTTAAAGATGCGACCGACTTAGTCAAGAGATGCGCACCGCCAGAACACGCCAAATATCATCACGCCCCGCCGAGCCCCTAACGCCAATTAATACCGCCCTTCCAAAGAAGGGTTTGGACATATTAGACCCTCGCCCACTCCAAGAAGCGGCCAATGCAAAATTCATAATCGGCCGCAGCGGGACTATTTCCAATTGGGCTGGTAGCCGAACCTTTAGCCACGATTACAGAGCAGAAAGTACGCAATTTCGTATGGCGAGCCGTCATATGCGGATTTGGCATCCCAAGAGCCCCGTATCGTACAATGGAAAATTGTAGCCGACAACACCAAATTGTGGATTTTGCGGCCGAGCCCTGATTAAAAATTATTACTCGCCGCCGCACTTCAATCAAACGGCAATGGTCACCATCGTAACCCTTAAAGTTCGCTCAAGACCAAGCCGGAAGATCTTAAAGGGAGTTGGGCAGAATGCTCCCGAGTACCATGGGCCTGGCCAGATCGACACGTGTCGCCAGAACTCCTGGGAGGCCCCATTCGCCTCTAGCCTGCACGTGGGCGCAGCCCCCGCTGAGGTTGGAATAACATCTCCTAGAGTCGAGTTGGCATCGGAGGACCAAAATGACGAGGCCCCGTTGCCTGAACTTGGAACCCTGGGAGAAAAGCCAACAGCCAAATGTTCATGCAGGAGTATCAGCGAAGATACCAAATGCCAATCAAAGAGTCAAGCCTTAAGTTACACGCCAGGATTTGGTCTTAAAAGCTTCACCAAGAAGGAAGAATCCAACGTATAGGAAACTAGGCCCCAACTCGGGAGTGGACCTTATATACAACCCGAGTCAGCCGATCAGCAATTACGAGCCCAAACGTATGGAGTGAAAATCTTACAACATACGCCGGAACGCTGAAAGCACTAAGCGCTTTTACTGGGCAGATCGGCCAGAATTTAAACCTTATCGATTCTTTGTGCGACGAGTCGGGCACACGGAAGCTATTTAGTGATTCAACACCGATATATAAAAGAAGATACGCAATGAGAAAATTCATAAAAATAAAAGTCTCTCTTTATTCCAAATAAATCATATTCAATTACAATCAATGGTATCCTTGATTACATCTTGAAAAGCACTCAGTACAAGCAATTGCGCCAAAAAAAAAAAAAAAAAAAAGGAGACAAAGGAGAAAGACAGAATAAAGAAAAAGAGGGGTGTGATAGGGAGAAAAGAAAAAAAAAAAAGAGGAGACAAAGGAGAAAGACAGAATAAAGAAGAAGAAGCAGATGAGAAAGCTGTGGAAGAAAGAAGGGAGAAAAGACAAGAGGAGAGGTAGAAAGGAGGAGGAAGAAGATAAAGAAAAAAACAGAGAGAGCGGCAAAGACACTCCGCCTCCTGACGCATTCCCAAATGCTAAAAGTTAGTGGGTCAACACGACCTACAGCAGACCAGTGAAACACAACTCCCACACATGAAGACCCGTAAAAGCCGATCCAAAGGCCGGAGGAACTCCAAATGGCGCCCGAACATCGAAAGATCCATCCCAGCGGATCTCCATCCACCCACTGTGAGAAGCACAATCCCCAAAAGCATAAGATACAGAGGCATCAGAGCTACCATTTATAAGGAGGCAAAAGCACTTGGAAATTCACGCAATCGTTCCAAATTCTCCATAAATCAACATTAATGACGGTTCGCTCCTTTTCGAAGATCATGCGAGGCGGTTCAGTTCACCAAAGCCCTTCACACACTGAAGATCATGCGAGGCGGTTCAGTTCACCAAAGCCCTTCACACACCGGGAAGTCACGCATACCGCTGCCGACCACGTGGCTTCAT
Source organism: Tetrastigma voinierianum (assembly GCA_016808115.1). Taxonomy (NCBI): domain Eukaryota; kingdom Viridiplantae; phylum Streptophyta; class Magnoliopsida; order Vitales; family Vitaceae; genus Tetrastigma; species Tetrastigma voinierianum. Next base: position 340,572 of record JAEQBH010006801.1, read on the forward strand.
CTACTCGAGACAGCCACGCTCAAGAGCTCGACCAGCCAAAGGTTACACGCCATCTCGGTCAACTCCACCGGCAGCCACAATACTGAGCCTGCTGCTCACTTTGACGAGCTCCTCTACTCACATGCCGCCGCCTCAAGAGTCGACCACCGCCAGCATCATTATCCGGCCAACGCCACCACATTACGCCCCGGAGCCCGCTTGCTCACTTTGACGAGTCCCACTGCACAGCTACGCCCTCGCAGAGTCGACAGCACGCCATTCCTAGCTTGAACGCTACTAATACATAACGCCGTGAGCCCAAGCCACGCGGATCGAGCCCTTCGCGTGTCTCCATGCACCTGGCCCCTCCTACTATGCCTGGGTCCTCAACCCAGTGGACGAGCGCCCCACGACACTCCGACGAGCCCTTCGTCGCACCCCGTATGCACCTGCCCTTCCTACTTCATGCCATCCTCAACCTCAGTGGACGAGCCCCTACTATTCACACTGACGAGCCCTTCGCTGCACTCCAGATAGACGGGCTCCCTCCTACTATGCTCATCCCTCAACTCAGGTGGACGAGCCCCTACTATTCACAAAGGACGAGCCCTTCGCCGTGACCTGCATTGCATGTGTTCCTCCCTTACTTCTATCGACGAGCTCTTCCTCAATCCCACGGACGAGCCCTTACTATTTACATTTGACGAGCCCTTCACTGCACTTCGGACAGACGGGCTCCTTCCTACAATTCCTATTGACGAGCTCTTCCCTCAACTCAGATGGACGAGCCCTTACTATTTACATTTGACGAGCCCTTCACTGCACTTCAAACAGACGGGCTCCTTCCTACTATTCGCTTTGACGAGCCCTTCACTGCTTCGTGATGGATCTTTAGATCCTTCCTACAATTTCCTATTGACGAAATTTCTTCCTCAACCCGCATGGACGAGCCCTTACTATTTACATTTGACGAGCCCTTCATCGCACACTCCGATGACTCACTCTTCCTAAATTCTATCGACGAGCTCTTCTCAACTCGGGATGGACAGCCCTTTGTTTATTTATTTGACGAGTCTCTTCACTGCACTTCAAATAGATCTGCCCTTCCTACTATCTGATTTGACGAGCCCTTCACTCCGCACTTCCAACAGACGTGGCTCCTTTCCCACTATTCACAGCCGACGAGCCCTTCACCGCATATCGATACTGCCACATCCTACAATTCATATTGACGAAGCTCTTCCCTCGATATGGACGAGCTCCCACTGTTCATCCTGACGAGCCCTTCACTGCCCTTCAGATGGATGGGCTCCTACTTACTAGTTTCATTGACGAGCTCTTCCCATCAGTCAACATGGGCGAGCTCTTACTATGCATTCTGACGAGCCTTCACCAACAGTCCCCAATAACGAGCTCTACTCGCCTCCAACCATTGACGACCTCAGCCACAAACAAAGTCGCACAAATTTAAACCGTGCCAACACCCGCAAGACGGGGGATGACGGGCCATAGCCCAACCCGATGAGTCTAATTTACTCCAACCGCACGCTCGGAACTGTGCCGCTTTAAACAAGAGGTATAATGAAATTTCAACGAGCATAAATACCACTGCTGGGGACCCTCCATTCAAAGTTATACGCTTCAAGAAAAGAATAAAGATATCTCAGCTAGAACGCTAATTTCAAAAAAATGAATGTTTATCGAAAGGAAGGCTACACAGGTATCAGGCCCCAGTCCCAACAAAAAAAAAAAGGGGAAAAGGAAGTCGACATCAGGAAAGCATAAATGAGTCCCGATCTCAGCGCCGACGCATGAAGAATGAGTAGTGGCCCAAATAGGAACACCGTGCTCTGGAATAGTCTGTGGCTCCCAAGATCTCCTCCGCTTCTTCATCACTGGGAGGTCAAAATTGAAATCCAGATTTGAGTACGCGTGGATGGCCTCCGTTGAAAAGCGAGCCACCCAGAAGCCCACTGAGCACCGCCTGGTCTCGCAATTGTCGGATAACCTCATCCCTCTAAGCAACCACGCTAACTTGCCGACAGAAGATCCCGCACGAACTCATCGACACTCCTCACCGCCTTGATAAATCTCTACAAACGGAGGACTCAATGACGAGCGCCCAACACTCCGCCTTCCGTTTCATGACGGCGATTTCGAAATGCTTTTCCTGTCATTCAAATCACTGACCGCGTAGCCTCCCGGGAAGATCCCACAAGCCACCTCGGAGGTGATGCGAGTTCCCTCCATAACCAATAAGGCCATCGATGCATTTCAAATTTCTCCCGAAGTCTCGACCAAATCATTTTGCGCGACCGAAGTCTACTTAGAGCCTCCCGGGCTCGCCTCAACTCGCTGTCAAGCCGCCTCCGACTGCCTTCTCTATCAAACAGCACGAGCCGATGAAGTGGTGTTTCAGACGACTTAAGTCATCTATTTCTTCACTATACGTCGCGCGTCTCGCAACTCGCCCTCTCGTAAGTGAGGAAGCCACCTTCGCCTTATAACCGGCTATCTCTACATGTCTTTCATTTTAATTTGGCCTTTATCGGCCGTGCCCTTCAAATGAGTGACGGCCTCGCATATCAACATGAAATCAAGGCTCGCATTTAACCAACAAGGAGTGGCGCACGACTACGACTTACCGAGGCAACCCCCTGAAAAGATAAAGCCAGAGCTTCATCAACCGGCAACCCTTTCGACCTCCCAACGTCAGACTCCAGGAGGATGGATGAGATGGGCTCCCGCCGTGAACTCTGGGCTAGGAGGAGCAAAGAACTCGATCGCACCAAATTTTTGCTCTCGATTCTTTCTCGACGGCTCCGCCATCCCCCGAGGAGGTGACTTGGCATTGTCAGAAGGCGGATTCCATACGGTTATAGGCAGAGCCGTCAGCGGCGGGGCGACGGCTGCACTTGAAAGACCCTTTGCCTTTACGACAGGCTTAGGGGGAGACAGCAAGGTCAAAACCAGGTGACGACGTCGCCCGCCTGGGCAGAGAAGGAGGAGACGCCCCCACCCCGAGCCCCAACCGTGGTGACGACGCCCGCCCACCTCTCGGGCAGCAGAGAAGGAGGACACGCCCGACCAACCCCGCCAAGGGCGGCGACGCCGCCTCCGGCTTCGACCAGAGAAAGGAGACACCCCCAATTTCGAACCTTTGTCGGAATCGGCCTGGCCCTTCCTCGAGAGCCTCTGCTTTTTCCCTTTTATAATCTGCCAGATGTCGCCCCAAATGAACTAAAATCTCTCCCCGTGGGAGCAAAGCACAGCGAAGTCAAAGAAGAAACTCCTGTGGCGAAAGGAGTGCGCAGGCCTCAAGCGCGTAGGGACGTGCGTACATCAAGCCAGATGAACTAGGAATATCCGACTTTATCAACCCTGCGTAGGAACGAAAGCGTGAGCATTCGTTAACGCTTAGAGCTACAAGTATCTTCGGCCGCTAAGGTCAAGACGAAAATTCAAATATGAGAGTGCCGTTACCGGGTGTTCGATCGCCTTTAGAAAATCAAACCAAAAGTAATGCAAAGATAGCTCACGAAGGTTATCGGGGGCGCCCACGCCCCGGGCACACCCCGGGCTGCCCCATCGAGAGAATCGATCCTACTGGATGATCATAAGCATCGTCCCTTCCAGACCTAAGTGAAGAAGGAAGGTCCGAGATCACTGAGGGGCAAATTCTGTGAGCGCCTTAGAGAAATAAATAAAGCCCTTAAAGGGCTGCTGATTAAAAAGATGAAGGAGCATATTGTTGTGGGACGCCAAACCTCTATCCCTGGGTAAAAAGGTTAATAAACCCACAAAATACCCCAAACTATTTGAGCGCCTGAAGGGTGAGGCTGAAGTGTTGCAACCCTTTATGAAGGATGCATGGGAAAACGAAGGTCATGCACAGTTATAACTTCCGCAGGCAACAGAGCCATACTGCATCGGAAGGTAAGATAAAAAGTCAAAATATCAGTCACATTTATAACTGTGGAGCCCGATATCGTTTCAAGAAAAATAAACTCAGGAGGAAGGACTAACTTACTAGGTCCCACATTCACAAAGACGCCTGGACAGAGACTCGAGGTAATCCGACTCCTTCCTGGATACTTAATCGATTATTTTCTTTACCCTACCCAAATGCTGGGGGCGGAGGCGCCAGAGCATTTTGAGGTCCCATGATCAACGAATGATGATCCTTAACGCGAACCAAATACTTAAAGAGAAGAGTCATCATCTAGTACTTAGTTAGAGAATGACTTGACCATAGACATAAATAAGATAAACGAATCCGTGATCGACCAACCTCAGAGCTCTTCATTGTGATTTAACCGGTAAGAGTATTTAAGAGGCGAGACGCAGCTGCCTGTGGAATGAGAGGAAGCAAGGAAAATGAAAGGACCCAACACTAAATGCACAGAGAAAATCAGACACCACAAGAATACCAAGAAATATAAAGACAAAGTGGGTTATAAGTGCCGTAGGAATTCAAAACTGGAAGGTCAGCAAGAAACAAGGGAAAACAAAGGGAGTATGAAACAGCATGGAAAACTCAATAAGAGCCATCATTAACGCACTACTTATGATTTGACTTGGCCAAAGTTAATTAATCCACATCTAAGCATACCTGGAAATAACAACCGCCGCAGATTAATCGATGCTCTTGCCCACTGCTAGGCCCCATGATAGTATTAAAAATCGATAGGATATTTAATCGGGCCGCATTTCATTCGCTAGCCCAAAAGAGCTGTGAGGACCGTACAGTCCATGCCCCTTCCTTAGCAACTCCAAATGCAGTTCTACCATTAAATTAAAATACTTTATTTCGTAAAAATAGCAGATTTCGCCGCCAACTCCATATCCTTCCAGCATCGTATTAGAATATTCCCTAAAGATATCCAGCTCATCAGAACTTAAGTCCTATCATAAAGTAAGAAAAGTGAATACACCATCGCCGACATTCTCCAATAAAGAAGGAGGATTATTCCAACAAACTCCTTCGACTAATCCATCAAGTAAATCTGGGCTACTAACTATACGAGAAATATACCTCCAATTTAAGGACTCCTAGTCATCCAACCCGATTAATATCCACTATAAATACAAAGGTCGCTTCCACCACCTGAAAAGCTGGGATGCAAGATTAAGCAATCCGAACATTCTCTCTTTCTCCTTATTGCATCCGACTTAGCATCAGCGGCCACCCGGCCATTTCTCGCGCCGCCTTTCTCTTCCCCATACTCTTCAAGTATGAACGCGTCGCACCGCAGCTTCTGGATCGCAAGATTGCAATGATCCTACCCCAACCCAACCATCCAAAGATTCTTCTGGTCAAATTTCTACCAAATAGCCTTAACACCTAAACACTTGCGACGCTCCACCCTGGCCTGAATAAAAATGCATTATCAATTATTTTCTATTTTTAAAAATAAAAGTATAATATTTGTATAGAATAGATTTTAATTATTTCATCTTTTAAAATAAAATATTTGAAATAGTTTAAAAATATATATATTCTTATAAAAATTACTTTATAGAATTGTTTTAAAAAATAATTACAAAACACATCCTTAACCTGTTTTTACCAATATTTCGATTTTGGTATGGCACATGGCATAGTGATTTTTATTTATTTATTTTTCACCAATTATTGTACTTGCTCTTTCAACTTTTCCGACAATTTTTTTTTTTTTTTATAACTTTGTTTTCTTTTTATAAGGAGTGTTTATGTTACGATTATTTAATATAGTTTTGTGCCATGAAGGACTTTTGCGGTTAAAGCCTATAATATCTATATTATCGAGTCTCGCTATAAAATGGTATTGTAGCCTATCTCTAATCTCGATATTATGATTATTTATGATTCACATCTGATATGCTAAAAAAGATTCATAACATAATATAAATACGGTACTTAGACGCTGCTTAAAGTTATAAGTCTTCGTGCATAAATCGTTAAAAATAAAATAAAACTAGATACATTATTATCATTTGTTACTTTAAACCAATTTTATTTATTTTAACTCGCCAATAATTTAAATTTTTAAAAATTTGCTAATAATTTTAATTTTATTTAATTTTTCATAAAATTAATAACAATCAGTTTAGTATAAAAAATCATTAGGTTGGCTTTTTCCTTAATGCTTTCCGGAAACTTAACACAACGTAAGGGGCACAATAAATTCCGTGCAGTTTGGAAAGAGTGGCTTGTAAGATTTCAACCCATTCATAAATAATTCCCATGGATCATGAATTATTGGTTTAGTTCTATTATTACAAAATTCTCCAAATGGATCGACTTGAACATGGGAATCTTGGAATATATACTGTCCCTATTACTTTGTATTTTCTATATATAGTCTTCATTCAAGATATCATAACATTTCAAGCTAAATTTAGGCCACTTGAATCTGAGAATATAATGATATCCCCACCATAAAGTGTGACCATAAGATTTAAAATCAAAACTTGATTCTCAAGGAAGTTATGGTGGTGGGTGGAGTCTTGGATTCCAATTATCATCTCGCTTTAATTACTTGTCACCTTTTTCACTTTTTGCACTCACCTTTTAGAAAATCTTGAGGAATCAAAGTTTTTTTTTGTGGGGAGAAACAAAAAGTGTTTGTGCTTTTTCCTAAAGAACATGTTTCATGTTAGTTTTTATACATATAATTTTATTTGGTTTGCAAGTTCGATGAAGACATTGTATTTTTTTTAAAATTTATTTATATTCACTTTGCATTAGAGCATGGACTGTTAACCGACTGCAAGCAATATGCACCACTTGTTTTCGGTTAACCAGAATAAAAAATAAATTTACAATTTCATAATCATACATAAAGATCAAATTACAATAATTACAATAAAAATGCAAAGATAAATAAATGAAATTGTAATATCTTCGTTTGAAATCTTATGACACTTGTTGTATCTATAATACATCCAAATATACTTCTTTATTACTTGGTTGTCCGTCCTTTGTGGGAAATCATTCTCTCCCTTGTTGGGGTTTCTTGGGTATTTTCGAAGGATGTCAATGACACAAGATTTATTGAAGACTCCTTTATGAGAGAAAAATATAGGGACTTTAATCCGCTCCCTCTACATTTTCTGCACTGTTTGGAAATAAAAACGATACCTTTTAGGAATGGGACGTTAACAAAGCAGAGTTAAAACATCTCTCTCAGATCTAATTTGCTGAATGTGATAGCTTGTACTTGCGTGAATATTAGACATCACTTTAATTTATAAGTGCTTTGAATCGATCTTACCCTTTTGAGGGGCTTCAAGAGGTTTTTGGTCATTTCATGTTTTCGGGCTGCTCAGATACGTCTTGTATGCTTTGTAGCTTTTTATCTGCTTTGCTTATCTATAAAAAAAATAATAGATCCAAATAATATATGAAATGCGATTTTTGGCTACAGCAAAAATCATTTTATACGCTGTCACGACATGGGAGAAGCCAAAAAGCTTTATACTATTATTACTATATACTATTAATAGGTAGAGTATGAGGAGGTGCTATAATATATATTATATACATTGTGTTTATAATTTTAATATAATATTAGTATTTTTTTAATTAATCAAGATCAAATCATATTTTTCTATTATGTAAATCGAAATCGAAACTAAAACCAAAATTTGTATTAAATAAAAACAAAAACCGAACCGATCAATTCGTTAGCCTATTTTTCAGTTTGGTTTATCGATCAATTCAATTTCTTTGATTTTTTAACTCACCCTTACTTTGCATATTACGTTGCAATACTTTTTCTTTGAATTCGAGCATGAGATTTCTCACACCTCATCTCATCTCTTTACCACTTGAGTCATGACTCAATGAAGTTATCGTTGTTTCATCTAATTAAGATTAATTTCAATGACGTCTCTTAATTAATTTATGGCTCTGTCTAAGTATACCTATTTTCTCCTAATTAAAATCTTCATAAAAAAGGTGAACGAAAGTAACAAATAAAAAAATGGAGATTTTTATTGAAATTTTAAATTAAAAGAAATTATGAATTGAATATCACTAAAATCTTAAAAAGAGATGGAAATTAATTTACTCCATACAAGTCAAACTAAATAATTTATATATGACTTAATAATAACATTTCATATGATAATTTCATATTCATATTCATTCATCACTTATCTTGAACTATGACACGATTAAAATCTTAGGATCTTTTTATTTTATTTTTTGGAACAATACATTTTCAATATCTTGCACTTTCACTTTTTTTGACATTTACTTCTTGTACTTTAAAATATATCTCTTATATTATTGAAAACATAAAATACAAGTCATTTTTTATAGATCATTTGCCCATGTTGTTCAAATACCGTTAAATGCTATGGGGAATAAAATTCATTCGTTACATTTGATTTGTGCGGTCATGGTCACGTTGGAAAGTAGAAAATAATAGTATTTAAAGATAATTTAGTCATTTTACTTTACTAGAAAATTAAGTGAATTGTAATATTTTTCAAGTTCTCATTTAAATAAAAAACCTTGAAATAAATTAATTATTTTTTTATTATCACGTAATTTTAATATAATTTGTTTTTAAATAGAGATTTGATCAAATTCAAAATTTTATTTATAATAATTAAAAAATTAGTTATAATTTTTGTTGAAAAGTCTGAAAATATATATTTTTTAAAAGAAATACTTAAAATAAATTTACTAAAATTTTTTTGACTTAAAATACTTTGATTTCATGTAGATTTAAATTTTATGTTCAAATTAAAAACTTAACTTTTTTTTTTTTTTTTTTCTGAAATAGAACAAACTTAACTTTCTTAATCCTAAATAGAATTAATGAATTTAAAAATTAATTTGAGAATAGTCTAATTTAATGTAATTTATTTTATTTATTAAATATTAAGTAATTATTAAGGATTAAGGATAATGATTAACAGTATGATTTAAATTTAATCAATTTTTTTGACAAATTGGATAAATAATGTTTAATTTAAATTTAATCAAACTAGATAAATTTAAATTGGATAAAATACAACGAATTTACAAACCTTCAAACTAAATATATCTTTATATTTATTAAAAGTTGGAATATACAAAATAATGTTTAAATAAAAAACCTTCAAATATATTCTAAATTAATAATTTTTACTCATTATCACGTAATTTGAATCTAAAAAATATTTTTAAAAAAATATATTTTTGACAAATTCAAAAGTATTATTAGATTTAAAAAATACTATGTTTCATTTAGATTTAAAATAATTACCATTAATTTGGATTTATGTTCAAATAATAGTTAAATTCTTAATCAAAAATAGAATTAATGAATGCATAATTAATTTGACAATATAGATCAAATTGGTATATAATATAATTCTTATTATTTATTAAACATTAAGTAATTATAGATAGGTGGATAAAAGTTTTACAAAATTGGTTTGATTTAAATTTAATCAATTAAGAAACTAAATAAGTGAAAATTGGATAAATAAAACTGATTTTTTCAAACCTTCAAACTCAACATTTATTTAATTAAAAATAGGATTTCTCTATTTGACTATATCTCGTACAATACAAAACTTTCAAAATATATTATAGATTAAGAATTTTTTGACTTATTATCACAAAATTTTTTTTTTTTTTTAAATCTAAAAATATATATATTTAAATAGAGATTGATAAAATTAAAAAATTTAGATATAAAAAATTTTAAATCACTTATAATAATTTTAGAAATAATATTTAAATATGATTTTTAAATAAAAAAATAAATACTTAAAAGAATTTTACTAAAAAAAAAAAAATAGTTTGATCGAATATTTGATTTCGCTCTCAAATTCTAAAATACCACTATTTTAAACTCTAATTCTATTTTTGGATGAAGAAATTTAACTTTTGTATTCTGAACATAAAATTCTTAAATATAAATTAAATCAAAATATAAGTCAGACTATTTTTAGTAAAATTATTTAAAATATTTTTTAAAAACATTTTACAATTCTTAATAAAATTATAAGTGATTTTTAACAGTTATAAATAAATTTTAATTTTATCAAATCTCTATTTTTTTTAAATATTTTCAAATTAAAATTATGTAATAATAAAAAATTTGAATTTATATATATTTGAGGGTTTTTATTTAAAACATTATTTTATAGAAAGCTTCTGAAAATGTTACAATTCAAGAATTTTTTATTAAAGCAAAATGACTAAATTGCTTTAATGTTGATTTAAACATTATTTTCTTATTTACTATGGCCTCATAAATATAATTGTAATTTAATTAATTTTATTCCTCATTAGCATTTAATGATGCTTGAGCAACACACGCAAACTATTTTTAAAAAGACTTATTTTTATGCATTTAATAATTAGTGATTCATTTTAACATTTAAAAGATAAAGGTGAAAATTAAAAAAAAAAATTGAAGTGCAGTTAGTTGAAAATAGAATATTCTTTTTTAATGTTATTTGATCTTTTTACTTAATGATTCATTACAGGGCTTAACTATCATAGTGTTACTTGACAATCCTATAATACATTTATCTCGCATCTCACGTATAAAAAGAGGTCCAATTATTTATGACTTTACAAACTCATGTTGAAATTGTTAGAGAAAGAACTTTAATGCAAGATATATCTTCAGATATGAAAATAATCATTTAAAGATTCGTATAATCATCAAAAACAGAGTCAAACGGAAACATACTTGAATCGATAATGAGAAGAATTAGATTCTTAATTTTCTCAAACCTGGAACCAGAAATTGCGATCGTTTATAATATTCCAAGCCTTATATATACATAACTCCTCTAATTTTTAAAAGTTTTTATTTCTTCCTATGAAATGATATAAAGAAAATTGTACATATTGATTTGAGGACCACAACCTATTTATAGGAGTCGCCTTGATGTGAAGAGTCACGATACATTATCAAATCTTGGCGATACATCCACATTGATGAGTGATTCAATATATATTACCGTATTCATGAGATTCTATTATGATATCATGATACATCATGATTAAACATATTCTTGATACATCCTCCGCCATAAAGAGTCACACCTTTCTATTTATATTTATAATTTAGCTCATCATAAAATCAAAATAAGACATTTGGTATTTACACTTTATAAAGCCATACTAATTTAATGTTTTTAACTCCACTGAAATTATATTATTCTCAGGATTCATTTCCAGAGTTTGAGTAATTCTTGATAGCCAATAATGCATACTTAGTGATATATATAGACAAAAAATTTCCAATAGTCTCCTACTTGGGTCACTTATATTTAATACGATTATGCATTATAAAATAACCTTATGAGCTCAAAATCGCTTATATGGTAATTTCAAACTTTACTAACACCATCACTAATCATATCAACATAGAATCAAAGCAACTTATTAATGTAAATGGTAATTAGACTGTCATTTGTCACATATATCAATATAATCAATCACATGATCAAGTATGAATGTATGACATGGAAATCACATGTAATTTGATCTTAAAGATGCATATTTCCAATTGGTCAAACTTTATTCTTTAACGATATCAAAATGGATAGATTCAAAGTCAAACCGAAACATTAACTTTATTATGTATAAAATATCCAGGAAAATACCAGAATCAAAGATATCCAAATACAAACTCTAATTAAAATTACATATCATAAAATTGTTATAAGAATTATATGGGCAATATAGCCATGAAAAGCCTGGATGGTAAACCTTGCGAGTAAATCCATAATCATGGAGTTTGTGCCAATGTGTGTTTTACAAAGATTTTACTATTCGACCATTTGTAATTAGGAGTTTATGTCAATATTTAATTTTTCATAATACAGTTACAATGTCAAACATGTAGAGGTTATTTAGTAAACCGAAAAGTGAATTAGTTCCATCCACATTTGAATTTAAAGACAAGGTAACCTTGATTCTTTCCAAAAACAACAATATCTAAATTTGTTCAAATAGGAAACTGGAATCACCGGCCTAAACGCATCAGACAACAAATATAGTCCTTCAAATCTCAGAAAAACCTGTGAAAATTATGCAATTTTCTCGAAAACAGAAGACGGTAATTTCTCGTAAAATTTGGAATTTTTCTAGATTTCGGATGACGAACTGAGTATTTTCACTGCTAGAATTGTCTCGCAAAATCTGAACATCACGCAGACCGTCGACCCTCTATATTATTCAATTACGTTATGCACCGCGCCGTCGCGCCATAAAACACCGCGAGACATTTAACGCGATAAAGCCACATACTACACGTACTATGATATGTTGTACGATTATGAGACGACGTGGTGATTTAATGACTTGTATTGGTTACGGTCAAAAAACGCAAAACTTTAAGGACATAAATGGAATTATCGAAAAGTTTGGTCGAATAAAGACAAAACGAAGGCTCTCTTCCTCCGTACCAAGAACAATCGCGCAAATGGCGCGGTGATCCATTGTAGGTAATGACTTTCTTCGCATTTCTCGTTGTTCTGACCGGCCTGGCCTGATCTTGTTACTAGTTGAAAGCTCCGCCCACGCGACGAGGGCTACGCGATCACCGATTTCCAAGGAGTCTCCCACAACCTACTATAGGATCTTTTCCTATTTGGGCTATTATTCAAGCAAGTTCATTTTACTGGATTGTGGATTCGTCGAGGTCAGAAAGCCGCGGTTACTCCGGCCCCAAAATCTTGAACCTGCTTTAGAAATCCCTTACCAGGCATTTCTAATAGTATCAATCTTAGTGCTCTCATCGTTCGCGTGATCGGGTCACAGGATTTTTTTGTGTTATCGAAAGTATCTCAAAATGAATTGGCCAGATTGTAATTGAGCTTCACGTGAGCTAATGTTGATGTTATTATCATAATAAAATAATGTGAATTATGTGAATTAAATTATGAATATATACACGTAAATATATTGCCATTTAATATTTAATAAGATAACGATTCCATATTTGACCGCAAGATCTCTGGGGACAGAAAAGTGAGCGTACGACATGAAATAAATCGAAAGAAAAACGAAAAATAGTCAGAAAATGAATTTTCGGGCCAAGATTCTTCGAATAATCATTTGGGAGATGCGGTCCAGTTCAGCTCATCCTGAGATGACCCATGACTGCTCGGAAAAATTATCTGAAGAATTCGGGCCGAGCAGAAATTAATATATTTACTTAACTTTAGAGTGGTGTTTTCAAGAACAAAATCTTTTTGTTTTGAAATTATTTTTGCCTCGCGATTTGGCTTAGTATGCGTAGGGAGTCACGGTGACTGAGACATGAGGATTGGTATGTAGACATCGTGAGACGCGTATTTACTAATGTGATTGTTTGTCAGACATGACTTAGTGTGAGTAAATCCCATGAAATTATTACTATCGTAGTATCAAGCCACCTGGTTTATGATCACTATTTTAGGTACAGGAGTGTATTAGGAGGACGACGCCTCATTAGAGGCCGCTGCTTGTAAGAAAAGTCTGATTGTGGTTTTGATATTACTTTTGTATAACATGTATTGTAAATCAGAAATTTTAATATACTGCCAATTAATAGTAATTTATTAACTTCGAACCATGTAATATAATTTCTATTAGTATATATTTTCATGAAGATTACGTTGTGGCTTCAAGCTACTATTTTACTCATTTTTATCCGTATGTGGACCCTATGGCCGTGTAAATGTTGACAGTTATGATCTCCATCTCCGTACAGCAGCACTCGGCTCTATTTTCACGGAAATGGTGGCCGGGTTACCCGACATCCACGCAGATTCGTATGGGCTGACGGTCATTAATTAATTCCGGATTGGGGCGCCACAAATCCAAATAAAACCATTAATAAACTAAAATGCCCTAACATTCACTTCCACCCACTTGCCATCTCCCATGTAGATGTATATTTGACATGAATTATGGTAGCTCTGACAATCCCTTTCTTTGTGAGATCATAGTAAATGAACTCACATAATAATTGAAATTCAGATCATACTCTTTGTTTTTTGAAAAGCACATCATACTCTTAAAGTCATCACATAATAAATTGAAAAACTTATTCTAATGATTCAACATGAAAGTGGCTTTGATACCACTTGTTAAAAATAGAACTAGATGGCAGATATACTTTTAAAGATGAAAACAATCATTTAAAGATATTTCATATCAAATCATCAAAAACATAAGTAAAGTATAAGCATACCTAAATCCATAATGAATATGATGATGAAAATAATTAGATTCTTAATCTTCAAACCTCATAACCATAACTTAAGTGATCGGTTATGATCTTCTAAGTCTTGTATGCACAACTTCTCTAATTCCTTAAGAGTCTCTTCTCTATTCTAATGGGATGATATAAAAAAAATTATACATATGACTTAAGGACCACACAATCTATTTATAAAGCCGGTGCCAAGGAAGAGGAAAAGTCATGATAATTCTATCAAATTCATGATACATCCTCATTATGATGTGATTCATGATACATTACCCTAGATTCATGAGATAGTCCCTTATTAGAAGGATTCATGATATATACAATCACTGCATTCATGATAATGGCCCTCATTGCCAGATTCTTGATACATCCTCCATTATAAAGAGTCATGACCTTTCATTTCTTATTTATAATTTAGCTCATCATCAAATATGTTTGAAGACCTTTGGTATCTACAGCACAGAAAGTTTATTAGTTTAATGTTTAACTCCATCAAATTATATTCAACTCTTAGGATCACTTTATTAGAGTTAATTCTTTGATAATCAATAACACATACTTAGTGAAACACGTAGACCAAAAAATTTCCAACATAATCATTTCTTCCAATGTAGTGAGTTCCCATTCTCCTCAACAGTATTTCTATCAGCATTGTTTCTAGAAAAAAAGGTTTTATGGAGAAACTGTTTTTGAAAAGTGATTTAGGAAAAATGTTTATCTAAACCACATTGAGTTATTAAAAATTTTAGAAGTCTTCTATCAATTTGGTTATTTTTATTCTTTAATTTCCAAAATACTTTAGATTTTTTTTTGAAAATAAAGATAATCAGATAATTCAAATTAGCAATACATTCGAGTAGAACACTAATCAAATTCTAGAAAATATTAGCGATCACAAAGATTCAGTTAATAGTATAACATATCTGCTCAAACCCATATATTCGGAGCAATCTTATACCATTAAATACCTATGACTATAATTCTACAACATATTTGATAACCACGACTGGATTTATTTGCTTTATTTGATCGACATGCTTTACCGGGCTGATCGCTTCACACAATTAAGAAACGCCAGAATAAAGACAAGCGCGGAAACTCCAATCATCGTATCAACGACACAAATATACGTATCAGAATAAAAGTCGACGATAAAATTACAAAGAAAACTAGATTGAGTAGTTAAAACCACTTTATTAAGAAAAAAAAATGATATAAAGAAATATATATATGTGATTTAAGATCAAAAATGATAAAAAAAAAATCTCTTTACTAACATAAAAAGGGCTAAAAGAGAGAACACATGAAATAAAAGGAGGGACAGCTAGTTTCCAAAAGTGCATACTAATTTAAAATACTTTATAGATAAAAAAAAACAATTCACAGAATCACCATCAATTAAATTCTAATAACCTCAACCGAATCGCAAATGAAACATGACCATACTAAAATTACAATCGTCACTAAAATCACATCTTTCACTGTTAGTTGAAGGTTTTTTTTTTTTTTAAAATTTATAAATTTAGCTAAAAATGCAATGTCTATGCTAGTTTTATCAATTTTGTTAAAGTTTTGAGGATATTTGTTAGAAGATTTCTTATTTTTAAAAAATCTAATAAATTAATTTATTTTTGTTTAAAGTTAAACACTTTAATTAGGACTCGAATGAGAGACGTTCCATTTATGTCTTAATATTTTTGAAACGTTGAGCGTTTTACCGCATGAGATAGGCATGGTAAACAAATTAATTAATTTATTGGTTATTTTATTAATTTAGTTTTGAAAAATTGATAACCTTTTTTATAGGTTATCAATAAATTAATAAATTAACGTACCCACAAATCTAGGTTATATGGCAGAAGGTCCGATAGTCCAACAGTTCGTGGGCCTTCGGTCGGCCCACCAGGCCCGGCCCTCCACAACCACTTCCACTGAAAAGTAAACAACAGTTCCTCTCATTTCATTTGATTCTGGGAGAGTTGTGGAGGGGAGAAGATGGGGAGAGAAGTATCAGAGAGCTGTGTGGAGAGTCTATTGACGGAGATGGTGTCATCCTATTGCACCCGTTTCTACGCCGACAAGCCCGATCTCGCTGCTCGTAGAATCGAAGCCATTGGTTACCAGGTCGGTCACCAGCTCTCCGAACGGTATCCTTTCTCTCTCTCTCTCTCTCTAAACCCTATACCTTCACTTTCTTTTTCATTTATTTCTCATCGTTTCTGGTTTTCCACTTGGGGTTTCAAGCAATGGATCTGGATATTTTGTGCAAGGCCACCTCATTTTTTGCAATTTGGTTGAATCTGATCTTTAGGTGCCACCCGAGCAGTGTTGCTTTTACTGGTAGTTGGAAATTGGGGGTGTTTCGAAAGAAATGAGAAGAAACAGAAAATACAAGACAACAGAGAAAACTTTTTGAAAATCTTGTTTACAATCGGTGTTTCTTTAGGAATTTTTCGAGAGAGGGGGAATTTCAACAATTGTGCTGATTTAAAAAAATTGGAGAGTTTTGATGTTACTTTTCCAGCTGTGGGGTCGAGAGCAATTAGAAAACTTTTCCTTTTTAGCCGCTGGATTGTCCGTGAATTTTCTAGCTTAATTGAGAAACTGAAAATATAGTGGACAATGTCACCTTTCTTAAGAGCGGTTAGTCCAGAAGTTCAATGCTGAAATTTCACTGTGAGGGGATCATATATGAAGAAAATACCTGCTGAGGCTCAAATCACTTTATTTGTTTGGTTTGATATGAAAGAACGAGATATGAAACACCATTCTCAAGAGAGGTTTGAATCTGGCTTTTTGTAAGTAGAGACCTGGGTACTCTGTTGTACAGCGTGCCTGGGGTAGTGAACCTCCAAAAGTGAGTCAAACCAGTGTATGAGCCAACTTTAAACCAGGGCATTAATCAGCATCACAACACTAGTTTAGTTTTAAAACTATGCTTGTAGATTCCGAGGATATATATGGAATTGGGGTAGAAAAAAAAAAATTTAATACAGGGGAGTGATTATATGTATAACCTCATAATCTTCAGACTTTCTTTTTTATTGTTTTTGTGTATTCATAATAATAAAAAGGCATATTTTTTTTAGATATACAATGGAGAGACCCCGGTTTAGTGATCATCTAGAGGCAATCAAATTTATCTGCAAGGACTTGTCTGAGTTTCTCAGTAGCTAAATAGACAACTTAAAGACAAACCATAGAGTAAGTTCAAGAATTTGAAATGAATTGAAACTTGGTTTTGTAGTCTGAAGAGGTGGTTTATGCTTGTCTTGTAGGGCACCTTTGTATTACAAGATAATAAGTTCCGTTGGCTTTCACGCATATCAGTGGATCCATCACCTGAAAATGCAGGTTCAGCTCAAGATCCTTCTATGGATGAAAACAAGGCAGCACAAGCAACAAGCATGCATCTCTATTTCCCCTGTGGAATCATAAGGGGAGCACTTTCGAACTTGGGAATTCCATGTGCAGTTTCTGCTGATATATCCAACCTTCCTGCATGTGAGTAACTGCCCTTTGAAGAATTTAGTGTTCTCAAAAAACATATGATACTTTGTTGATGAAAGATCTGGTAAAGGAGAGGTTGTCCTTATAATCTGAATTATCTGATTTGTGGGTGTTGATTTAAGTTGGGTTGCTGAAAATTATCCCACTTAGTTTGATATGGGTCATATGACTTTCTACTTCTTTAGATCAAACATCAAATATTTGAGCTATACTTTCATTGTTAATCTCTTTACATTCATCATATTTGTTTGATCTTTGAATTAATTTTTAGGGTTAAATTAACTCATTGCACTTGAGGTTTGGCCTAAATAAACTTAGCCACCATTAATTTGAAATTTCATCAAATATTTCTCTTACTTTGAGGCAAAGGAGAGATGAACTAAAATAACCTTTAATTTTTACTGTGATCCCTCTAGGTTGCTGTAATGGCATTGTAAATTGTAATGTGCTTGGCAAAACTGAGTAGTTGAACCTGGTGTCCTCATCTATTAAACTGCTTCCTTCTGGATTAGTTGTATCCAGTTTTAACAGATTGAGTTGGATTAGTTGTTGAATCCAACATCTGAGACCAATGCACTGTGTTCCAATTGTCAATCTATTTCACTTAAAATACAGACACATGCATGATTAACATTTATACAGTTTTTAATCTACCCTGTTTCTGCTGAATCTTCACCGTGATCCACAAATTTTCCATGCCTTTTGGTGTCTTGTTCTGACGCGTTGATAACATTGACCTAACAGTTCAGAGGATAATAGTTCTCCCTTGTCTTGAATATGTTGATTACTGATAGAGGTGACAGGTTAGGTTTAGTGGTGTTGGATTGAATCTTTCTTGGTCACAATGCAAAGCTCAGTTTAAGGTTGGGTAGTTCTAAACTCGGTCCTTTCCAGCACCATAGAGGTGATAACGCCTCCTTGGTCCTTGATCTTAGAATGCAACTACTTCTCGATATAATGCTAGTAGTTGCAAGGAGTTACCAGTATAGTAATGTCATTAGAATATCAGGGTTTAAAATTGATTGGAGAAAAGTGAGAGTTTTTTTTTCGTAGGTCCGGGGATGACCTAGAGGACTTGACTACTGAAACTGTGGGTATTATAGCCTTCCTTCCATAACAGATCTTCCATTCGATGCCTCCTTTAAATCAGCAGCAGCTTGGGATGGAGTAAAGGAGAGATTTCGAAATAAGTCTGGTCATATACAAGAGGCATTAAATCTCTAAGGGAGGAAGGATTACCTTGATTCGGAGCATGATGGTTAGCTTGCCTATTTATTTTGTGTCTTTATTCCCTATCTCTAGAATAGTTAGATCGGGATTGTAGTCCAAAGGACTTTTGGTTGGCTATGGGGCTGTAGAACGACAACATCATTTAGTGAAGTGGATGATAGTTTGAATAGACAAAAGGAAAGGGGTTTGGAGATTAAGATCAACTTTTAATAAGGCTCTTTTGTGTAAATGGAGTTAGCATTTCACAAATTAAAAGGAAGCCTTTTGGAATCAAGTATTGAGAGGAAAGTATGGGGAAGAAGGGGATAGCATACTAGTGGATGAAGGTCACAGAGGGTGCCCGTAGCGTGGTAAAGCGATTAAAAGGATTTGACATACGCCAGAATAAATTTTTCGTTTGTAATGGGCAATGGAGAAGGGTGCTTTTTCGAGAAAGACATGTGCCGCGACCTACGCTATCACGTCACTCACTTTATACACTATTGCTATTTCTTAGGATGGTTTGGTTATTGATGTTTGGGGCCTCGACAGGAAGGAAATTTGGAACCTCTATTCTCAAGACCTTTCAATGGTTAGTAAATGGAGGAGGTCAATAGTTTGGAGGAGAGGACGAGGATGATTTGGAGGAGATTGCAACCGAGGTTGGAAGAGAGGACGATTTGGGTGGAAGAGAGAAGTGGACAGTTTTCTGTAAAGCCCTCTTTTTAAAGCTTTGGAACCAAACCCATCCTTCTCTGTCCCATAAAATATCTTTTGGAGATTCAATATGCAGCCTAAAGCCTGTTTTTTGTTGCTTGGGAAGTAGCAAGGGAATAAATTTTTAACCTTAGACCACTCTTCAAAAGAGGGAGATCCCTAGTGAACAAGTGATTTTGTGCCAAAAAATGAAGAATCCATAGATCATATATTGCTCCATCGTGTTAAAACGAGGGTGTTATGGAAGTTGTTCTCTTCATTCTTTAGAGTAGCTTGTGTTTTTCCTTCTTTAATTAGGCAACCTTTGGAGGGATGGAAGGATCTTTTGTAGGTAAGAAGAGGAAAGAGATCTCGTCCTTAAGGCTTGACTCAAGTGGTAAAGGGTCAAAGTGGGATGAAACCAGTTCAACTCCCAACGCGATGTAAAAGCGAAAAATATATACCCCATAAAAAAAGGAAAAAAATATATACGTATAAAAAAAAAAAAGAAAAAAACAAAGGAAGGAGGATATCATGCTGTGCCTTTTATGAGATATCTAGTTAGCCTTTTGTCTCTTTTCATTATTTAAAAAGTGTAGAAAGCAAGAAATAAGAATTGAAGGAAAGAATTCCTTGTGTTTTTCATTCATCCATTATGAATATATATACAAAAACCAATCTAACCTTCCTAATAGATTACAACTATATAAGACAAGTTATACAAAAGGCAATCTAACATTCCTAATAGATAACAACTCTATAAGACATGTTTCCTAATAAGTTACATCTCTATATGTAAAGTAGATATATACTATAACACTCCCCTTCAAGTCGGGAAAGATGGATATGACCGCGCATAACTCGTTACATGATGACTAACCTTGCCCCACATCGCTCAGGAAGATATCGTCAATTGTTCTTCGCCTTCACATATCCTTTAAATCAAGCCGAAGTTGTATTTCACTAATCTAAAATGGTAATCTATTTCCAATATGCTTAGTCTGCCCATGGAATGAGATTAGAAGCAATATGAAAAGGCAACCTCGGGTTTTCACACCGCAGTTTTGGCTGGATCAGAGCCTTAATGCCGCCTTCCATCAAGAGTTGACGGCCACATGATCTCACATACTGACCGTTGCCATCGCCCATATTCAAATTTCGCACTGGGATCGAGAGACAACAAGATGTTTCTACTCTTCACGCATTCATTCCACACAGCATCAAGCATTTCCTATCCTCCTAGATTTTGCCTAGTTTTACGAAAAAGCACTAAATTCCTATGGTTTCCATAACATAAAAATACCACATCCCGAGGCCCTTTCAAGTACAACATAAAAATTTGTTCTAACCGCCCAATGATCAACTCGCTTGAGAAGATTACGACCTGGCATAACACTACATAGTGATACAACATCGTGGCCTATTACCAGGTAGTTTAAATTTTCCTAACCAAATTTTATATCTTCAGTATCTTCAAACACCGCCTTCTCTAGTAAGATGTGGCCAGCTTAGGGGGAATGGACATGGCTTTGCCGCCAATTTTCCCTGCTTCGCATAAATAGATCCAACATATTTCCTTTTTAAGATAAGAAGATTCCACGCTGCTCCCTTAGTAACTTCTACACCCAAAAAGTATTTTAGCATCCTGTTTGTGTGGAATCGGGCTATGAAGAGGGACTCAGGAAGATATACCGCTATACTCAGGCCAAGTAATGACAATATTTATCAACATACACAACTAACAAGATGATACTTGGGAATTTCGTAGAAAACAAAACAGATCGTTTGCTCTTCTCAGAGGCTAGCTCGAATAATCACTTCACTGAATTTGTCAAACCATGCGCGTGGACTTTGTTTTAAGCCATATAATGATTTCATAGAGACGACAACTCACTAATCTCCCTCGAGCAACAAAACCCGAGGCTTGCTCCATATAAACTTTTGCAAGATCCCAATGAAGAAAAACATTTTACAATGGAGTAGTAGGTCCAATTCACAGTTGCCAAGTAAAGATATAAACAACCGGTCAGGTCAACTTCACAATCAAGAGAAAGTAGAATGTAATAATTGAATTTATAAGAAACAGTATACCTTGTTACACGCGGCTTTCAACCAAGCAATGGATGCATCAGGATTAACCTTCACTATAAACACCCAATGACAAACAATGGCTTTCTTCCCAATAAGTAAACGAACTATGTCCCAAGTACCATTGTCATTCAAAGCATCCATCTCTTCTATCATAACACTAAGCCAAACTGGTGGTGAGTGTTTCGGTGCACCTGTAGGCAACGAAATGGGAATCAGGCAAGATACAATAAAGAACAAGACTGCATGACAAGTGGTCATAAGAGCAAAGCCGAGAAAATGACGAAGACCGATGTTTACCTTACTGAGCGATAGAAAGATCATCATCGGTGAACTGGATCTCGATGTCGGCGAACGCGAGGCCCAGACTAGGAGGTGTGTCAAGGCCGAAAGTGTAGACCCGGGAAAGGATGTGAGGCTGCCGTAGGAGGCACAAAAGCAGGAGCTGGCGAAGCAAGAGTATAAAATAGCAAATCGTCATCCTCCCCCTAACTAGTGTGGATCGGGTCTTGAGAAAAAGAAGCATTCTCAAGAAAAGTGACATCAACATAAACTAGGTCCCTACGAAGACTAGGATAATAACACCTATACCTCTTTTGCACTTGAGGGTAACCAAGGAAGATACACTTCAATGATTTAGGATTGAGTTTAGACATATGTGGACGAACATCCCGAACAAAACAAGTACACCCAAATACCCGAGACTCAATGGGAAACAGAGGTTTATTTGGAAAAATGATGTGATACGGAGTGTCCCAATTCAAGACTGAGGAAGACATCCGGTTAATAAAAAAACAAGTGGTTGAAACAACATCGGCCCAAAAATGTTCAAAATCTACATTTGAAATACACAGAGCTCTAGCGCTTCAAGGATGTTTATTCTTTCTTAGCCACTCCATTTTTGATAAGGAGAATCTATTACAGAGGTCCGACATAGAAGGATGCTATTTTGAAGCATGAATGATTGAAATTGTTATGAGACATATTCTTTAGCATCATCACTTCTCAAACTTTGAATAGAAACATGAAATTGAGTGCGTATCTCAGCATAAAAGGCATGAAAACAGAAAGATCTTAACGTTTTTTCATTAGATAACTATGGTTCGTGAATAATCATCAACAAAAAGTGACAAAGTATCGAAACCCATTGGGACAATAATTGACATGGACCCCACACATCTGCAATCAGGACCAATCCAAATCGGTTAACTAGCTCGTTTATTGACTCTAGGACTAGAATGAAGACAATGATGCTTCGCAAACTGACAAAACTCACAATCTAAGGACACCAAACTTGAAAACTGTGGACATAACTTTTTCAACAAAGGAAGAGAAGGATGGCCATTCGACCATGCATCTCAAACGGTGCAGAATCTGCACTGTGTTTAATGTGTCTCAGAGATCGCATAGATCAAGAATGTAGAGATCTCTAGACTTACGTCCTCTACCAATAATCTGCTTCGTCATGAGATCCTAAAAGAGACAAAAACCAAGGAAGAATGAGATATAACATTTAACTGCTCGAGTTAATTTGCTCACAGAAATCAAATTAAAAGAGAAATTAGATAAACTTAAGACGGATGACAAAGGGAGAGATGGAGTGGGAAAAATCTGGTGGTCTAACCTAAGCAACACACGATCACACTCCATCTCGGCTGTAGCCGAAGATAAGTCAAGCACGCATCGAACAGTGAGACAGGCTAAAATTGCCCATCATGATATGCGTTTAATCAATGACCCATTCTGAGGACAAAAAGACAAGACATTTATTCGGTTACTTAACTTAAAGAATAGCAAGAATCGAGTCGATGGAGACTTCAATGATTCCCCGATACAAGTGGAACTCGCTGATTCGATTCGCAGAACTAATGATTGATCCGATGGTCAAGAAGGGAAGCTTTATGAGCAAAGGGAAATTTCGATTCACTACGCTTCTGCGCCTCGCTGTGACATGTCCAAGCTTTTATGGCAATAACAAACAACTCCTCTGCAGCTACCTCCCGACCATTCATTTCAGATTGTCGCTTTTCCCGACTCACCAATGTTCCACTACCAAGTAAGTACTACTCATCCGGGTGTAAGGAGGAGTGATGAGGAGGTCTGCACGGGGGCATTCACAATGTTTCTGAAAATACAGATCTCTCGTGGCCAGATGTAATCTATGCCTTAACAAACCATAATCAAGAGAGGCCGCTAGGGAAACCCATCATCGCATCTTTTCCCGTCGATCTCGTTAAACCTTAAGATCCAATTAAATGGTGGTGTAGTGTATTCGGGCTCCTCATGTCTTTTTATAGTCCATGAAGAGTTCCGTGAGGGATCGATCTTGTTTCTCAGTGCGATAAAAGGCTCTACATACATCAAACATGCGAAAAATATTCCCTTTGCCGGAATACACGAGCTCCAAATATTCCATTAGTTCCTTAACATACTCACAGTGATTAATGAGGGTGAGTACCTTACCGTCAATGGAATTACGAATTTGTTAGGAAGAGACGGGCATCATCCTCTAGCGATCGTTCTTTCGAATCATTCGTAGGAGGGTTCTTTATCAAGACGACCGCCACATGTAATATTCCCGTAAGTAGAGGCGGATTGCTTACTCCAATTCGAAAGTATTTAGACCGCGACTCTTCTCCGTGATGCAAAACATCATCGAGACCATTTAGGGTTTAAACATGCTTTTTATCTTCCGGGTTTAACTACTCATTATGAAGTCAAAGACAAGAAATTAGGCATGACACCCTTCGTAAAACCAAATCGTACAGATTCCCCCGAAAACCTTGATCCACAACAAAAAGTCCTCATGTAAATCCCCAAAGTTGAGTATGGCAAAGACGTGTCAATTGGATTGAATACCTCTCATTGTGAGAGTTCCTATCATTTTATAGGTGATAGAGTATAACAAGGCTGAATTCTAGCAATTACAACAATTAAGTCTAGCTAAATAAGGAAGCTACAACACAAATGATATATACAACTACTTAAATTAATAAGGAAGCTATAATATAGTCGCTATAAACACAAATGGTATTTTATTAATTTGCTAAATATATACATAGCTAGAATAGAAGAATCATGCATCAATTTCTGGAGTGATATATATGACAGCACGTATCTAACTGACATCCCCCCTCAAATTGATGTTGGTCGATCAAGAAGCATCAATTTCCCTACAAGGAATTGATGACGGTGTCGTGTCATGGCTTTTGTAAACACATCAGCCACCTCAATATGCTTTGTGCACTCATGATAAACAGGATTAGCAGCAATTTGAATAACACTAGTGTTGTCAACATAGAGAGGAGTAGGATCAGGCTAAGAAAAACCAAGCTCAGATAGAATTCCACGGCCGTACACCCCAACACAAGCAGACATCAGACCCGCTTTCTGATTGTGAGAAGATTTAGAGACTCGAGCTTGCTTCTTACCTTTCCAGGAAATCAAATAATCGCCAAGAAACTTGCACCAACTTGAGATAGACCTGCTGAGTATCGTGACATCCGGGCCGACCAGCACTGTACTCCGAAGCTGATACAAGACAAGAGGGAGAACCAATTGGGAAGAATAATCCACTATTAGGTGTCCCACTTAAGATAGTTAATGTTACGCGAGCAATGTGCCTAAGGACGGGAGTGTGCATAAATCGACTAACCTATTAAACTCCAAGAAGGAAATATAGGTAGTAATAATAGTGTTCAAGTCGCCTTCACCAACTCCGTCAAAAGACAAGACGGAAGGCATCACCCTCCTCACTTCTCGATACTGCGGTTTACTCTCCAATGGAGTATCCGAAGAAGAAGTGGTCTCAAGACCACCCAAAGTAATCAACCATGTGTACTTGTGTTGGATTTAAAAATACCAAAAGAGGAATCGCAGATGAACTCTCCAACCCCAAGAAATAAGTAAGAGGACCAAGGTCTCTCATGTGAAGGGAAGCCTGAAGATGAGCAGCAATCAGAATTAAATGAGAATCTGGCCCCGCACGACAATATCATCAACATAAAACCAGTAGAATAATAAATATTAGTAGTCGTTTATGTAGAGTCAAAAGAGCCATATTGTTTCATGAAAGAAAAGTTAAGGTTGATTTTAATTTATCAAACCATGCACTGGGAGCTTGTTTGAACCCATATAGATTGTTTCAGCCTACATACATTCGGGGGAGGAGGTGGATGACAAGGAGAACCATGTAAGACGCCAGGAAATCACCATAAAGAAATGCATTGACATCCATCCGATGGCTGGCTAGCCCAGAAGTAACACTTAAATGTACTATTCAGACTAGTCATTTTGGCGACTGAAGTTGTGCTTCTCATAGTCGACCCCATACTCTTGTTTGTTACCAAGGACAACCAACCATGCCTTATAGTGATTGAGAGTACCATCATAACGAAGCTTAATCGAATAAATCCATTTACAACCGATGGCTTTAACATTAGGAGGGCATTGAACAACATCCCATGTTTGATTGTCCCCAGGATCCTGAAGTTCTTCAGCCATTGATGCACACCAACAACCATGTTTAACAACCTCTGAATAACATTTAGGGATGGGAATAGAGGTCAAAGTAGTATGATGAGATGTATGTGAAAAACCATACCGATCAGGAGGATGACGGACTTCGAAGAGCTTTAAGAATGGTGTGTCGAAGTCGAATTACCGTGGAATGATCAATTGGAATTGTGCTTAGATGACTTTGGCCTGGTCAGGGGGCGGTGTGTTAGATATCATTGCTCATACACAATCCCTGGTTTAAATCTTTTAGGAGTAGAATTTAACTAATCAAATTAGGAAGAACATGTATTTGTGGCAAAGACTCGACATAAGTAGAGAAGAATGATTGATTTTCAAAGAAAACAACATGACGAGAAATACGAAATTTGTTAGAGCATGGGATCAGGAATAAAACATAACCTTTGGGGGAAATGCATCCAGTTAGTTGCAAACATTTGTTAGATCGGCATAAAAAGCCAGACGCTCATGGGATGACACACAAAACAAACAAGAAACTAAAAGTATGCATGTCAAGATAGCTGGATGATGATGATAAAGACGATAATAAGGAGATGCAAAGTCCGGGATATGGGAAGGCAATCGACACTAAATGTGACTGGCCGTACTTAAGGCTTCAACCCAAAATGTATAGCCCAAAGATTCAAGCACAAAGCCTTAACAACATCTAACAAAGATATTTTGCTGCTCACAATACCATTTTGTCGAGGAGCAGGTGATATGAGGATGAAAACAATTCCCTTGTTTTGAAGAAATCTGCGAAATTTAGACATATATTCGCTTAATTCGAATTTGATCTTTAGCACTTTTGATTCTGAAGAAATTGGAGTCTCAACATAGGCGACAAATTTTCAAAGACAAAAGTACCTCAGATGAACAAAGAAAATAAATCCAGGTATATTTGTTGTAATCGTCAATGATTGTCACAAAGTATTTATATTTGGCATGAGATATAATAGGAGAATGCTCCCACACATCACTATGACTGACTGAAACAATTTAATACACTTATTTAGAGAAGGAAAAGAAAGAGACTTACTCTTACCTAGTTTGCATGTTGAACAATCAACATTAAGATGAGAGGAAAATTGATCTTTATTACCCAAGAAACCAGAGTTGACTAAATGAGATAAAATAACAGAGTTAGGATGACCTAAACGTTTGTACCATACTTCACTACAGCAAGTTGTGAGCAACAAAATTCAGGAATGGAAAAGTGCAAAGGAAACAATTGGCCCACCTCTAGGCTCTTCGCGCAGTATTTCCCGACACTCGATCCCCAAGACAATACAACCATCACTTAAAATCGAACATCATAGTTATTATCAACCAATTGTCTTACTAAAATGAGTCTAGTAGAAAGCTCAGAAGATACAAAGACATTTTTAAATAAAAAAGAACATGTCCCTTAATAGCATGAATAGATAACTGAGTACCATTAGCAATTTGAATATTGGTTGCGCCATGATATGTACGAACATTACTAAGAGAGGAAGAGACAAGTCATAAGGATTAGATGCACAAAATCAACAAGCCAAAATGAAGATGGTAAATCACCCTTACCTTGAAGCCCTAAGGCTGAAAAGACTGAAATAATCATCTGTTGAACCATTTCAGGAGTAAGTGCTAATTTGTCAACAGCTACAGGACCAACAACAGCCTGATTACCAAATGGGAATCATCGTTTTTTTTAACATTAGCTTGGCGATTCCGAGACGAGTAGGGCAGTTTTGATAATGTGCCTGAAGTTTTGCACGAAGCTGCAAGATTTCTTTGCACAGTGAGCATCATGTCCCGTATTCTGTAGGAACAGCATTGAACTGGTTGCATATTTCTGACCTTACCTCTCCCATGAGCTGCATAAGCAACTGCATTATCGGGTATGCTGTTTTGTTGGAGAGTAGTTTGTGTTGCAATGCGCTGCTCTTCACGAAGTAATTCACCAAAGCACGCATCCAACGAAGGTGTATTTCTTTGGTCAAACACTAAACTGTGCATAAAAGATGGTCCTTCAACTCTATTCGGTTTCATTGATTGGCTACTTTTGCAGTGAGATTGGTGCTGCTGTACAGTCTGTTTGGGCAGCTTTGAGGGTTGGGTGGTGTATTTGGGACTGTTTTTTTGTTTAGTCTAGCAAAGATTGTGGTTCTTTGGGGTTAGTTTTTTGTATATTTTTTTTTTTTGTTTGCTGTGGCTTCTTTGTGAGGTGTTTGGTCGATTTCTTGTACTCTTGAGTTAAGTACTTGTAAAGCTCATTTTTTGAATAAATATATTGAACCTATAAAAATTAAAAAGAAAAAAATCATTCCAGATTCTTCACCTTCCTGGTTCTTGAATTGAAAACTTTAAATAACTATGAGGATTTGCTTCTAGGTTTTATGGGCTTAGCTTTATAGATATATTGAGCTTCCTTCCTGTATATCATAATAAATCCTATTTGGACATGTTTATGAAACCATCTTTGTCCTCTTACTCTAATTTTACTGCCAATGGGGTCTCTCTTTGTTATCTCTCACATGTTGTATTTATTTTATTTATTCTGCCAATGAGCTTCCTTCTCTTTGTTATCTCTCACAATAGGAAACATCCTATTGTGGGTTTGCTTAGTTTTTGGCATGCCTGCTGGCCATCAATCACAAGATGCAATCTCTCTGTGCTGTTACCACGCTGCCATCATGAAATCAAATATTGGTGTCAATGTTAGGTTCATATGTTGGTGGGTCAAAATTATCCATAAAAAAAATGTTGGTGGGTCAAAATTATCCATAAAAAAAATGTTGGTGGGTTCAAAATCAGGATGCTTTCAATACATTAGTCTGTGTGGATTCATTTCTTCAGAATTGGGAAATCGTGGTATAATCAGTTGGGAGAAATCAAAACTTTTCAAAGGATGCCATATTTAGTTGGAATAGCAGCTTTGTGGTAAGGACAGAACGAAAGCATTCTTGATGGCTTTGTTGTACCTACTTTGGTGTGTTACTTGTATATGGAAAGAGCAGTGTATTAGGATCTTTGAAGGCTTGAAGTGCTATAAGATGACTTTGAAGTACTTATTTCTTTAATCTGATAAAAAAAAGTACATAATTCTTTAGTTGGTTTGAGGCTGCTGGGGGGTTGATAGCTTGTCATTTTAAGATCTGTAAAATTGAACCCGATTTCCATGATCTCAAAGATTGGAGTCCTTATGGTCTAGGATTTATAGGCGACTTGAGTGTTACTAAATTATTACAAAGGCTTTATCTGGCACCAAAATATTCTTGCTCATTCTATATCCTGATTCTTAGGAGCCTTTTATGCACCCCAATGAAATACTTTTGAAGGGAAAGAGTAGTTGTGAGTAATGATGTGTTTAGTTTTTGAAGGCTTTAGATTAGGCTTTACCATAGCCATAGTGTAATAAAGGAAGTTTGTCTTAGGATATATATTTTTTGGTAAGTAAAGAGAAATATATTAGAAAAGGACACTAAAGTTGCACCCAAATGAGAGTACAAGCGAGAAGAAGCTTACCCCTTCAACATGCAAAAAATAAAAGACCGTTATATAAAGCAGCCCCTCAATCATTTACATTCCATCCAATCAATAAATCCCACCTTCAAGGTTGGAAGGACCAATCCTTCAGGATATAGAAACGAGTTCTCACCTGCTTTTTCTATCGAGCTGAGGGTGTTTGCCTAAGGTGATTCGCTTGTTGTCTGTCGGTTAGTTGCAGAATTTTCACCGTACAGATGAGTTTCCATCATGACATATAAGAGTGATAGATATAGGAGAGAGAGATATATATATATATATATATATATATATATATATTTTCTAATGATTTGTGTAGAGGCAATAGAGCCTCTAAGGTATTAAGGTTGGCAAATTCATGATCTCTAGTAGCTTAAGTTTGAGTAGTTGATGACTAAAGACTCTTAATAGACATGTGCTGATCCAATCCTAAAGGGTAGCTCAGTTAGTATAATGCATTGAAGTGGGGTTATCCAATGGTCATTGGTTCGAGTCCCCTCAAAGCCAATTAGAGGCTTCAATTCCGGTCGTAACTTCCAAGGCCTTGTGATTAGCCGTTGAGCCAGATAAGATCCACATTGAGAAAAGAAAAGGCAAAAACAGGCATAAAGGATCTAGAAAATCAACCTGTTCACGTATGTAACATTATGTTTTCTGGATGTATGTAGAAGTATTAAACCTTTGAACTCCCATCCGCTTCACGCTGTGTTGCTTATTAGGAAACATATTCCACCATTCTTGTCTGAAGGATGCAAATGATCCATGCCAAGACAGTGAGAATAGATAATTGGAGGGATTATTTTTTTTTTATTCTTTTCTTGTTTTGTTTGCTTAAGTGTTGTATAAGCTCTACTTTAAATGATATGTTCAAAAGGTGCAGATTGTGGTGTTTTGAACTCTATTTAGCTATTTTTCTGCCTACATATGGGGGTTACTTTCTCATGATAACACACTTGTTTTCTCCATTGATGACCAGGTTCTTGTGGTTCGTGGCAAAGTTCTTACGAGCATCTCAGCAGAAATTGAGGCTGAAATTTGGGTTTGAAGCATCTGTTATAAAAGTGGAGATTGATTCGTTTCTTTTTTCTTGTTTTTTAATATTTACTTCTATTTCCCAACAACAATATGATTCAAGGGTTCTGGGTGGTCGTCCCCCTCGAAATATATATATGTAGTTTGTTGCAGAGGAGCCTTTAGGTCGAAACTTCTGATACATATAATGAATGGGGTTGAAGGAACTGTTGGGGGTGAGTGGAATCTGCAATCACCATATAAGACATCTAATTTTTATCAGTTCTAAAATTCTTGTCCTTGATTTTTTAGAAGCAATAGTTTTTTTTTTCCTTTTTTTTGAAGAGAAAATAATCCTAGCGATATAAATGATATGTGGTTGCCTTGAGCTTTAAAACCTTTAACAATTTCAAAACATAAGAAACATTATTTTGAGATGTTTTTTGAATTTCTCATCGTTTTCTTAATTTAGTATTTTTCTTGTTTTTTTGAACAAAAAGAAAATGGGAATCAAACATGTTCTTTTTTGTTTTTCTTGTTTTGTAGAATAAAAAACAGTTTTTGAAAACCAAACAGGCTCATTGGGTTAGTTTGGTTCTTGTTTTTAAAAACTATTTTTGAAAATATAAAAAATGCAATTTTGGTGTTATTTAAAAACTATTTTTGTCATGTGAATTTAGTGTATTCTTTGTTCTACATGTCTTTTAGGACTGAAAAAAGGGGAATAAAACGTATTCTACGTGTTTTTCTTATTTTTTAAAACAAAAAATAGTTTTCAAAATTTGTAAAAAGGCTTTGGTTTCTGTTCTGAAATCAACCTGAAAAGAAGTTTAAGAATTGTTTTAAAGAATTGTTTTTAATTGTTTTCTGATGGAAAACAGGAGGAACAACTTTTAGTTGTTGTCTGAAAACCCATGTTTTGAAAACTACGCAATTTTGAAAATTAATTTTAATACACATTGATTAATTATGGTTTTAGGTTAGTTTTTAAAATTGTGTTTATCGAATACAATTTTAATATTAATTTTCATAATTGTAATTGGTGAATGTGATTTTTAAAATACATGTGGATTCTAAAAGGCTAGTTGGATGATTATTTTATATATTCTTTTTTTAAATTTGAATTATTTTGACATTAAAACCCAGCATCAATTAGTATATAGTATCTTCAATTGCTTTGTGGCCTATACAAAATGTCCTTTTTTTTTCTTTTTTTTTTAATTTCAAAATTTTCAAATCGGTTGAAAATAAGAAGGTGATTGTTTAACTTCAGAAGGATTCAAATTTAACACGTGCAAAATATTAAGAAGCTACATCAGCATGAATTCGTTTTTGAAAAGTGGTTATGAAGGGAATTCAGAATGTAATAAAAGAAATATACTTTTGACGTTTTGTAGTTTATTTTCTAATGTGATTTACTATTTCTCAGCAATTTATAATAATTAAAATATTATACATTCTTAGACATATCATATTATATTATCAAATAATATATATCAAATCATATCTCCCTCCTTTTTAAAAAAGAATTTCATTTATTTTTCTTAAAACTATTTTAATGAAGCTGTAAAAACTATTGTTATGATATATTTGACAACAAATGAAAATACATTGTAACTATATTGATGGAGTGATCGTTATGTCTAACTCATATGATAGGTTATTTAACGTTTCCCAAAAAAAGAATACAGTAAGGAGGGGTCCGGGATTCCAATTTAAAATAAATTAGGTAAAAGATGAAAAATACTTTTTCGAAACAATTATAAAATAATATTTTCTTATTTAGTAATCTAAATAATACCTTGCCCCTGATTAAAAACTGATTTAATTTTTTTTTGAAAAGAGTAGATTTAATTTGTTGTGATTTATTTTTATTTATTTTATTATAGGCTTTTAGTAACAACAGTACCGGCTTATATGTCTAATTTAAGTAGTAGGAGGTCGTAGATTATTCATTGATAAAACATACAAACAACATAGGAAGGGGAACAATAGAGAAGGTCTGAACAGAGATGCTTTACTACTTTTGAAACTATACCGGTTCGACAAAACTTATCTAACGTTATTCAGCCTTATCTTATCACATAAAGAGCTGGAGCAAAAGTCAGAATATTCGAAAAGAAATTTATAAAATAGTTACCATATAATATTTTAGTTTATTTCAATGTCTTCATCGGGTAGGTTTATCAAAATACGAAAAACTAAACTAGTCATCTTAATGACAAAAATGTAATTTTGAAAAATAATGAAAAAATATAAAACAACTTCCGAAAAATAATGAAAATAATAGGTTTTTTTTTTTCAAATTATATAAAAAAGGATTTTTTTTTTTGAAAATAACAGGCAAATTTTTGAAAAAATGAAATAAATTCTCTGGAAAATTATAAAGATAAATTTTTTTGAAAAATAATGTAAAAAATTTAAAAATAGAAAACAACTTCTGAAAATTTACGTAAAAATAGGTAAATTTTTAATAGGGAAAAATTATGACATATAATTAAAAAAATAGAAATTTTTTTTATTGGTAATGAAAAGAATGATATTGATGATGACTTTCTTGATTTATAATTTGATTGAGATCCATGAGTGTTTATTTTGTTTTTGAACTTAGAATTTTTGTGATGATGGGAAACACTAGTAATATTTGATTTTTATGTTTGATGTCATTTCCTTCATTGTATTTTATTATTAGATAAAAACTATAAACAATATTTAGTAAGATATGTAATTTTTATTTATATTAGGTAAGGTATGCATCACTTAAAAAAACCCATGCCTCAAGGCCTCGAAAAGTTTTTGCGCCTCTAAGCTCCTTGCACCTTAAATAACTACACGAAGCCTGGGCTGGTGACATCACGTCTAATTAAACACATCTAAATTACATTTAATAAAAGAAAACCAATAATATTTTAATTTTTATAATCTTTTCGACGCATATAAAACAAAAGTGAAGCTAGACATTATTCAGACATATTTTTATAATAGAGATTGTAAAACCCTTTTAAAAATTCAATTTTTCAAAAAAGAAACAAGAATTTGCCGCTATAGTACATGCAGAAAACTGAAATTTTCAGATCTCTGGTTTACCTAAAACTGACTCCACCGGCTGAACGTAGCTGGCGAAATCTGGGCTACCCAAATGAATTCGACATGATCTAATTTCACGTCAAACAGACCAACGTCGAGCTTATATGCAGAAGGTCAGATAAGATGATCAGCACGTTATATGAAGACTACGTAGGTAACGACATACGACACGCAGAGTCAGGCATGCAGAGTACCACCTGTGGCCACAAAGGCCCACACACACTAATTACAAAAGGTGACATGGCAAGATGATTAGCAGAGTTGATGATGAAGCTCCTCTCACTTGAAGGAAATGAAAAAAAAATCGGTGGGTAAGGTGAAAAAAAGATGAAAGGAAAAAGCAAAGGGGGAAAAGAAAAAAAAAAAATAAAAATGAGGGAGAGTGTGAGAGACAGAGGGAAAAGAGATAGTGAGAGGAGAAAAAAAAAAGAACGATACTTCCCTTCTCACGATTCGCGACCTGGGCAAATAAACGCCATGCCTAAGCAGACAAAGTTTACCCACGCTGACGCAGTAGTCAGCGCAAGTACCAAACTACCGGTTTCACTGCCCAAAAGGTAAGGGTTTCTCATATACTGGTTATTTCTTGCCTAGTGGCCATGTAAGGGTCATTTTGGTTCAACTATAATCTTAGGGCTATATTTATTAATTGTCAATGACCGGACCTAGTGTTTCGAGACATAAATTCCTGGGACCTCTTACCACCCGCAAATGAGACATGATTGGCATGGTCAGGGCATCCAACACCGCTCAGAATATGGTTGATCAAATCCCTGACCGAACCAGACTGCTTGTGGTCTGGGCTGGGTCAGTGTTGGTCAGGTGTAGCGCTTGGTTTCTGGGTTCACAATTTTCGCACACTTATGCACCTGCCAGCCTTCGACTTCGAAGACCACACTTTCTCGCTTTGAACTCCGAGATATGTGTACTCAACTCTACGAAAAGATATTTCGCTTCAGAATTTTAACCATATGTTGCAGCTGAATGATTACTTCAAGGGCCACACTTATGTTTTCGTTTTTGTCAAAATCACGCTATGGATTGTTGGTGATAATACTTATGCCACTGATAAAATGAATTAAGTTATCCTCATTATATCGATATTCGTCGATATACGCCTGAGATGCATGAAAAGGAATATATCATTATCGCTGATGTCGAGATATATGTGTTAGACATATGAAAATTAAATGAAAATAATTATATATATTAAATATGATTATCCATGATATTTGACATAAAGTATGATTTTGAACTGTTGCATGTGGCATTTATTGTGCATGTAGCATGAGATACATGCAATGACATTGCATTGCATTTATGCACGGGACAGACGACATGTGTGATGGTAGCGTATCATAAAGACGACATTGTGTTTGGTGTTCAATGAGGTCGTGAGTACATGGTAGGTCGATTAATTATGTTCGATGTTCAATATGGGCTCTGAAGAATGGGACAAAGTCCAAACGAGCCTCTATGGTCAGATAAAAGAAAAGGAAATTAAAATATTTAGAGCCAGATAAAGAAGAGGATAGACGCCCACTGCGAAAAACCTTAAGATTCTCAAAGGACATATGTATCTAGCTTAATGAAAGTTAAATAAAAGTATCTAAGGCATGAGGAAGCCCGCGCGAGACTCGAAATTCGCTACCCAGTAAAAACACGCGACTGTAAAAACCGCCAGCGAGATGATCAAGTTTGTCCAATGAATTTTGACTCTATAAAATAAAAGTTTGATTGAGTGTGCGACATCACGAAGAGCAACGACAGCTTTCACACTCGCATACGTGATGCGCCGGCGTGAGCTGCGCTGGCGACTCAGATACGAGATGAGGCTATACATTCTCATCCATGACATGCGTACATTCGAGGCGAATGCGCAGATGCTTACCAATGCGCGAATGACATCGCATGCATCTTTAAAGCGGGTAGAATTATTTCTATTTGTGAGATCGCTTCACCTGGTCAGAACCAATACTAAAGGAGAGATTGCACCGGAGGATCACGTCACGAGCCTCACTGCAAAAAGCCTGACGCTACTTGGTAATATTTTCGACAATGAATCAGCAGCTGCAGGTGAAGAGGTTAGAATAAACTCTTTTACTATCGCGATATAGCTTGTATATCGGTGATACGGGAACATACGACCGGGCACACATTACTACTGGTCAAACCCCTGACATAAAGCATGATATACCGCTATACTGCTCGATATATTGCGAAAGCTTCACCTAATTTAATTTATCCGATTTGTGAAAATATAATCCCGATAAACGGCATTAACAACAAATACAAAGACGCGCTATCTAAAATCCACATGAATTTTGTCTGCTGCAGATCGTGGCTCTCGCTGGTGCCACACAGACACAAAGAATGATAAATGCTTTCAAGATATAGCAAACTTTACTTTTATTTTTAATTTTCTGATCATTATTATAAAAAAGAGTATATATATATATATATATATATATATATATATATATATATATATATATATATATATATATATATAAATACTTTAATTTTATAAATGCTTATGATAGGTTTTAATAATTTCAGCTATTATAAGTATTTATATAATAATGTATCAAAACACCTTAAAATGATATATAAACGTTTTTTAAAATATATATGTAAACCTAAATAGTTTATTAAATAAATATTATTAGTATAGGCTCTCATTTGGATAATTTTAAAATAAATGTTTCGCAAAATTGTTTACCGGGGCAATGTATTAAAAAGAATAAAATAAAGATGGTACCAAAAAAGCTGATTTGTTTTAATCAAAATTTGAATATTTTCCCCAAAAAAAAATTTAATTTGAATATTTTAAAATTTGAAATTTGTCAAAATAACTTCAATTACACAATCGTACGGCTACAACTGCGTCAGCGCTTCAATCTTATAAAGATGAGCGAATTTTTCGCCGTAGATTTCTCAGCGCACCTAAAGGCAATTTTTATTTCCTGCTATTGTTAATTTGTTTGTTTCCCACATATCTGTAATAACTAGGGTTTTGAATTCTGACACTGGTTAGGTTTCAATTCCATACCCTCGGAGGTTGCAGGGTTTAAAGTTTATTTTATGCGTAATCTAGGGTTTGCTGGAATTACTGTAAGCCAGCTTCATAATCACGTCCACTCTTTGACTCAAATATCCTCAAACCTCCAATTTGCTGAAGCAAAGAAACACGACCTCAAAAAATCGTTCGAGGATCTTCAATCTCACTCTTCTTCTGTAGCATCGCTAACTCTTCAATGGGAGGAACTCCACACGCACTTCGATTCGATCCAGTCCTCAATTGAACGCCAATTCGAACGCCTCGAGTCCAAGGAACTACAACTCCGTACACTCGAAATCGCCCTTGATAGACGCGCTAAAGAACTCGAACTGAAAGAATGGCAATTGAGTCGACCCGTTGTTCAATCGCAAGTTAAGTCCGAGCCACCAGAGGATGTTCCCGTAAACAGTGGAACTAATAGGTCTTCCAGGAATGCTACTCTTCGATTCTATGTGACTATGGATGGGAGAAATTTAAAGATATTAGAACAAGAATGCTGTAATTGTGGGAAGATGGGAAACGAGGTTTTTGCGGCGCTACGGATGTCAGCAGATCCAGCAAAGCTGGTTTTGGATGCCATGGAAGGGTTTTATCCGCCCCATTTAAAGGATGGGGTTGTGGAGTTTGAAGGGACTACTGTGAGGAGGAGTTGTGTGCTTTTGCTTGAGCAATTGACGAGGGTTGGGCCACCCATTACGCCACAGGTTAGAGAAGATGCAGCGAGATTGGCCCACTGAGGGAAAAGGCCAAGATGGAGGGAGGTGGGGGATCTCAGCTTGGGGCTTGGGGCTTTTGGTTGCTTATGGATTAACTTCTGATTTTGATAAGAATGAAATTCAGAAACTTTTTAAGGATGTTATTCAGCATATAGAGGCTAATGAGTTGGGTCGTGCTCTAGGGTTGACAAACCTTGGAGCTGGTGAGTTTTTCTGAAATAGCTCTCTTTTTCTCAATAGCTTGACTGTACAGTACTCCTTTTCTCTTTCTCTCATTAGATTTTTATTCTAGTCTGCAAGCTTCTTGCTTGTAGCGGGTTTCAGTTTGTTAATAAGAAAAACATGGCGGTCATTTCTGTTACTTATTTCTCTCAAAGTCCCATATTGGCCTTTTTCTATAACATGTCATACTATTAAATTGGCTGCTGTAGCAACTTGAGCAATGAAAGGGTAATGCTTAGGACACCCTCAAAAATGGAAACAACATTGATAGAAACCAGCTTCTGCTAATAAAATGATTTACCTTTTTCTTGTCTAAAATGATTCATTGACTCTTCAAGTATCTTACATAACATCCTCATATGTATATATAATATTACCAATAAAAAAAGTATCTTACATAACATCGTAGCTGCTTTCTTATGCCTATTCTAGACCATTTGGAAGGAGAGAAATAGGCTTTTAAAAATACTGAAATAGTCGATCTAGTGCTCTAACAATCATTTGCATATAAATTTTTAGGTGGGCTTTAGTGGGAAGGATTTGTTCTGTTGACGGGATGACTTTATTGATCAGTTAAACTCAACAATCTTTGAAAGCAGTTTGGAAAAGAACTTTATCATGGATCAATTTGAAAGAAGATAGACTCCAGATACATATGAGAAGGAAATCCCTATTAGTTGACAAATCAACAAAGGTATTTCCCTTTTGCTATAAACTTTCTGGTTTTGGGTATGAATATTGATGCTAAAAATTTATATGTAACACATCTATTGCTTATTGATTGTTTCATGTTCCACTTTTTCTAGGGGGTAGCATCCTTCTTTCCCAAGTATTGACAACTCAATCTCCACCCAAAAACTTGAAATTGAAAAATGCAGTTGCTTCTTCACCTGTGAGACCCTGGCCCGAGCTTAAACTTTTATGCATCAATATGGATGGAAAAGGTTTGAGGTTGTTTCTAAATGAGCATGTGAAGGAGCATGATTCCATTGGTTGCGAAGTTTATCATGCTCTTCAATTGGCACCAGATCCGGCCAAACTTGTTGTGGATATATTGCAGGTTTTTGATGATCCTAGATCAGAGCTAAATAAGGGCTTCAAGATTGGTGTTGTTAGAAAGAGTTGCATTCTTCTGTTAGAGCAGTTATTTAGAATCTCACCACCAATTGAACCTCATGTAAAAGAAGTGGCAATGAAGCTTGCAGTTGATTGGAAAGAGAAATTTTTAAAAAAGTATGAGGTTCCACAGAAGGTTTTAGGTTTCTATCTGCTTTTAGCTGTATATGGATTGACATCTTCCTTTGATCCAGATGAGCTTCTTGGTCTTTTGATGAATATGGATCATAGTAAGAAGCTTAAACTGACCCCTGATTTATGCTCAGTCCTTGGTTTAGCAGACAAGATTCCTAGTAAGTGCTCACTCTCTCTCTTTCTCATATGCACATACACACACACACGGCTTTGCTGATTCAGTGCTCTGTACCTTTTAATACTAAAGCTACATTTTGAGAAAACTGAAGTTTCATCATTTTATAACTTAATTCGTTTCCACCAATTCATTTGCATGCCTTCCCATTATTTATTTCAGAACCCTATTATTTATTTCCCTTTCTGTTCCCATTATTCATTTCCATCTGTTAATACCAAAGTGAGAATCTTTGGCATACTCCTTGAGGGTGATTTTTCAGGAGATGTAGAAAGTTAGAATCCCTCACAGGAAGCCTTTCCAGGGGGCAGCCCTTCACCTATGATGGTATTCTAACAGGTGAAATGTGCAAGTGGCCTGTTTTGTGGATCTATTGTGTGCAAATAATATATAGAAAACTTGATTGATGTAATAAGGTCTTCTTGTGGTTAAGAGGTGCAAAGTGCTGATAGGAATGAGAACCTTTGAAGGAGCATTCTTTATCATCAGTCTGTTTGGACCTTTTGATTTGGTGGAGCTGAGTTTGTATGCCAAAGCTAGTAAGGCTAGGCCCAGGGTGTATTTATGTGAAGAATAGTCTTGTCATGGTCAGTGGTTCCATATGTAGCATGATTCCTATGGCATCACATTACAATGACATTTTTGTTTGGCAAAGTAATTGTAGGATGCCTACTTTTTTGGTTGGGACTTTGCTTTGTTGTCCCCAGAAAGCAATAGCTGAGGACTTTAGAAATCAATTTATTGTATTCAACAACAAAAAAAAAAACGAAATCAATTTGTTGTACCTGTTTTTGCATCAGGGAGGGGTCGTTAGTTCACTTATAGTAAGACTTGTAGTGGAAGAATAAACTCCCAGCCAACAATATGCCACATTAATATCCTATTGAGATTGAGGGATTCCCCCATATCTTTGTTTTTTTTTTAAATCCCCCATATCTAGCTTATTTCTGTGTCTTATAATTCCACATATCTTTTTTTTTTCTTTTCTTTTTTATTTTCCATAGAAACTACTTGAGAAGCATTTTGGGAGAAAAAAAAAATATTTTGGATCATTTAAAAAGGAGTTGGGAGTCTTCCAAATAGATTTTACGGTGAAGGTTGGAGGAGGAATTTAGTGAACTACTGAATATTGACCTAAGGGAGCATGGGATGACACCTTATTTTGTATATTTTTTATGTTCACGAATGATGCTGTTGTACTTAAAGATGCCTCATTGATTTATGGGTACTTTATGGGAAAGAAAGCAGGCTTGGAATGCAAAGTTCATGTGACTTACTTTTTTTGACCTTGTATTACTGTATATACTATGTGTACATTCTTTTCTTAATACAATTTTATTTACTTATCAGAAAAAAAAAGAAAAGAAATTCCCTTTCATCAATGTCAGATGGAAGAGATGCTGGGCCTTTGACTCCAGTGGCTTTTCTCCTCCAACTACTGTTCCCCCCACCTTTTTCCTGCTCTTTATGAATCTGACTCCCTGACACAATTTTTTGGGCCCAGTCTAAAGGTTCTTGGAAGAAATTTCTGTGTAGTTGGTGGTAAATAAGGAAGTTAGTTGCTCATGAATTTGTTTCACCTCTCTGAAAAGGCCTTGACCTTCATAATTGCTTTATTGATACGAGGGGTAATAAGTTGCCCAACTGTTTCTTCCTCCTTTTACTGTTTGTTTGGTGGCTTGGATGAACTGTGAGGTTGTTTGCTTGAGACTGGTATTAGTGTGGGCTGCTCCTTGAGGCATTTGTCATCTCTTTGCTAGAATTTAGGAAGAGCCTAGGAGTAGCCCTGCATAGAAGGACCATCTTGCTTTATTAGGGGTTATCTGGCTGGAGGGTAATACTATGATCTTTAGGACAACCAGAGAATAGTAGAAGATTCTAGAAAAACTTGTTACTGCTCTATTCTTTGAATGTGCCATTATGGAATTCTAGGGAGCTACCTTCAGCATTCTTTCGCTAGATTAGTCATTGTGTTGTTAGCCATTTCTTATTTTATTTATTGTGCTCTCTTCTGTAAGGATTTCATATCCTTAGAAAACACTTAATATATATAATACTTTTCACCTATACAACACATGGTCAATTTGTTTTCTAAGTCCTTGCAAAAAAAAAAGTACATATTGATGAGAGCTTTCGAAATTTTGAGTGTGTACATGTGACAGATTATATCCAAGATCTCATAGAAAAGAATCTGTTGAGTGATGCTATTCGATATATTCCTACACTTGAGTTGGTTGACAAGTTTCCACCAGTGCCCATCTTGAAATCCTACTTAAATGATTCAAAGTGGAGAACATTCAAAAACAAAGAGAGCATGCATTTGGGAGAGGTAAATTTGGATGAGCCTTTGTTACAATTTCCACTCTGATCATCTGAGGCCTGGTGGTGATCCTTGCTCTCTTTTTCTTTTTCTTGTTCACAGGATAATGTCTTGAACAAAGAAATAACTGCTCTGAGGGAAGTACTCAGCTGCATTACAGAACACCACCTCGAGTCTGAATACCCGCCGGGGGACCTAGAAAAACGTATTGAGCAGCTGAAAAAGAGGATGGAATATGTAGGAAGGATTTTAGCAGTAGATTTCAGAGGGCTGAAAAGGAAAAAGGAGGACCAAAAACAATATCAAGTTGTTCCCAAACCACAACAGCCCCAGCAGGCCATTGCTGATCCTCAACTGCCAAACCAGAATGGCCCTGAACCTCAACCGCCACTGTATAGCACCTCTGAACCTCAACCATCACAGCAGTGTGTCCCTGAATCTCAACTACAACAGCAGAGCGTCCCCGAAATTCAGATGCCAGATCAAAATGCCCTCACACCTCAATGTTTACAGGAGATTGTCATGCCACAACTGCCACAGGAGAGCTTCCTGGCGCCACAAATGATAGGGGAGACTGTCCCCAAGTCAGAACCACCACAGCAGAGTGACTTCAAACCTCAATCTCAACAACCATCACAGCTGATTGAACTCAAAACTCAAGAGCCAGAGATCACCAACATGGCCAAACCTCAACAATCACCACAGCAGAGTGGTGGGAATAAGCGGCCCCGGACGGCTATATCAGCAGAAGCTGCCCCTCATCCTCCCGCTTATTTTGGTGCTACTCCCACTGCTCACCCAATGCAATGGCCTCCTGAGTACCCAGTAGGCTATGTAATCTATCAACCTCCACCATACTTGAACATGTCTGCAGGACATTATAGACCTCCAGGCTTGCCTCCTGTAAGCGCTAATGGTGTTGCTGCTAATGAGTTTAGTAGGCCATACGGTCCGGTAGGAACCCTCCCCGGTTTCGGTCCTGCAAACCCTAATGCATTTCGTTATCCCAGGTGAAACTCTGGGTTCTAGAGGTTGGTTTTTTTAAAGCTCCTTTCTAGAGGTTGTTGTATAGTGCTTCCCAAGGTGACAATAGGTCCCCCAATTGCTGTAAAGCAATAGAAGCCATGTCCATGTTGATGTACATTTTTGTTGATTCAAATATCCTACCTTATCAATTTTGACCATGGGAGGGTTGTTCTAGGATAGATATTATGATAATTAGAGGATTTAGAAGTAGATTCCAAGAAGAAGGTTATTGACATCTCTCTCTTTCTATTGAAGGACACAGATTTTGTCAATCTTATTGCCATTATTTCCCATTCCCATTCCTCACGATTTTGTTAATGTTACAATGATGGAAATTTTATCCTCCTCCTGGGTCCTGTATTGAGTTGGCGTCAAGATCGAAGAGACAGTAGGTAGATAGATATGCGGTTGGTCGAACACCGGGGTGAGGAAAAAGAATGATAATAGTAGTCCAAAATAAAATGAGTGGGTAGGTAGTATTGGTGGAGTTGATTCAAGAGACGGCATATTATTATTATTTTTAATTGTTATTAGCATTAATTATATAATTGATGTTTCAACTTTTTTAACTTTTTTTTAATTTTATTTTGGTGTTTGAACTTTATTTTTGTTCAATCAAGTGTTTGAATTTTTAATTTTTGTTCATAATCATATGTTTGTTTTATGACTTTATTTTTGTTCAATCAAGTGTTTGAATTCTTAATTTTTATTCACAATCAAATGTTTGCTTTCCAATCTATCAAAGTTTATTAAGATGCAAATTTTCGGTAAAAATTGGGTCCATAGGATATTTCAAAACATATATTATTTGAATCTAAGCTCTTAACCACAATTATGTTTTATTTGCTTGTATATTTGTTATTATAAAAACAAAATTGATAAAATGTGTTGAGTATGGATTTGAGATAAAACTGAAAGTTTTTTCTCAAAAAAAGAAAATCTAACATTTTTTAGAAAAGGCAACTTTAATTATCTTTATTTTTAATCATTTTCCAAGTGTTATGTGAAAATAAAAAATAATTATTAATGATGCTTTTAAACCTAATGGTTGAAATCTCATGAGAGCTGCCGGTCCGTTGATCTCGCGCGGCCCTCCTCGTAAAATAAAGAAAACAAAAAGATTTGATGG
Organism: Tetrastigma voinierianum; assembly: GCA_016808115.1. Lineage (NCBI taxonomy): Eukaryota > Viridiplantae > Streptophyta > Magnoliopsida > Vitales > Vitaceae > Tetrastigma > Tetrastigma voinierianum. The sequence continues at coordinate 384,275 of JAEQBH010006801.1, forward strand.
GATCGCCAGAGTCGTCTTCTTCGACTTTCGGGTCAGGCTTATTTCCGCGAAAGAGAATATCAACTGTTAGGATATCTAAGTTTCACACAGATCTTTCACCGACATGGATGACTCTTCAAGATTTATAATTCCGTCATTGATAACTTTCATACCGAGGATCATATGATATTTCTTCCATTGGGTGAGAGATTTTCTTTCCTTATCGTAAACTGATTAATAAAGGATAATAATTAGGAAATATCTTATTTCCCTAATTGGGTATTTTCCTTTAATACGGATTATTTGAGCTGATTATATTACCTGGCTTTGAAGGCGAACGGGCCCTTCTTGGGCCTGTGGTTTATTGGACGGCCATCAAGGGAAGTTATAACATATTGTCATTCTGGGCCTCCTCTTTGAATGACATTTGTGTCATATTCTTGACTAAGGCTTATTATTTTAAAAACCCGAATAATTAGTATATGAATAGAATAAGTTTGTTCTTATCCATAACAAATGTTTGTCAACTGATTGAAGTTGATCCAGACAATATTTCAAAACATATCGTCTATTTGAACCTAAGTTCTTAACTACTTGAATTATGTTTTGTTAGCCCGTATATGTAAAAACAAAATTGATAAAATGTGTTGAGTATGGATTTAAGAGAAAAATGAAAGTTTTTTCTCAAAAGAAGAAAATATAACATTTTTTAGAAAAAACAAAATTTAATTATCTTTATTTTTAATCATTTTTTAAGTGTAATGTGAAAATAAAAAATAATTATATATGAATAATTAAAAGTAAAACAGGTTATATTAATATTAATTTTAAAATAGTTAAAATATTTATTTTTTATCTTAATTTTATAGCAACAATTTTACAATAATGAATAGATAGCAAAGACCATAATGATGAAACAATTTGAATATAATGAAAAGATAGCAAAAACCATCATGATGAAACGATCATGTTGTCGTTGAAGGTCATTTATATAATTTTCATGTTCATTATTTTGATATGGTGTAGAATGTTATATTATTATTATTATTATTATGTATCAAAACTTGTATGAATATTAATTTCTTTTAATTATGAGTTTGAAATTTATGTTTTATGATATTATGTCTTATTTGTAGTAATTTTGAAATTGAGTGATGATTTTTTTTTTTTATATTTTTGTGTTTATAATTAGATAAATAAAAGAAACTGTTTTGATTGTTGATATTTTAGTTAACGATATAACATTTTTTGACTTCTCATAACATATAATGATCATTTTTAAATTTTTTTAAATTTTAAGAAAAATATTTTTATTTTAATTTTGGAAAAGTGAATTATTTTAAAAATCTATCCTCAAATATTTGAACTAATTCAAGGGCATTTACGTTAAAAATAGCAAATAGAGTTATTCCATGCTTTTTTTTTTTAAAATATGATTAAGTTAAAGAAGAGAATGAACGAAGAAACTTACAAATTCGATTAAAAGATAATTCACAATAATCCTAAAAGCAATTTTTCTAACATTCCTAAGTCACAAAATATTTGAATGAATATTATTGAGAATACATTTTCAGTTACATATTTATAAATATGATAAGAATTGTAAATATTTAGATTATGAAAAGTCTTATATCTCTGATATTGAATTATTGAATTAGGTGAATTATTATTAGTTATTTTTATTATAACAATCTATAAGAATAGTCCTTTTAATCTCTAGGTTTATAAATTCATCATAAGTTGTAGCTAGAACATCATCCCTTGAGTTATACATTTGGTATTAATTATCGAAACATTTTAGAGAATAACTGACATTTATGTCCTCATTGGTAGGATAAACGTCAATCATAAGTAATAAGTACTCACTCAGTTTGAAAATAACTTATATTTTAGAAAGTTTGTTTTATTTTTATTTATCTATCGTTTTAAAAAATCAAAATAATTTATTACTTTTTTTTAATTTTACCCTTATTCTATTAAATTACCTCATTAATTAATTTTTCAATTTTCTAAGTTATTTCAACAAGTACGAAACATTTTTTACACATTCCCAATATAGATTACTAATAGTTTGTAAATATTCTCGATCAGAGGCTACGAGTAAATTTGTTTAAAAAAATTTATCTCCAACAAAAAATGGAGAGAGGTAAAGACTAATAGATTTGGATTTTTTAAACCTTTGTCTAAATCTAAGATGCTGTTGAACAGTAGTAAAGAAAATTGTTCGGAGATTTGACTTTGAATTACTGTAGACAAGTAGTTTGATTCAAATAAGCCGATAAGGAGAAGGTTTTGGCTAAAAGAGAAATTTAAAAATAGTTAGTATCCTATGGTGTTCTATTTTCTAATTTTTATTAAGAATATCAAGCCCGTGACATTGCCTTGTCCCATTCTTTTTCAATCGAGGTTGTTGTTTAACCCTCATGATTAATACCATTGGGTTATACACAATTTTTGGTGGGAAATAAAATTATCTATAATTTTAAATTGAAATTTTTGGAACAAAAAAATTCATGTTAAAAAAAGAACAAAGAGCGCCAGATTTTTTTTTGGAAGAAGATAAAAAGTAAATGAGAAAAAATGATGCTGTAAATCAAAAGAATTATAGAGAAATAAGGAAGAGATAAAGAGAGATTTGAGGAATTACGATGACGCATATTCTTACGCCGACAGCCTATTTATGCTTATAGTGAGAAGGCCAAAAAGCCTTTACATAAATGGATATTAATTACGACATAACGAATCGATATCAGAATCATCATATATAATAGTTTTATCTTTAATTGTAAATAGTAAGATACGATCATTCAAAATCCAATATTTATAACACTTCGAATGACCATAACATTAAAACCTTACTAGAAAACTCAAAGGGGGACAAAACCTAGGCGAAGTGAAAAAAAAAGAAAGATATTTGATTTCTCAAAGATAGAATCATTCATTAAACCTTATCAGAAAAACCCGATGGGACAAAAACCCAGCGAAGGAAAAAAGAGCACAAGATACTTTGAGTATTTAACGCTCCCCGATGTCTTAATATCTCAGCGGAGATCATTGGAGTCTCCTCATTCCCACCTGGGTATAGAAATTTGAAGGTCGTAGGTAATGCCTTAGTGAATAAATTTAAACAGGATTAATACTAGACCGATTTGTTGTATATCAATCTCACCATTGTTTTGAAGCTCATGCGTAAAAGAACTTTGAGAAAGAGTGTTGACTGGGTTCTTGATGTATCCGCTTTTTGGAAGTCGTAAGTAACATAAAGCAGATGAGTCTTCTATATAATGTTGTTGTTTGTTTGAAATAGGAGGAAGACCATTGAGTCATGAACAGGTTAATCATGGATCTTAACCACATGCACTCCCTCGCCGCTTCATGTGTATTGTTAATAACTCAATGATCGAGGAGGTTGCCACCATGGCTCGGCTAACTGACTTCCAAAGAGATGCAGGCGTTAGTTGCCACAAGTAAATACATATATCCCGAATAGACCAGCTAGGACCAGCCGCATCCCGCGCATCAAGATAAATCAGCACTCTTCCGCTTTTGAGATTTCAGGAATAAAGATCTCCAGAATACTTGTCCACGGCGTATCTCAACAAATGTTTTAATTGCTCCAACGCCTAAGAGTAGGCGCCGAGCTATATCTTGCAAGCAGTCAATTAAAAGGCTATGTCCGCCTCGATAATTTCAAGATACATTAGTGCTCAAATGGCACTTTGGCATGGTGGTACTTCCGACCAAGGAGTTTCTCATCTTCTTCTTTTAGGACGAAACGGGCCTTTATTCACTTCAAGTAGATCTTTTACAATCATAGGGAGTTAAGGGGATGGGCTGTCCATGTAAAAGCGTCAGACTTTTTCACTGTATAAATATTGATGGAAACTGCATTTGAAAAATACTCGGACCAGTGCCAAGGCAATATCTAGTCTACCTAGATTCTTTCATCTCAAATTCTTTCTTTAAATAATTGGGGCAGCTCATGGTTCTCTTCAGCCCCTCATTAGATTCAAATCATCCATATACCGCTATAATTGTCAACCGACTGGCTTTCTCGATAAATACATATAGACATATTGAATTATTTATATCCTTTACTGGGCATGTACCAAACGATCAGACTAATATCTCTACCGTGATTGTTTAAGTCCACAAAGATCGCTGCAACTTTATCAATACATAAATTATGGTGGTTTTGTGTGTTTTGTCGTGCAATGTAAATCCTTCAGGATTTCGGCGTATACGCTACTATCTATGGATCCATGTTAAATATGCCGGTGGACAACATCCATCAAATGCATTTCTATTCCTTCTGAGACTGCCAAATGTATTAAATATCTAAAGGTGACGAGATCCATTACCGGGTGAATATGTTCTCATAGTCAATAACGGCCTGTGGAAAACTCAACAAGGCAAGCTTTATATCGCACGATTTCCTCATTATTTTCTATTTCTTTTCACAAAGACCCATCTATATTCAAGAAGCTTAACATTTTCAGTGTCGAACCATCGTCCAAATACCTCCCTTAGCTAAATAATTCAATACCGAATTGCTTCTTTCCATTTTTCCCAATCTTGTCTGATTTCGACATTCATTTGCGTTCAGGGCTCTATCATCGTTATTTTGCATAATGCTCCTTTAGCTACTTGGAAAGAAAGCATTGCTAACAAGAGTATTTCACATTCGCATTTTTCTCCTTGATTCATATAATTTATAGAGATCTCTTCATTCATAGGAGATAATTGGTCAGTTACGACTACTCTTGTAACTGTTTCCTTTAACCCTTGTAATGTATTTAGCTCAACAGGAGCTGACTGTATCGTAATAGGCTCTTCAGGAGTAATTTCATCAAAACTGTACTTTACAGGAGTAAGCAACTTATTAGATTTTCTTTTCCTTGGAAAAGAATCTTTAGATCCGATAGTCTTCCACGCTTCGTAATGCGGAGCATGGCTAGGCAATAGCATTTCCGAACTCTATGGATTTCAATGTGTGTCGGGTGTATTAACAACCGATTATGTGACTTTATCACTTTATTCGATTAGTTGAAAGTATCCGTAATCGATCCGCAAGATCCCCAGAATGAAGGATTATTCGAACTCAGTTCGTATTGTTTAGTACGAGGATCAAGATGCAACAATGATGGTGTATTCCAAGTAATTTCACGCCATTTATTATAAATTGGTTTATCGCCTCACGGTGGGAAACGTATTCATCAAATGACAATCGCAGAAACGAAGTAAAAAGATTCCCGTTAAAGGCTCAAGGTATCGATAATCGATGCAGAATCGAAACCTACATAAATAATTTCCAATCTACGCTTGAGGACCCATTTTGGAACGCTATTCGAGGAATAGGACATAAACCGCACAACCAAATACACGTAAATGAGAAATATTTGGTCGGGAACCCGTAAACAATTCAGAAGGAGAGAAATCATAGATCACAGACTTAAGACGTATCGCCACAAAGATGTAGCAGAGAATGCCCTCGCGCATAAAGGTAATTTAATTATAGTAATGGCCCAGCTTAATCCATCGTGAATGCTGAGGCCGAAAGATTCAACTAGTCTAAATTGAGTATGTGTGTTGAGCAAATGTGATATTTAATTCTATACCCAATGACATGAAGAGTCATGAAATGCTTTAGAAGAAAATTCACCTGGATGATTCAAACGATAGTTTTAATAGTGAGCGATCGAATATGCCGTGAGTTTGATAATTTGTGCAAGAACGAAAGCAAAAGTAAAGGTTTCAGGTAGAAAGAAGGCAAACATGAGACTTAACGAGTTTGATGCATCAACCAAAACCATAAAAATAATGAAATGGTCCGCCACTAGGTAATAATAGTCCACAATGCTCTCAATATGCTCGGAGAAATCAGGATCGGGATCTGGATTTTGAGGAAGAAGGTCAGATAATCTCCTCGAGGCCAAGTAATACGCTTGTAATGATTCTGTGACTCGACATGACCATTGGTCAAGGAATGACCATTACTCAGGAAGTATACGCCCTACATGAGGTGCCCTGATGACCAAGTCGCTCATGCCATAGGAACAATGGAGTGGAATTACTCGAACGTCTGTTCGTAATCGTATAAGATTCAATAATGGTACGGTGGTTAGATATAAACCACATTCTAATGATCGCAATTTTTCCGTATCACATTTGTGCCATCATGAGTGGCAAGAATAGAGGGAGAAATCTTACTAGTGTCATCAATTACTGTTTCTGATGGTATCCATCTGCTGGGAGCATCCTTAAAACTAAGCAAATTGGCGCTTGATCGGGTGGAATAAAGGGCATCAAGGTGGAGAATAGTACCACCCGTAATATCATGGGTTTTACCGAGCCGCCAATTGCTGACAAGACCTAAATAGTAGTAACATTAGAAGAGGGCTAATGTTAATTGGGAAAAATAATTTTTTTCTATAAATGTAATGAGTCAGAAAGCAATGTTTTGCACAAATATCTCCAATGATATCGACTCGAGGTGGCAAGCCAGAGAGGCATCCATGTCAAGCTCAAAGTTATAGAAAAATAAGGTTTAGAAATTAAGAAAATATTATTGAAACATTGAAAACTACGTGGAGAAATGGAATTACATAAGAAAAGAAGAACTAATCGATTGACATGCCCATCACCAATTAGATGGGGAAATATTTCCATTAGGGTCCTCAAAGAAATCGAAACATCGAAGTGGGGCCCGAATCCATGCCCACTTATCACCGTACCATCAAAAATTGACTTGATATCCTTGCCTTTGCCTTTGATTGATGCTTGGTAGAGATCAGCAAATGTTTGGCCGTCTGACAGTGCGTGACGATGACGAGTCATGCCACATTCTGTAAAGCATTATCTTGTGGCGTTAGTGATGATGCAGTCGAGATGTTGCTGTGGATTTGGGAGCTTCCCTTTGTGGAATTGCTTTTCTTTATTTTGAAGGGACCACATTGTTCTGTTTCTAGAATTATCACCACGGCCACGCCGCAAACCTGCATCACGTCCTTTCCCCTAAACGGCCCATTGCGCGCCCTTGTCTGTTATGGGGTGAAGCGAAAGTAGCATTCCAGCGAGAATACTTTAAATGTAGGACCAGTTGATGATTTTGAAACATAAAAGCTGGACATTTTACTGCCCCGACCCGCAAGGAGACATGCAATCAATTGAATATTTAATAAATCGGCGCTCTCTATATTACAACAGCTGCGAGGGACACATTAGGCGTGAAAAGTGGTAAAAGTTTTCGAGCATATCCTCATCAGTGATATTCTCCCCACAAAGCTTTAACTGCGAACTAATCTGAAATAAAGTCGAATTGTATTCTTCGCAGACTTAAAGTCTTGAAGTGTAAATGGAAACCAATCATATCTTGCTTTGGGGAGTATCACTGTTTTCTGGTAGTCATATCGGTCTTTTAAACTCTGCGCGAGAATGGGTCTTTACTATAAAGGTATTCATTCTTGAGACTCCTCCTTCGAGATCGTAGCGAAGAAGAGTGCAGAAACTTTAGCCTTGGGTCTGCGAGGATCTTTTGGCTATTATTTTCTTTGATGGTTTCTCAGGTTTGAAAGCATCCCAAGTGTATTTCCCATCCAAAATCCGAGGATAAGTAGTTGCCCGAAATATCAAGGGCAACAAATTCCTATTAATGAGGTTAGACATATTATGAAAATAATAGAAATAATAAATTAAGAAAATTTGTAAAAAAAACCAGTCAAAATTTAACAAGAATAAATATAAATAATATAGATTCTTGAGAATAAAATAAATATTCTTTGTATTTATAATTTTGTAAAAATTATTCGGGAATTAGAAAGGAATTCTTCTAAATTGAGTTTGGAAAAATTTAAATCTAAATTATTTCTTGAAATAGATTTATGAATTGAAGTGTGATAGTGAGTTATAATTCAATGAATAGAATTCTCTTGAATTCATGTTAAATTGAAAATTATCAAATGTACGAAATGATACCGCTAGAGAAATAGAATAAAATAACAAAAAAAAAAGTATCACAATGGTAGAGTGTAAACAATAATAATTGTGATGGAAGTTATTGATTTCTGAATCTTCAGGGTGAAGAATGCCTGATAAACAAAATTTAGTAGAAAGTCTGTGTAGTACTGGAATTGGGATGAGTTTAGGCAAATGTTGAAACTAACTATATGATGGCGTGGCGCGATAACGTATTGTAAATCAAGAATTAGAGAGAAATATTGAAGAGCGAATAGAGTCGGAGAGTGCGATGATGTACATTTAAATGTGATTAGTGACTGTTAGCAGAGCATAGTGAAAATGGCGGCTGCATGGAAATGATATATTGAATTGATGTGCGCCTTGATCACGTTGTTAGTGTACATAATGAATGACATTGTAATGTCGGCCTCTCTCTAATAAGTGATCTCGTAATCAGTGTGTTATTATGGTCATTCAAAATCCAATATTTATAACAAATGAGAATTTTTGGGAGAAGATAAAGACTTAATGAGAAAAAAAAGATAATTTATTCTTTTTTTTGTGGATAGAGAATGTGTTTTATTAATATATGTGTAAAAAGCTTAAAAAGACAGTTATTTCCAACTGGAGAGAGTAAGTAATAGTAATAAGTGATGAAAATTTGGAAAAGGCATTCTAAATATAAATACTCTAAGTAATAAACAAGGAGCTTTCAACGACTCCAAAGTATAGAAGACAATTTTATCGATTGGTTGTTTAAAAATTTTCAATGAGTTCTGTATTATAAGCTTTGATTGTTTCTTTGAAGTTGTTCCTTATTCTGTGGACGGTTAGGTGGAGTTTTTGAGTAAATATGTATTTTCAGCAATGGGCGATGTTGGGATTTTGAAGAAGAAAACTATGATCTGCACTCCATTGATGGGGCAATCGGTCGAGCAGATGGTGAGTGCTTGGATAAAAACTTGAGCGGAAGCGCTGATTTAGTTAGGATGAGGCTGGACTATATAAACGACTTCCACCCTCAACAGGATCTTCCGATCATTCTAGAAACGAAGCCATTGCCGACGGTGATGGTCGTTTATCGGTAAAACTTACTCTCATACATTACATACATATACATACTTGTGTGATGAACTTGATTTCTGCCATTAGAGGTTAGTGCTTTCAGAATGTGAGCCATTTGCCAACTTAAATTTTTTTGGAATGACAAAAATTTAATTGCAGTGGGTTTCTTCTCTAGATCCACATTTCTGACATGGTTTCTGATGTAGGCATTTACTTCTCATTTTAGGCAAGGGTGTTTGATCAAATAATAATGTTTGTAAAGTTAGGCTCTGTTTGGAACCAGAAAGTTCTAGGAAAGAAAAGCTCCGTTTGGAATTCTGAAAGTAAAAGGAAGGAAAAAATAATACTAAAGAAAATGATTTTCTTAAGTTTGGTTTTATCGGGGAAAATATAAGAGAAAATCAAATATAATTAAAATTTTCTGTAATTTTACATTTTTTTATATTCCTTCAAATTTTCTGTCTTTCCACTTTTCCTTTATATTTTCTTTTCTTAGTACTTTTCAAGGTTCTATTTGAAACCTGGAAAATACTAGGGAGAGGAAAAAATGCTAAAGAAAATGATTTTCTCATGTTTGGTTTTATCATAGAAAGTATAGAAGAAAATAAAATATAATCAAAATTCCTCAAAATTTACATATTTTTAAAATTCTTAGTTCTTATATAATAGAAAGAAACAGATTTCTGTCAAAAAAAAAAAAAACAATGATGCTGATTAGGAGATTTACTGACAGCAGATTGAGGGTTCTCACCATTCTCATGATTCAACGACTATTGGAAGATTTCGATTATATTATGTGTAAAAGTTCTGATGTTTTGATATGGATTTGGGTCCAATTTGAACAGTTCATGCTTGTTCTGCTCACATATAATTTGCATTAGAAAAAGGGTTAGGATCCACCATCTGATTAGTCTTATTTAATGGACGATAAAAATAGATTTAATCATTTGGTTTGTGTTATAGATTCAATGGCTGCAACAATGGAAATTTGGTTATTTGAATGCTTTGAATATACTAAGTGAGATTATCACATTGTGGATCCTGATACTTTCTTGGTGCTGATATGGTGAAATTGAAAAGGCATTGGTTTATTTTTGGAGTTCAAAACAAATTGGCTGTCTCAAATTCCTTTTAAAGAGTATATTTTGTTGTTATTTTTATTTTTGTTCTTCCTATGATCTTTTATAATGTTCTTTGGTGTCAACATCTTCCTGGTAGACAGTATGAGTATTTGAAATACCTATGCACATGTGCTAGTATAGAAATTAAAAATCTTTAAGTCCAAACTTCATATGTAATTCCTTTTTCCTTTTTTTCAGGCAAAATGGAAGGTCAATATGATGGTGATAGACACTCCTGATTAAAGCACTTCATTTATGCTAAAGGGTAAAGGAGCTGATTATATCGATGACAACTGAGCTCCCAAAATTATTCTTAGATATTCATTACCTTATATTCATATTACCCAACTGATTATCGAGGTTTTATGCTTTCCCTCCCAATAAATCTTGGAACAATGTAGGAGGATGTGATCTTCTATGAATCTTCCTTGCTTTTGAAAACATATATTGACCCAGCCTTTTTCAGAATGTTCTGTTGTGTCCAAAATATTTCTGAAACTAGCCTTTTTCAAGCAAAATATTTACTATTCTGATTCTTACCATGCCTCTTTATAAATAAATCTAAATTCATGTATCTTATGCAGCATACGAATGCTTAATAGAGAACTTATTGCCAAGCATATCATACCCATTTACAACTGATGGAAGTTTAGCAATATTACAAAAGTTTTGAAAATTTTCCTACATGATAGAAATGTAGCTTGCAAAGGAAAGAATCAGATGTTCTAAAATAACCACAAATCTTGCAATAAACTTGGTTTCACAAGTCTTGGTATTTTTCAAAGATGGGAGCGGAGCCATGCCACCTCTCCTTCTAAATAACCACAAATGAATTTGGTAGTTTGTCCTCACATCAACTGTCATTGATTTCAGTTCATCATAAATAATTGTAAAGGCTTGAAAACCAATTCGTCTAATGATGCTTGCCAGACAAACATTTTACATGGACCTGAATCGTATGAATGTGCAGGTGGCTTCTATTTTCATGGGGAAACAAAAGATGGATCAACATAGCATTTGCAAAACAATAGTGTCGTGCTATGTGGATGGTATGGCCCCTCCTATAGAAGTCCTCAGCTGTTGTGTTGCACGTTTGCAATCTACTGGAGCAGATCTCATCAAACTTGTTATTAATGCAACAAATATTACAGAAATAACCAAGATTTTTCATTTGCTTTCACATTGCCAGGTATGAGTGGATATGGGGAAATCACGGAGAAAATATAGTTGTAAAGAAAAAGAGGAATGAATTGAAAAAAGATATGGATAGGTTACTGCCTTCCTTGAGGTTGGAGTTAAATACACGTACCTGCCATTAGTTTGAAATTTCATACTTCCATCACTTTGTGTGAAAGTGGAAGTGAGTGAAATTAACAATGACAAGGATGGGGTGGGGTGGATTTCTTGGTGCTGTGTTTTTTACCCTGGTAGGAATGAGTTATGACGTAATGCTTCTTGTTTATCTCAACAAGATGATTGGTGTGAGATGAACAATGAGAAGGGTAGGAGAGGAATTTGATGAAATTTTGAACTAAAGCATGGTTGTATTTAGACCGAACTTCAGGTGAGGTGAGTGGAATTAACCATAAAAGGTAAGATACGACTTTATTCAGTCTTTCTTTTCCATATGTTTTGTGTGGCTGATGATTAGTGTTCTTGCTACTACCTGCAGATGCCGCTTATTGCATACTCAATTGGGGACAGAGGAACATAGGCAGGTATTGTGTCCAAAATTTCGAGTTTTCTTGTCTATGTATCTCTGGAGAAGTCCAGTGGCTGGTCTGCCTACTTTAGAGCCTCAGACAAGCTTATCCAAATCCAGTATATAGCGGGGATCTACGAGAAAGTTTTGGGCTCATCTCAAAACCAGTTGGCCACAGCAAAGGCCCTGTTTTGCATAATCCCACCTTTAGATTTTTGAACTACAATGGAATCTATGTTCCCATGCTGGTTGATGATCTCAAGGAATTTTTTAGCGTTTACTCAAGCCCTGACTTTGCTGGTTTTAGGTATGCCAGATACAAGCTTAGTCTCTCTAGAAGGCTAGGGTAAAAAATAGTTCTCTTATTAGAAAGTAGTATTTGATCTGAGAACTGTGATTTTTCTTTTATTGATATTACCTGCTTTCTTGTTCATGTGTCTGATTTTTTTTTGGCCAGTGTTGGGGGATTGGTTTTGGAGATTGCATAATAAATGTAGATAGGCTTCTCAATGTTCACTTAGAAGCTATTTTATTTGCTACAATGATTAAGGGCCTGCCACCACTAGCATCAGAATGAGGCCAACCCTATCCGCTAACAATGATGTTTTTTATTTTTTTCGTTCTGTTTTTAGTGTCTGTTGCAGTAAACAAAATGACTCCCCATTGTATGTACGTTAAATGGATTATGACACAATGCACTGAAGGAACCTAGTCATTTTTATGCCTCCTCATGATTGATTTGTGTGGGAATGGCCCTGTTTTAGGCTGTATCTGTTCATTTATTGTAATTATCCATTTACATTTTTTCTCATGTAGGTCTTTAACATGTTTTCTTTCTTCATCATGTTTGTGAACTGTAGTGTTGGGATTCCATACAAGGAAGCTGTAACTGGATTTTGTGATGAACTTCATCCACTTGCTCAGGTTGGTCTGTTTTCATGTTCAGTTTCAAAATTATGTCAAGGTTTTATAGATGTACACTTTTGTACATTTGCTTCATTTATCCAGTTACCAATATGTGGGTGAGCTTAAGATCATTTGTCTCTGCTGCGGCTAAATCAGGGTCAAGGCTTCAAACTCAGCGTGTATGCCTTGTATGTAGATCAGGAATAGTGAGCCCATTCTCTTCGTGTTATTTAGTGTCAGTTTCCTCTTTCTAATGAGCAGCTCTGTATCTCTCTCTCTCTCGCTTACGAGTCACCTAATGAGACAGTCTTAGTTCGCACATTTCACCAAAAAGAAGGATAGAACAGCACGCCTCTTTTTGTGTGTGGCTACATCTCTCTCTCTCTCCCCTAGGTTTTGTAGACTGCCTTGCAATAAAACTTCCACCAAATTTACAAGCTCTACTAGAACCATGTTTTGGCTTGCTGACACTTTTTGATTCATTACCAGACAAATTAGAGAGGTTTTCTGTTAAGAGGAGTTTTGCTTTATTTTGCTACAAACATTTGGGTAGAACTCACCCTTAAATGCTAGTTGTCAAGAGGAGGGAGCCCAAATGGTTATAAATCCATATGCCATGCTATAACTTAGTGATGTGAGACTCAGAATGGGTCGTTACAATCCATCTTTCAAAACCAATGTCCATGGCGGTTGGTGGCTTTGTGGATCCCATCTTATTTTTTATGGGTGCAGTCCTCCCACAATTCCGTGGTGACTTCGCAAACCCCATATTCTTCTTATGGGTAACAACCCCCTCACAATTCTGGGACGAGGATCATCCCCAAGGAACGAACCACTCTGATACCACTATTACAATCATTTTGGTAGAACTCACCCTTAAATGCTATCTGTCAAGGGGAGGGAGCTCAAATGGTTATAAACCCATATGCCAAGCCGTAACTTAGCGATATAGGACTCATAATGGGTCCTTACAGATTCTTTTTATCTTTTCATCTCATTGCAACCTCACAACAATTTATTTCCTTGATCTGTGTGGGTCTAATATCATTCTGACTATAGAGACCTGTGTCATTTAATGTTCTAATCCATATTTCTGATTATCAGGATGATCTGCAATGGCAGGGGAATAGAGTTCCAATTTACTCTGCATGGCACATTGACAACTGAAATACTTTTGTATATTTTTCAGTCTATAGGTGCGGTTAATACTATTATACGGAAGCCTTCTGATGGAAAGCTGGTGGGTTATAATACAGATTGGCAAAGGCTGGCGGCTTGGCAATTGAGGATGCTCTGAGAGGTACCGACATTGACACCAAACAATAATCAACATATGTGCTGTTATTAAAACTAATGTAGAATTGGATTTATAAAAACAGTAGAACACAGCCCAAACCTTTAGATTATCCATAACCTGTGCATGCATTGGGAGGAACATGTTAATTAGATTTAGCCCTCCGTAAGTTGATTAGTCATACATTAAAGGCGTGATATTCGTATTAAGCCATTTCACCTGGCTTGGAGCTTTAAGGAGAGTTGGTCGTTTAACACCTCCAAAATGAGTTTATGTCAGTTTCAGTTTCAGTAAGTTGGTCAAAGCGTATGACTTAAGTTGGTCATAGATTACAAATACAACCAGCCCCCTATTGTTTCTGATTCATGCTTTGGAATATCTGATTGTGCCCTTGAATTTTTGTTATAGTTGACTTCTTAATGTTTGTGCATCAAAAATTTCACAGAAAGGCGATACCCAAATGGAGAAGCATCACTTACTTCACCTCTCACTGGAAAACAGTTTGTTCTAGTTGGTGCTGGAGGTGCAGGACGAGCACTGGCCTTTGGTGCTAGAAGCCGGGGAGCAAGGCTGGTCATTTTTGACATTGATTTTGGTATAGAAACTACTCATTTTCTCTAATGAATTAAAAATACTTTTCCCCTATTTGCTGATGTTTTTCTTCTTTTTGACCTTCACTGTTCTTCCTTCAAAGATAGGGCAAAGTCACTTTCTGATGCTGTTTCTGGTGAAGTTAAGCATTATGAAGATGTGGTCAACTTCCAGCCAGAGAAAGGGGCGATCCTTGCAAACGCAACCCCCATAGGAATGCATCCCAATACAGATCGAATTCCTGTGGCTGAGGTTCTCTTCTCTCTACTTTCATCATCCAAACTAGAACCATATTTCTCAATTTGTTTTTCATGCTTGACATTATTTGTTTGCTTTTCAGGAGACTCTGTCGGATTACCAGCTCGTCTTTGATTCTGTTTACACACCCAGAAAAACGAGACTCTTAAAAGAAGCAGAGGCTGCTGGGGCCATCATTGTGAGTGGCGTGGAAATGTTCCTTCGGCAGGCCATTGGCCAGTTCAATCTCTTCACTGGTGGAGAAGGTACCTCTTAATTTTCTTTAATTCTTCAGTCACTTTCACCTAATTCTCTCTTCTTGGATTTGCCACATTGACACTGACTGACTATTGTTAATAGAACATTGCTGCAATGTCAAACTACCAAAACAACTAAAACTCTATCCTAACAACTTACTAATGTAAGCAACCAAGTCATTGTTACCAAAATTCCATCAACACACCTTACAAAATTTTGCTTAATGTCGAGAAAAACCACCCATCTCAATCTCCACATGCATCAACCCTTCATGGTATTGTTCAGTTTGAATGCAACAACTGAAGAGCTCTTATCTGGGGGTGACTTCAGAGTCTCTATTGTCTCTTCCCACTTTAGCCTCCTTAGGCATTAAATTTCTCCTGCCTGGGACAGTCTTAGGCCTTATGCTGACCATTGCAAATGAAACAACCCACTACCTCTATTTGTTTACAGCTTTTGAAAAATATTTTTTGTTTTAAAAAATAAGGAAAACCAAAAAAAAATAGAGAACACGTTTTTTTGTTCTGAAAAACACGAAGAATACAAAAAACACTAAAATTAGGGAACAAGAACAAATTTTAAAGAATACCAAAATGATGTTCTCTGTGTTTTCAAAAACTGTTCTCAAACATAGGAACCAAATATGGTTTCTTGCTCCATGGTGGACTTTAGTCCTCTTAGAGTTCTTGGATACCCTTTTTTCCTTGCCTTGTTTTTGTTGCTGTTGCTACTTTCCTTTCTAACCCAAAAACAAGGCATCCAATTGATAACTGACTAGGCAATTGCTACTTGCTAGCCTCATGGTTGAGGGTAGATCTTGCAGTACTCCTTGGTGTCTTAACTTTGTGGTTACCTGGATCGTCTGATCTTCAAAGTATCAACGGCGTAATGTGAACACTGCGAGGGCGATTGATGGCGATCGTGGTACACTTGCTTTTCGATGATTAAAATTAACAAAAGCATTTGGGAAGAAGAGGAGTGTGATTTGAGGTTTTTTCTTTTTCTTTCGTGAGAGTATTTGTTTTATACAGGTTTCTCCTTGATTTCAGGAAAGATAATTTCATGATTTTAGTGATAAAATCTCTCCTTTCTTATCAAAGGCTTATGTTTTTGGGACGTATGAGATTTGGATACTGGGAGATCCGTGGATAAATATCCTGCGCGTGATTTTTGCCTTAATGTATTTATCCACAATGAACTTTCCATATTTGATGGAATTGGAATCTCAGATGGACCGCCTGAAGCAAGCCTTGGAAAATTTGCCCTGGCCCTCCTAGACGGTCTTTTTGGATTCTCCCGTTTGAGAAGTGTCCACTTGGCTTAGAGGCGGTAAGCGGGGCTGGACCATTTCACAATACGGGCCAAGTGGACTCTAGGCCCATTGAGTAATGGGTTCTAGGGACCATGACACTTACAATGCCCCCTTTTTCCTTTGGTTGGAGTCTTGTGCTTTCTCAGTCGGGGGAAAATACTGTTGTTATTGTTGTGGTTGTTGTTTTTATTTTATTTTTATTTTTAAATCTCTGACTTTGGAAAGTTGAAGGGATTGACCGATGTGATGCTTTTGTGGGTTTAAAGCGTGTGGGAAACGCTTGCTTTTCAACATTTGTACGGTCCACTTCGTGTTGACGGCGCGATTATTGCGCCCGCGGGCGCTTTTAATGCGCCTGTCAATGCCTTACCCCTACAAATAGGGGTAGGGGCTTCAAGGGCAGCTTCTTCTGCGTTTTCACAGTTTTTCTAACTTCTGCCCTTCTACTTCTTGTGCGCTTATACGAACTTTCCTTTCGAAGGAGCCAACAAAGATTCGTCACTCTTCGACGACTTTCAATTTTATGGTGAGTGTTTGTAACTCAAACATTCTTTGCGTCGTTGGTTAGTTTGAGTGTCTTTGTGATTCAGGGCGTCCCATTAGGTCTTACGGAGGTGCTTGGTTCACGTTTCTTAGGTTTTGTCACTAGTGGGTTGTTAAACCTCTAGATGAGATTATTTCTTATCTTTCAAGTGTTTTGTTTCCGTTTTCGCTTAGAGGAACTCAAGTTGACCCCTTCTTCTTCCCCCATTTTTTTGGCTTGTAGAATGGCAAGAGGTCACGGAGAGGTTTGGACCAGTCAGGCTGGGCGTAGGAGGGGGACCCCCCGGGAAACGTCTACTACAAGCAATATAGTTGTTGCTATGTTTGCAGTGGAATTGAGGTTGTACAACTTGGTTCCTGCTGAAATATGTCTGGAGGTGTTAGACTGCCCGACTACCTCAACTGTAGGGGAGGCGAATAACACCATCTATTTCACCCAAGAGCAGTTCGTTGCAGGGCTCTTCTTCCCTATCCCATTGTTGGTGAAACAGTTTCTGCACTTTACTTGGGCACCGCCTGCACTCGTACACCCAAATGTTTTTCGGATTCTAATGGGCTGCAGTGTGATGAACTCTCTATACCAGCATTTCGCTGATGGAGATTTGTTTTATTTACACTTTGAAGCTAGGGATCGAGGGCCGATTGTCTATGTCGGCCCATAACATAGTTGTGAAAGACGCAAGACGCACTAGGGCGTAAAGGCTTCTTGGAGCCTTAAGTCGTGGGCTTTTTTATGTAAGGCGCACCCCATTTTACATATATATATTTTAAAAATATAATCAATTATAACAATAATTTATCATCAAATATCATAAAAAATATCAATCTAATCAATAAAAACACATAAACAATACTTCTAAACATAAAAATTCATTAAACATGTCAACAAATCTAACAAATCCCATCGACAAAGTTTATAAAAATCCATAGAAATTGTCAATAGAACATGTGAACATGCAAACACATATCCCTTGTCTAAATTCATAAATAATCCAAACACAACACATTAAAATAACTAATTTGTCCACAACAATCGATCCTCATTCATCCTCCACATCCACATAATGATCATCATCATCATTGTAACCTTCCTCATCCTCATTTCCCCAATAATCCATTTCTTCCTCTTCATCTCTTAATGAAAGAGAAGGCATGTATCTAGAACTTGAAGTTGTGTCATTCCCCCTTGATGATGGCAACCTACTTGAGCTTGCTCTAGCTCTAGTATCAAATTTGGAAACCCTTGAAACTTCATTTTGCTCTAGCGACGTCACCATGTCAAGTCATTATCATCGGACACTAAATCATCTTGTGCATCTACATGGTCATGAGGAATCTTCATCGCGCCAAATTCTTTCCTATCAACAGTCGTTAACTCTGTCAATTCGCTCAAGATTATTGGGTCAATGGTATCCGTTCATTGTATCTTTTCTTCAAGGCACCGATTATATGATGTACACGAATCATTCAAGCGTTGGTGCTCTAATCTATTTCTCCTCTTAGTATGGATGCAAAATTTATAAGCACATAAATACTTTATTACTTATATTTTAAACTTAAATATTTTTAATGTTTTAAAGCACATAATATTACTTACGTTTTCAAAGATACTCCAATTCCTTTCACAACTTTGATGCACTACATGTTAGACTAAAAGGACTTTCTGACAAACTTTTTGCAAATTTGGATGAAGCTCAAATAAAGTCCACCATTAATTTGTAATATAGATAATAGATATAAAATGATTTAGTGATGAAATCTGAAACAATTCACCTATTTTCTAGTATCTAAAATATAATATAATAAATTAGATTAAAAAAAATTTAAGTAATAACTCGGTGCTTTGGTCTTCCTTTTCCTAATAGCCGAGTCCATTCCTAATACTCCTTCGGTCTTTATATATATACTCAATTCGTCCACAACTTTCTCTCGTGTATCAACATCCTTTGTCATTCTTTCAATGCATTTATATAATTGTCTCATAATGACTTTATCATGCTCCAACTCTGGATTATAATAGAAGACTTATGGGTTCAAGAAGTACCTAGCTGTGTAAAGGCTGATGAAGCTGAATCTCCCACCTCCTATCAATGATTTCGAATATCTCCTTATACTTATCTTCATTACCAAGAAAACTTTTCACAATAGTTTTGCATAGCTCTAGTCATGGCTTCATATATGTATCCTATAAGACTTTTTTCACCATCAGCTTGACGAGAAGCGAACAAGAGGACTTGAAATCTTTAAACACAAAATATGATAGTATTCCGAAAGAAGGCATTTATGACGGCTTACGCTCCTTTGCCCATTTACTTTTGACCATTACGCACTTACATAAACATCTTCCTCAAATATTTTTTGCTCATGCAGCGAGACAATGTGATGGCGATGGCAAATTGTCTTTTAAGCGGGCCTAAGCGATTCCTTTGTCCATTAAAATGCCTCGTCATGTTGACGATACTGACGATTATAAATGTAGTCATTTGCGTGGTTCTCTCGAAGTCCCTCTTGATGTTTGGTAGTTTTCGGTATCTTCCAATATCAAGTCAATGTAATGCGGCACATGGTGTCGATACAAATTATGTCGCTTTTTGCAACATCCTCCCTACATCATGTTATATAATAAATTAAAATGCATCATTCAAATATTAAAATCAATAAAATTTTACTTATTCAAGTCCCAAGGTAGCTATTTATTATACGCCATCTTATCTTGGTGACTATACGTGATAACGAACTACATTTTCTTCGCCAACGGTCAGCCCCACTTGTCAAGTAGTTCAAACATCTTCTCTCCCGTCTTAATAATTGAAGAAGCGTTAATGGATTCCATGAACATGGGTCCCTTAGAACAATTCACTAAAAAGTTTACCAAAGTTCTTCATTTCCTATCGGTCCATCCATCCGACATAATGGAACATCCATTCTTTTCCATTCCATTTCATGATCCTTCATGGAATCTTTTCTAAGCTCCAACTCTTTCTTAAGGTGAGTAACCCTCACCTCATAAGTACTTGGTCCCTTCATCATCCCCACACCATATTGACCAATAGCCTCAATCATGGGTTGGAAACTTGGATACGTGACCGCATTAAATGGAATGGCAGCATCATACATCCACCTTGAAATGAGGCAAAAGCTCACTCCCTTGCTTCCCTTCTTGTAAGCTTCATTCATAGTAGTTTAGTCATTTCCACTCTATTTTTAACTACGGCTTCCGCGTAGGGGTGAAAAAATGATCCATCGAGCCCTTTTCTCTCTAGATCTTTTCACCTTACCTCTACTAATATTACTTCCTCCACGTGTAATATTAGAAGCAACTCTTCTACTTTCAACTTTTTCATCAATGTCTTCAAAATCTTCATACAAATCTTCATTTCTCATTTTCAATCGATCATTTTGATTATTTTTCCCATTCATATAATCTTCCATCTCTTGTCTAACATGAACAGGGCATTTCGTATATTTTTGGCATTTCTATGTCCACCAACAAGATGTTGTTTGTGTCTATAGATGCCTCCCTTGGTTACCTTATCACAAAAGATACAAATAATTGTATTCAAATCTTGTCATTAGGTAACTGGGCGTATTTCCATCTCGGGTCTTTTCTTTCATTTCCATAAGTAATTTGTAGAACCCGACTTAGTCTCATTTTCATTGCCATAAGAATCCACATTCTTCAGCTAATACAACTTTGAAACAAATCAACTACAACACAATAATAATTGAAAAATACAAATTGAGACATATATTATAAAATATTTAAAAAAAAATCAAATGATTCATACCTTGACTCATATGAGTCATGTCATTTACTACTAAAAAATAAAATAAATGAGTCATGATTCATGAGAATCATTACTCATTTACATAAACAATCATGAACCAATATCATCAATAAAGTGAAGAAAAATTTAAAAGTAGAGAAAAGGAAGCAAATACAATGGAAGTGAGATTTTCCTTGCAAAAATTTTCTTGACTATTTTGGTTGATTTTTGTGGCTTTTTCTGCTCTTGTACGGTGTTTGGCGGTGTATTTTTTTTTTTTTTTTTTTGTTTGGCAGAGCGAAGGCAAAGCAGAGTGGAGCTCAAATAAAATGGCGAGTTTTTGGGTTCTATAGGTATAAATGTCGAGTTTTAGGGTTCTGTAGCTAAAACGACGTCATTTTGGATGCCAGAATAGTTTTTTTTTTTTGAACAGCTGAGCATTCCAAAATGACGTCGTTTTGGACTGTGGCAGTTTAAAACAACGTTGTTTTGAAACTGTTTTAAATCACTTATCCAAAACGATGTGGTTTGGATAAGTGACTTAAATCCAAAATGACGTCGTTTTGTATAGGTTTTAAAAAAAAATGAAAAGGCTAAAGCAGCGTCGTTTATGTCGAGAGAGACAACGGCGTCGTTTGGCACGATTTGTAGAAAAGCGGGGAACTTTTTGTTCATGGAATTCCCAACGTCGGCAGAAAAAAAAAAGGAAAAATGAAGAGGAAGAAGAAGAGGATTTGAGGAAGGTGACTTACCTGCACGGAGGCGCGCTTGTGGAGAGCTTCTCACTTCAGGGAAGGCGCGCCTTTGCTATTTTCCATACGCTTGCGTGAAACCTCGCCTCGGCCCAGGCAAGGCGCCATGGCTGCGCTTCACCTGGGCCTAGGAGCACCTAAGGCATGCCTTTCACAACTAATGCTCACAGTCCTCGGTTGCAATTTGTAATTGGGTTCCCTGACTCCCCTAAAATGGAGGCAAAAAGGGTTGTCTTGGTTAGGGGCCTGTGGCATGAGATGCCTGGCTCTCTAGGGCTTCCTTTTGACGTGAATCAATCCCACTCGTTCCTAGGTTTGTGTTAGTTTTGATGTAGCTCATATTTTCTTAGGTGGTCCGTGTATTGACATACCTTTGTTTTCTTGATGATTTGCAGGTAGGCGCAGGAGAGATCGGCTGGTCAACTGGGTAGAGAAGGGGAGGTTGGACCACATCAGCTGGTTGCTCGAGATCACGAAGAGGGAGCGCAACCACGAGCTCCTTCTATCCGTGAAGAATCTACAAGAGCTGGGCACCAGTCCTTTCCCATATATAGTGCATGTTCTTCCCCGCCCATTACCTAGCGAGCTCGTCAAGGGCGAGCACTTTGTTCTTGCAGATCTCCTTAAGTTATTGTTGGGGAGCTCTTCTCAGGTAGAGTTCGCTCTAAAACCCCTTGTTTAGCCAGATCATCTGCCCTTGGCCAAGTAAGATCCTAAGCCTGCCCCCTAAGCGGTGAAGAAGAAAAATAAGGAGACAAAGAAGGCCAGGCAGATAAAGGTTGTTGTCGTAGGATTGGAGGGATTTGTGGACTGGAAGAATGCGTTGGTCGGCCAGATCGTAGAAGAGGCGAGATAATGCACGGCCTCGTCGCTGGAATTTGCTATCTTGGGATGCATGAGCGAGTTGCCAAAGCTCGAGGAGACCTTCTCGGGCGCCCGGAAGTTCGGGCGAATGCTCGCCCAGTGCGGACTTGATGAGGAAGTCCAGGCCGACCCGACAGTGATTACCATGGACTAGCTAGAACGAGTCCTTGAGGCCCTATCCGCTGTTAGGGGTGCCTCCCAGGCAGAGGATGAGACTCTAGCCGGAGAACTTCCCTGTGTTGACGAAGCTTCAATCGAGGCTTCCCTTGCTGAGGCAATTGGTGTCCCATCGCCGTGGGCTAGAAGGGCCAGTCTTGCGTTTCTTGGTGCCTAAAGGCCATGATGAGCTGGTGCCAGCTCATGTCGGGCAATGGTGGGCGGGGCTGGGAGGGGCCAGCCAGGCTCTTGAGTCAGGGGTGCCGGGCGCTCATCAGCTCGCGGAGGCCCTTGACCGGAGGGGACTCTTAGTCATGCACACATGCGCCATCTTTACCCCCACATCTTCCGCCTATCGACAGTGGCTAGTGGCGAGGAGTACTCCATCCCCAGCCTCGCCAGCCTGGATAAGAGGTCCTACCAGCGCGTGGTAGAGGAGCAGATGTACATGTGTAACCATGACTTTGACTAGACGGCCGAACTAGTAAGGCTGAACCTCTAACGTTGGAATGTTTGCTAACAAGCTGCGACTCTATGCTAAGGCGGTCGCCTCTAAGCGCTGTGCCCTCGAAGATTCCCTGGACAAGGCTAAGTCTCAATCAAGATGACTGGGAGGCGGAGGCCTCAAGGCCTCGGAGGGCGCCGTGGGTGCGAGGAGAGAGAGATGAGGCTAAGGAGGAAGGCGTGGGTTGCACGACTTCTTCTTAGTTGCGGCCCGAGAGGCGACGCAAAGGGTGAGCGAGTGACATGGCTAGGATCAAGGATGCTCTGGCGGCTGCGGGAGATTAGGCGGTGACGGAAGAGGCCCCAAGGCGTGAGGCTTGATGCGGTCGTTCACCCTAGATGTTGATCGGACATCTCTCCCTCTCTTTGGAGCAGGACGACCCGGGCGGGAGTATCTTCTCTCGATCCCGGCAAGCGGGAGATAAGGGAGGCCATGGAGGAGGAATACCAGAAGGCCTTGGAGGTCATCTTCGCCTACGACTACGGGTGTTGTATGTTCAAGCATAACATCTATGGAGACCAACTAGATGTTCTAGACGGTATGCTTGACTCCGCCCGACCCATTGCTCCGCTGGGATTCTTTATGAGCCCAAGTGCCCCTTGGCAGCGTGCGAGACCTGGCTTGATCGGCGTGCCGGGTGCGGTGGCCAAGGAACCTGAGGAGAACGCTTTCGCCGGGGACTAGAGCTGATTCCTATCCCTCATTTTTCCTTCTTTCTTTTTGAAATTTCTTTAAGGGGACCCTTCCGGCCTCCAGGACATATTTTCTGTAATCACAGCCTTCAATTGGCGCATTTTTATGAAATATGAGTTTTGGTGCTCTTATGCATTGAACCTTTATTATTTTTCATCATTTTTCACGACCATTGGCTAGGATAGTTAACTCTTTCAGAAAGCCACTAGGATAGTACATTCTTTCAGAGAGCCACAAGGGCGGCCTTCTGAAAGCACTAGTAGGCTTAGAGCCACAAGTCTGGTAATTTGAAAGTGTCAGTAGGCTTAGAGCCACAGTTTGGTCTTTTGAAAATGCTTTATGGCTCAGAGCCACGGTGCGGTCTTTTGAAAATGCCCGGCCAGGCTAGAGCCCGAGTCTGGGTCTTTGAAAATGCCAGCGGCTAAGAAATTCTGATATGGTCTTTTGGCTTCTCCCACGGCATGTTAAGAGCCACAGTATGGTCTTTTGAAAATGGGGATTAATCTAAAAAGTGAAGGAAATAATGTCTTTAAACAACAATTGAAAGAGAATATTCTAAAGGAAATTTTATTGATAATCCCTTAAAAGAAAACTTTAGTGGTAATACCTTTTAAGGTGTATAACATTCCACATTCTAGGTATTGGTACTACTGTTTAGTTTTTATTTCTTAGCCCGTCTGAGACCGGCGAAGCCCAACTCTTACGATTACATATAGCTCTTGGTACTGGGTTGGATTTGTAACCTCCGGGTGAGCCGTGGTTGAGCTTTTATATATCTCAAGATCAGAATCTTTGAGCTGTGTGGAATATCTGCGGGCATATCACGCTTGTTGTATAAATTGGACTTGTCCTTTGTTGGTAAGATGCTATCTGAGATAGCGAGCATTGCCGAGTGTATGCCATATCACAGGTCCTTGGAGATGGCTTTAGCGCCAGCAGTTCGGGAACCGGTTTGAAGCGTGGAGCATCCCAGTTTTACGTAGGAATATTGGCCTCCGTACCATGGGTGAGGGCGAATGGTGAGAACTCCGGGTGGGCTTTTTCGTTTCTTAGTTGTTGTTACGTAGACCCCGAAGGACTCACGTGCATTTCGTCCGCCATTTTCCCTAAGCCGAATCGGGCCTTTCAAAGCCGTTAAGAGAGTCTTATTAGACGCTTTTGCTTGACCATTTGCTCCCTCACGATTTGCAGCAAGGGTTGAGTGAGTTTATGATCTTGGGCTCATGGCGAGAAATTTACGCATACTTTGTTCAATCGAACTACAGTCCATTATGGGGTGACCAGTCATTGAGGTATTAGAACCGACATACAATATTCTTCCACACAAATTAGGTGACGTCCTTGTCTTTGATAGAGGTGAAGGCTTTAACTTCTATCCATTTGCTAAAGTAGTCGGTGGCGACCAGCTTGACAACTTTTGCAGAGTTGGGCGATGGGTAGTGGTCCGACATGGAATTCCCATCGACCGGGGCGAGGGCTTTGTAACGTGGTTGGTAGGTCTTGACTGAGCGTCCCTCGTCATGGGGAGCTTACCATTGGCGTGGTCACTTCTTGACGCGGCGGTGTGTTTGCTTTCATGGTTGGCTATTGTTACTTTCTTTGTCGCCAGGCTGTGAGCGAGAATCTTGTAGCTCGGATGGTTTCTGCAAGTATATACTGCCCTTGCTAAGTGGTGAGACATTTGAGACACGGCCCGTCCAGAGACCGCTTGTATAATTGCCCATTTACCTAGGAAAATCTTGCTGCTTGGACCTGGATCTTGTGGGCCTCAATTCTGTTATCCGGTAGTTCTTCCGAACTCAAGTAATGCATTATAGGAATTAGCTAGGAGGGGCTTGCCTCAGCTATGGGAGCTTACCGATCAGGTTGCAATAGGCAGACGTCGGTAGTGATGAAATGGGTGGGAGGAGCATTCAATCTGCTTTCTTTCGGGATGGATGCGGCTACGCTAGCCAATGGAGTCTGCCCCTTTCGGTGGGTCCACCGGATCATCAACTGACGCTGCATGTGAAACCCCACAGTCGCTACTTAAACGAGACCCATACTTGGCCATGCGCGTTGGTCAGCGTTTCATATCCCCGTTTACTTATCCGCTCTGATTGAGAGTCGCGTATATGAGGAGTTTTTTCCGGCGATGCGATTGTGTGGTCGATCGGTAGGATTGTTTCATATTCGACCTCGTTATTGGATGCGGGGAAATCGCAGCCGTATCTTTGCTCTACCCTCCCCGGTTAGGGCTTGAGCTAACCGATTCCGACTCGGATTTGGCGAGAGGATCTGCCCACATTAAGGATCCACCGGCCATTGTTATCATGGACTACATCCGACTGGGGTAGTTTTGCTTGAAAATCTACCAATACCTGCCCCTTCAATGTTAAGAGAGGTTTATAATGGATACTGAACTCACTTAGCTCAATCGCCCATCGGGCCATCCTACCTGACAATTCAGGCTTGTGTATAGTGTTTTACAGAGGGAGATTAGTCAGCACGGTTATAGGGTGTGCCTGAAAGTAGGGGTGAAGCTTATTGGCTACCACATGTAGGGCCAGTGCCGCTTGCTCTAGACGGGTGTATCGAGCTTTTGCTTATGCCAAGGATTTTCTTTATGAGGAGAATGTCCCGATCTTCATTGTTTAGTTTTTGTCTTCTTTGAACAAGGTATTAACACCAATGAGACTTCTAACACTACTAGGTAAAGATAGAGCGTGTCCCTTGCCTCTGAAATTTGGATTAGGATTAATTAACCCGGTGTAAGCAGTGCCACTTGAAAGCGATCTCATTCCTCGTTCGCTCGGTTCTTTTGGCTCCGCCCCAGGGTTATAAAAAATAGTCTCAATTGAAGTGCGTAGAGCGGGATAAGAACCGCCCAGGGCGCTAGCCCGGTCGGTCCGATTGTTGTGTACTCATTTTTCGAATTGGTAGGAAGCTTGAGAGTCCATTACCGCTTTGAGCTGGACGAGATTGGCCTCTATTCCTCTCAAGGTTACCATAAAGCCCAAAAACTTGCCTAAACTGACTCTGAACGTGCATTTAAGAAGGTTTAGTTTCATGTCGTACCTTCGCAACAACCCAAAGGTTTCTTGTAGATGCTTCATATGGTCGGGGCGTTCCTTTGGACTTGACGAGCATATCATCGATGTAGACTTCCATGGTCTTGGCTATCCGCGGTTGAAATATCTTGGTTACCAACCTTTGGTAAGTCGCTCCAACGTTTTTAAAGCTAAAGGGCGTTACATTGTAACATTATAACCCATGCAGTGTGATGAAGGCCTTTTTTTTTTGCGTTAGGCGGGTGCATTGGAATCTGGTGGTATCCAGAAAAGGCGTTCAGAAATGACAATATCCCATGCTCGGTTGAGACATCAACAATCTAATCTATACGTGGCAGGGGGAAGCTATCCTTCGAGCATGCTTTGTTGAGGTCCGTGTAGTTTACGCATACTCGCCACTTTCCGCCCTTCTTTGGGACCACCACCACATTAGCAAGCAATTTGGGGTATTTTATTTCTCCTATGAAACCTGCCTTCAGTAGGTTGTCTACTTCTTTCTAAATAATTTGATGGCGGTCCGAGTGGAAATGTCTCACTCTCTGTATAACGAGTTTGGCCTTATGGGCGATATTCAACTTGTAGGAGGCCAGCACTAGGCCGATTCTGACCATATCTGAGTGACTTCAGGCGAACACATCCAGGTTTTTTAATAGCACGCCTTGCACTTATACCCTTTCTTCACTGGATAGGAGAGTACTAACGTACGTGAACTTCTCTGGCAGATCGATCTTTTATTTCAAGGGATCTAGACCCATTCAGGTCCCTCTTCCTTTGGATTTGGGCGCGACTGTGTTGCTATATGGGGGTGTGGTCTTCGAGGGGAGGATTCTCATAATTGTTCGCCCCTCTTTTCACCTGCATAGACAATTCATAGCCTTGCCGTCTTTGGTGGCCTTAAAAGGTCGAACCTTATAGTTAGTTAGATAGTTGACCTGATGGTGAGTCGGGGATAAGCTTTCATCGGTGCGATAAGTCGCCCACTATGGCGTTGTAAGGTCTCAAATCTTCGACAATTGAGAACAAAATTTGCCGAGTGACTGGTCTTGCTATTACAGGGAGTGCGACGTCTCCTAATGTTACGGTGGTTGCCCCGTTGAAGCTAGAGAGGATTCGCTCGGTTGAGTTTAACATTCCTGAGGAAAGCTTCATCTGCCTGAAGGCTGGTAATTGTAATAAGTTTACTTGTTGCTAGGGGTCCCCGATCACCTTGTGTACACATCAAGCCGCATTAACTGAAGAGTGAACACTAGCGCATCATAGTGGGGCACAATGACCCTGGCCCAGGTTGGCCCGGGAAGGATATGGGAGCAAATGCGGCTCGATTTTTGCACGGCTACCTCTCGGGTGGATGGCATTCACCTTGGCTTTAATTATTATGGTACGCTCTCAAGGTTTTTCTTCTATTGGCGCTTTGATTAATCTTGGCGGTTGTCGATCCTTGCATGTATATATAGTTTATAGTTTGGTCTGATTATACTGGCGGAGACTCTTGCGTCGGTTGCGATTATGTGCGCATCTTTGGTTCGGCCACTTTGTAATTTCCTCTCCTATCTGGGGTGCCCGCTTTGATAAGCTTTTTCCACGGGAGAACTTTAGACTTAGTGCATCGGTCTCTACTGCCCATGATCTTTATGATAGTCACACCGCAAGGATCTGTTTCTTTGGGAAGGATCCATCTGGATTGGAGCAAGCCATTTAAACTTTGGCAGGTTGCGAATGGCGGGCAATAGCCCCATAAGAGACGTTCAGGGGGGTGAACTGTGGGGGTTCCCTCTTCTTTTGTGAATGGTCATGAGATCGCTTTCAGTCTCTGTTCTGACCCTTCTTGGATTTGAGGGCTGTTTCCCAGGCTGATTATTTTTTTTGGCCGATTGGCTTATAATCATCACAGTTTGGGTTGTAGCACGGATATGGTCCTCTAACATTAAGTACTTGCTCCCGACTTCGTCACGTAATTCTGGCACCATTGTTGTTGGCGGATCTAGGATGATGGCCCGGAAGAAAGGCGTGAATGATTGCAACTTCTCCCAAGTTAGCATGGAGAATTGGATTCATATGTTGTCTGTTGTTATCTGCTAAACGAGGTTTGCTTGAACCTCCTTGTGAAGTCACCGCGATTAGTTCTTATTCTGTTTACGAGAATTGTTTTGTAAAGGAATTGATGTTTATATTTTTGTTGCATCGACGAGGAGATCTTGTGATATGAATCGCGACCCATAATTCGTAAGGCAATTTATTGGTGATCTGAGCTTGTGAGCAAGCCAATGCAGGCCCTTGCACCGCGAGTGAATACTTTGGATAACGGTAGGTGGATTAAGCGTTGAGTCATTGCTGGTTATAATGGGTAGCAACGGTCGGCGGGTTAGTTGAGCCATCGAATGTGGTGAAAGTTGGAATGGCCAACCCGCGGGGCGGCTCGTAATCAAGGATGTGTTGCCCTAAGGGTGAAGAGAGCATATCATCAGGTCTCCGAATGAGGACCATGGGTGGTACGTAGAAGGTTGGTGTTGTACCAAAAGTAGGATGCGTGGGCGGCGTCGGCGGCAACGTGATCGAGGGCTGCACCTACGGGTTCCTTAGGGCTTGACCTGGACGCTACTATCTTCTGCCTACTCCTCTCCTTGCCCCGCGAGATGCACCACTAACAGTGTTGTTGAAAGTAGGGTGAGGGGAAGGCCTCTTGTGCGATCTGGTCCTTATGCTCTCCCGAGTATTTTTTGCTGGCGAGAGATTCGAGGATGGGGTTGCACGAGGACGGAGTTCATCCATCGGCCCCGGGGCTATTGACCGTCGGGAACAACATGCCCCCTCCCTTCATCATGAGCGATCGGCTGCACATCGTGGCCGTCATCTCATGCTTTTTTTCTAAGATCGCGACTTTTTTCAATCTAGGCTCACAGCTAGTCATTCTTGCGTCGTAAGCTCTCGGCCTAACCTTGCAACTTTTTCATATGTCTTACTTGTTCCTCTTGCTTTCTCTCTATATTCTGACGCCAATGGAGGAATTGATCTTTTGGCGATTGGTTCATTGGAATGTTCGTCATTACACTTGCCTCGGGTAAATTAGACATAGGAGGGGGGATCATTAGAGCTTCAGGTGATGAAGGGCTACTTGACAGTCCTTGAAGCCAAGCTCTTGCAGCCTTTAAGCGAGACTTTCTGTTCGTTTCCTACAGATGGTGCCAATTGTGGTTACTTGGATCGTTTGATCTTCGGGGCATCAACAATGTGATGTGAAACTGCTAAAAGTGGGATCTGGCGGCGATGGGTCAGCCGCCTCTCCGATGATTAAGTCAACAAAAACACGGAGGGGAAAAAGAAGGAAGTTGGCACAATTGAGGTTGCATACCTTTTTCTTGTGGGGAGTCTTTATGTTTTATACTCGAGTTTCTCCTTGATTTCAGGAAAGATAATCTTGTGATTTTAGTGATAAAATCTCTCTTTCCTTATCAAGAACTAATTCTCCCTTATCTAGGATTTATATTTTTTGGACATGAGATTTGGATATTGGGAGATCCGTGGATAAATATCCTGCACGTAATTTCCATTTTAATGTATTTATCCGCAACAAACTTCTCATATTTGGTGGAATGACCGATTGGGGGACTTGGAATCCCGCATGGACCACCTGAAGCAAGCTTTGGAAAATTTGCCTTGGCTCTCTCAGATAGTCTTTTTGGACCCTCTCGTTTGAGAAGTGTCCACTTAGCTTAGAGGTGGTACGAGGGATTGGACATCATAATACGGGCCAAATGTACTCTAGGCCCATGGGCCCATTGAGTAATATGTTCTAGGGACTATGGCTCTTACAAACTCTATTTGGACCCCACCCTTATAGCCAAGACATGAATTTGAATTTCTTATCAACTTTCAATATGTCCTCGATGTTGAGAAACTTGATATTTATATTAAACTCAAATCCTATTAATTTGACCTTTTAGGAAAATCGATAGTTTAACATGGTATTCGAGTTTGGTTTAACGAGAGGTTATGAACTTCAAAAAAGAACTTTGGTTTAACGAGAGGTTATGAACTTCAAAAAAGAACTAGTTACATTTGTTTGTTTTTATTTTTTATTTTTGCACATAAGGGAGGGTGTTAAGAAGTATGATATTTATATTATATCCAAATCCCAAATCTTATTATAAAGGTAAATTCTTAGGTAGCGTTTGTTTTTTTTTTACTTAATGCTGAATAAAATTTTTGTTCTGAATAATGCTTAATATGATTAAGTAATTAGTAATTTGTTTTTTCTAAAAAAAAATAAATTATCTTTTAATTTTTATCTAAATTTTGAAATAATAAATTTTTTAAATAAAAATTTAAAAATATATATGCTTTTATTTAATTAACATAAAACATATCATGAGAATTTCAATTGAATTATAAAAATATGATTTTCTTATATTATAATATTTAGTTTTTTTTTAATACAAAAACCATTAAAAATATTAAAAGAACCAAAAGGTCAAATATTTTGACTTTTTCTATTTGGCAAAAAATTTAAAAAATTAAGTAATAAATCATGAAAAAATTAAAAAACAAAAAGATTGAATGTTGAAGGGCTAAATAGCTTTGAGTAAAAAGCCAAAAGACATAGAATTTAACACTCCAATATGTTTGAGCCTTTTAAGGGATTCTTATGCCATCCGATCATGTTTGAAGGAATTGATTCTTTAACTCTCCCTTCAAGGATCTCCACTCTCCCATGTGTTGATCCTTAACCTTCCTAATTCAGCATAAAATCATTTCATCTCTTTCACAGCCATAACTTCGTATTTGTAGAAAGGTGGATACCGTAGTCAAGGTCACTTGCTCCTCACGAAGAATTAGGAATGCCCTCATTCCTAATGAGACGGTAGCCTGGTTTGCGACAGATTTTTTGTTTTATCTGGCTTATTTTCTTAAACCTTCGGTGATGATTCATATATTGTTATGTCTACTCGATTATATTGAAAATAATTTTTATTATTTTATTTTATATTTTAATATAAATAATAATAATAATTAGAATATTTGTTAATAAATAATTTATAAAAAATTCATAATATTTTATTTAGGTGAAATATATTAATTTTAATATAATAAAAATTAAAAAATTAAAAAGCCAAAAATAAAAATCAAATGTAAACATGATAGGGTATGGGAATTTCCCCATTCCCATATCTTGACCCACCTCGTTTAATTTTTAAATGCACAGCTTGAGACCGGAAAATAGATATGATTGGTGTAGGGGCTAATTCCTGCCTCTAACCTGCAACACTCATTGCCATCCCTATAAGAAATATGCGTGGCACCAAAATATTGCTCCATATTCCAAAGAAATTTCTTCAAATCCTATTTGGAAATTGGAAAGTATTAGGAACAAAAAAAAAATTATTTTCTTATGTTTGATTTCACTATGAAAAATATAAAAGAAAATTAAATATAATCACAATTGTTTAAAATTTTACATATTTTTAATTTCTTAGTCATTATATAATAAAGATAAACAAATAAAATGAGTTTTTATAAATATATAGAATTTCTTTTTTTAATTTTTTTAATTTTTTGTATTAAGTATTAAAAAAAAAAGGAAAAATCAATACTTTTCTCTTTTTTATTTACAAAAGTTAAATATTTTAGTTTTCTCAATTCAACTAAAAGTTTATAATAAATTATAAAATAAAAAAGAAAAAAAGAAAAAAGAAAAACAACTTAAAGTCGGAAAGTAAATTACTTTAAGAAAAAAAAAAAAACAAAACAAAACAAAACGTTTTCTTATTTTCTCTTGAAACTCATTCTTATTTGCAGCGCCTGAAAAGCTGATGAGGGAGATTATTTTATCAAAATTCTGATGTTCTGCCTCTTACAACAAAGCTTGTGTCATGAACACTCTTTCAAGATTGAATCTACAGTCATCAACTTTTGCAACTTCTTTGTGACATTGATTTATTTGGAGCTATTTTATGTGTAACAACTTTTATGCGTAAGTTTTTGGGCGCATCTCAATAATTTTAAAGTATTTGGTAATAATGGAAAAGAAATAAATAGATAATAATACCCTTATATTTTAATATGAATAAACAATTCCTCATAAAAATTAAATAATTTTAACATATAAATAGCATTGAGGAATAACTCCAATGGTAAAAAGTGATGGGTATACAATAGGTTTCAAGCTCAAGTCCGTATAAGAATAGAGTATGAATAAAATACTACAATGATATAATATAGAATGAATAGATATAAAAAAAATAAATAGATGTAAAAGGAACATTAAAAGAAAATCTTAATGAATAAATATTCAATTATTATTTTTTATAAAAAAGTTAAACAATTTAACATGTATAAATTATATTCTAAAAAAAAGAGAGAACAAACATATCCATTATTTCTATTTCAAGGTAAAAGAATAGTTTAAACTACTTTAAATTATGTCATAGTATGAAATAATTATAGGTTAAAAGGGCGTATTTGCTCATCAACTATTCCACAAGTGTCCATTTATTTCATCAACCAATTTTTTTTGTCATTTCTGTCTTTCAACTATGAGTCAGTTGTCAACTTAGCACCTCAACTATTTTTTTGTCATTTTTACTTTTATAGTATTTAAAATTAATAATTTTCCTCTTTTTTTCCTATGAAAAAGAAAAAGAATCGAATTGGTTGATAAAGTTAATGTATTTTTATGATTAATTGACTATAATTCAAGGTATTCATATTTATTTACTATATTTGATTTCTAAAAAAATCTACAAAAAAAAAAAATGTTTTTCTAATATTTAGTTTTACAAAGAAAAAATTAAATTAATTTAAAATTTATTCAACATATGATATGTTTTTAAATTATTTAATGTTTATATAGATAAATAAATAAAATGACTTAAAAGAAGTGTGTAGAAATAAAATATTGAGCTTAATTTATTGGTTTTAAGCACTATAAATCTAAAAATGACAAAAAAAATTAGTCGATGGGGGCGATAACACCTGAGCCATAGTTTTTCTTTTTTTAAAGTTAATCACTTTTAATACAAGGTAATAAACTGTACATATTGGAACAGGAACCCCTTCCCTTTCTATGTCATGCCTTTAGACATTGAATGCTCTAACCATTTGAACTAGACATATGGACCACCTAAGCCATGGTTGAGAGAGGCAAAAATGTCCTTTTAACCCAACAATTATAATATCATTTCCTTATAAAATGAAATTCTATTTGTTTTTTTAAGTAAAACACTGAAAATGTTAGATTTAAGCCCATTGATTTGAGAATAAATACAAAGAGGACATAAAAAATGCAACATATATACATGGTTCACAACGGTTTCATAGAAAATAATTGTATTTCAACATTTAGCTTAACTCAGCCCTTGGACTGGTTTTGGGATGATTGCCCAGTATTACTACAAAAATTGTTTTCTTTGGAACTCAGAAAGTATTAAGAAAAGAAAAAAAATACTAAGAAAAATTATTTTCTCGTACTTTGTTTTATCGAGAAAAATATTAAAGGAAACCAAATATAATCAAATATTCCTCAAAATTTCATATATTTTAAAAATTTTTAGTCTTTATATGATAAAGAGAAATAAATAAAATAAGTTTGAACAACATATAAAATTAATTTATTATGTTAGATTTGTACAACTTCATGATGGTGAAAAATAGAGATTTTCATGTCTTTCAATTTCGAACTAATCATACGAACGCAATAGAATAAATAGAACGGAATTCTTACCTTCAGCCATTGCTTCTTCTTTAACCAAATTAGAGAACGAAAGATTGGTTGCTTTTTCAAGATCTCCTTCTCACCACTGTGATGGTATCTTCCGGTGAGAACAAACTTGGGGACCAACACTATAGTCATCTGATATTTATAGGTCTCTATCCATCACAAAGGCGGTAGCAATTTATGGTTGATTACAGTGTCGACGTAGCCCGATTGTGTTTCCATACACGGCTGTCGACGTATCGAAAGTGCAGCTGTATATTGACCACACTCTCTTAATGGCGGTGACAGCAATCTATCATCGACATGTATCAAGAGGTGGTTGTATATGAACCACAAATTGTTAAAGGCGGTTATAGAAATCGCCTACACTTTAGGCTTATATATTAAACCTGATACCAAGGTGTATGGCATCACTGGGAAGCCTGTTGGGCACAGAAATTGAGCCCTCTTTATGTGCCATTGCTGGTGGATGATGTTGAGAAGTTATTCCATTCTTATTCATCTCTGGATGCAGGCATGCATGTAGTCATGTATTTTCTTGTTAATTTCTAGCCATCAGAATATATAGCTAGCGGAGAATAATTTTTTTTATATGATCACTCAAAATAACGAAATCAACATTGGCGCCATAGAAGCTATAGAGGATGAACTAACTAAGAGGTATGTACAGTGTTCTTCCAGCTATGAAGGTTCTGTTTAGCAGAAGTGTTCTTCAAGCCTTCTTACTCTTTTTTATTTTTAGACTTTAACAGAATCAAATGGTTCAAGGCCTACGGTAGGCTCGCCCTTAGCCGGTAGTTGCCAACCGCACATTTGGTAAGATTGTTAACCCAACAGAGAAGTAAAACCTTTACCGGTTTGCCTGGTAAGACCAACTCAATAAACTTAGGAGAACTTGTGTTTCAATTCATTGATTTGAGAATAATTGCAAAAAAAAGTATAAAGAATGCAAAATCACATGATTCAATATGGTCTCATAAAAAATAATTATGTTTAAAGTATGTTAGTGTTTAGACACTACCTTAATAAACTGTAGGTACTATCTCGACACTTTTCATTTTGATAGTACTTAGGACATTAAGGTAGTACCTACTATCATACTTGAAACACAATTATTTTGTATGAAATTGTACTGAATCATATATTTTGTATTCCTTATGCCTTATTTGTAATTATTCTCAAATAAATGGGATAAAAGACAAGTTTCCCATGAACTTAGCTAAAAAATTTCCCTTTTTTTTTTCAATCCCAATTTCAGCCCCTGAAGATTTGTTCAGGGAGCTTATGTCGAGGCATGGATAAGGGGATATTTCTTGGGCAGTCTATTGCTGCTGCTGAATCTATGTTTATGCCTGCCTGATTTCTGATTTCAATATATATATACATATGAGCTGTTTTGTCCTATGAATAAATCAAATCCTTATTTTCTTTCCTAGAAGTAGGGGTGTTCAAATTTCCGATTGGCCGCAAGTTCCTACCCTACCCGACCCTACCTTACCCTACTGAATGGTTAACCGTAAAAATCGAGTAGGAATGCGGAAGAGTTTTTGGTATTCTGATTAAATCGAGTAGGAATGCGGAATAGCAACTATCGCATTCCTTCCTACCTGTTCTACCCATTATTAATATATATATATATATATATATATATATATATATATATATATATATATATATATATATATATATATATATCTATTATATAAACACTAAAAAAAACCCCTAATCTAAGATTCTGAGTAATCTCAGTGCCTCCTTCTTCATCCACCCACCCACCTAGCCCCAAGTACTCCTCTCTCTCTCTCTTTACGCAATCTGGTATGGCTTGGAAGGTTTGATCGTAGACCTTCATCTACGCGAATCGACGGATCTAAGTTTCCATTTTTTTTTAATCCATGAAATCGTGATCATATTGTTCCGCTTTTTTTGTGAACTTGGCTCCATGGATGTAGATTAGGGAAATTGCGCTTAAGTTTCGTGGCTCTCATCTCACCTAGAACTTTGGTTTCATGAAACTCAGAGAAAAACAAGGGAGGAATGTGTTGGAAAGTAAGCCAAATAAGGAAACAAAAAAATGTTTTTTGAAAGGAAACATGAACAAAAAGTGTTTTCAAATAAATAAGGAAAATAAGGGAAAACAAAAGTGTTGTTTGAAAGGAAAGGTAAAGTGTTTTTGAAAACAAGAAAATATGAAAATAGAAAAAGAAAATTTTGTTTTGTTTTATGTAGTACTTTCTTCACATTCAAAAGAAGAATATAAAAGGATTTGGTTCTTATTTTCTTCAATTTTTTATAAAAAATAAAACATTAAATTCATATAACTAAAAACAATTTTAAAAAAACATTAAAATAATATTCTCTATTTCTATCTTGATGTTATGTTTGTTGTTTTCTAGAGGCTAATGATTTTTACTTGTATTTGAGATCTTAAAATCAATTTAAGATGATTTATCACACGGCTTGATAATTTAATCCAGCCATTTCTTCACTTTCTTAAAATTGTTTCTTAAATCTCCTTTACTTCCTTTGTAGGTTCACAGGTCAGGCTTCTGATAGAAGATCAATCTAAGGAAGCTCTCATGGATTTTATAAACCTGGTATAATGGAGGCGTGCTCTCTGGGTGTGGGTCGTGTCTGTGCTTGCTTTACAAAATTTTGAAAGAGTCTGTACTTCTAAATTCAAGTTCTTTAGGGAAGACCGAGTTATACTTTCTCTGTTCCTCCTGATTATGTGTTTTTCTATGCATTAATTACACTCATGGTTAGACTCTAGCTTAATTCCAGTCAGGTTATACAACATTGAATCAGTTGTGATGAAATTGTTTCCAGTATTTGATTTGATGAAGCAAATGGCATATCTTTTCCAGTATTTGATTTGTTACTCATGAGATCTTTTCCAATATTTAACAAAGAATATATTGGGTGGTTGTCTGCCTAGTGAATAGTTATTGATTTTTTATTTGAATATTGCTTCCCAAGTTTGTCATTCTGCTAGTTGTATTGGGTTAGGTCTATTTGATTATTCATAGTAGTGTTCCAACTTTGTTTGTGTATAATGGAAATTTGTTCATTTTGTGTGCTTTCAAGTTTAGTGGAATGTTTATTTTTTGATAAGTTTATATTGTTTCTTATTGGGATGATGTGTATTGTTCACATATCATTTCTTTATGATGAATACCTATAATCACCTGCCTGCTTCGATTCTAATAAAGAATATCCAAGTTATTGATGACATTCTGTGTGAGGGACAAGATACAAAAAAACAATCTAGAGTTTGGGAGCATTTTGAAAAGATTAAAGCTGCAGATGAAGTTAAATGTCAGCATTGTAGTAAGATTTACAATTATCATGCAAGAAAAACGGGTACTTCATCTTTGCTTTATCATTTAGATTTGTAAACTATTTAAGTAGTGAGAATAAGAGAATGACATATTTCAATTAAAGTTAATTGCGCATTCAAAAAGATGGAGATGGTGTTAGTAACTTTAGTGTTGCTAATCTAATGAAAAGAAAATTAGGGAGGCAATTGCTACTATGATTATAGTGGATGAATTACCATTCCGCTTTGTTGAAAGAGAAGGATTTCGAGAGTTGATGAGAACTGTTGAACCTAGATTTTGTATACCTTCCCGTACCACTGTGATGAGGGATTGTTTGCAATTATATGTGATGGAGAAAGAAAAATTGAAGTATATGTTTTTCTCATCTAGTCAAAGGGTTTGCCTTACTATTGATACACGGACGTCTATTCAAAATTTAACTTATATGTCCTTAACTGCACATTTCATTGATAAAGATTGGAAGTTATACAAACGAATAATCAATTTTCTGAAAGTTCTTAATCATAAGGGTGTGAGAATTGGAAGGGAAATCGAAGCATGCATGCTTGAGTGGGGGATAGATAGCATATTTACTATTACAAGGATAATGCCATACTTCAATGATGGTGCTCTTGATTATTTAAAGAGGCGAACTAAGGATGGAAAAAGAGAACTATCTTAGAAAATGAATTTATGCATGTTAGGTAAGCAGTGCACATTTTGAATCTAATTGTCATGGAGGGTTTGAAGGAAGTGAACACGCTAATTTTGAAGGTACGAATGTCGTTAAATATGTGGAAGTCTTCCTTCAAGGCTTGGACAAGTTTAAGTCATGTGTTGAGAGGCAAAAATTGTGAAAAGGGTTTTTGCCTTTGATGTTCCAAACGAGATGGAACTTTACATATTTGATGCTCAAAGTTGCAAAACAAAGCATCAAGGCATTGATTTGTTGCAAAAAGATGATGGATAATTTGTAAGTCAATTGAGTGAGGGGGGGTGGTGGTTTAGGGCCACTTGCCATTTGATGATTGGGATATTGTTCGTGTTATAAAGTTTTGAAACTTTTTTTATGAGGCCACTGCGCATTTCGATCATTGTACACCACATCTAACTTGTTTTTTCAAGAACTTTCTATTGTGTATGATCATTTGCAAGGTTATTGTGAAGATGATGACTATCTTTTGAATACCATGGCTATGAGAATGAAAAGGGGCATGATAAGTATTGGGGTCATTTAGATAATATTAATTTGATGTTGTTTGTTGCTATCAGGTCAATCTACTCTATATAAATCGACGCTTTAGAATTTTGACTCATGACAATTATAAGGCCGAGGATGAGGCAAGGTTCAACTAGTTGAAGATATCAAAAGGGTCATTGACTGATTATGCCAACAATACACTAGATTTAGTGTGGGGTGTGGAGTGGGGTCAAGTGTTGACAATGAGAAAAATGTGTCTTCGGCTGAGATGTCTGTTCAAGATCAAGTACCTACAAATTTCATGAATAGGTATCGCAAGTATAGAGCTGAGAAAGGTAATGTGGACAACAAATCGAGTTTGGACTGAGTCTGATGGAGGATGTTGAATTTCTTAGCGTCAATTTTGATATTTTGAATTGGTGGAAGGTTAATTCTTCTAAATTCCCAATCCTTACCAAAATAGCTCATGACGTGTTAGCTATTCCTATTTCTACAGTGGTATCATAATCGACTTTTAGCACTGAGGGTCGCATTTTAGATCCTTTTCTGAGTCAGTTCTGCACCCAAACAGCTTGAGGGTCTCATATGTGCACAAAATCGCTTCAATCGCCATCCATTGCTTATGACTTTGAAGATGTTTTAAAGGATCTCGTAAAGTTATATAAACTAGATTCAAGTTTTTATAATTTTTATTATTATGTTTTTATTATATGTTGATGAATTCTTTGTATCTAATTTTTTTCCATACTCTTTTTTTTTCTCAGAAATAACTACAGAGAGTCAGAAACAATTTCAATTTCTCTCGAGTGAATAGAGGTGAATGACACTAGCCAAAAAGGTGTTATTTAACTTTTTTATATTTTTTTTAGTAATTATAATAGTATTTGTTATTGTTGTGGATGTTTGAGTTGGTAAAATATTGATTTGTTTTTTGTTTAGGCTACTTGATTTGTGGTGAACAGGCGAGTGGTGAACTACCACAGGCGAAGTAGTTATGATTTTAATGTATTTGTGTTTTTATAACAATTATGGTGGCTTGGGTTTGTGTAACAATTATGGTGGATTGTATTGGTGTAACTATTATGGTGGATTGTATTTGTAACAATTATGGTGGATTATTTACAAAACAATTATAATTGTTGTCAGAATTGTTTTAGATTTAGTGTTATTGATTTATTGTGTTATTAAATTGAAGACGTTATTATTTAATTAAATTGTTAAAATGTTTAAAAAATTAATAGCTACAAAAGTGTTTACCCACCTTCCTACCCAACTTCCCACCCGATTAATCGAGTAGGAACGAGTAGGAAGTCGGGTAGGAATGCTACATCTGATCGAGTAGGGTAGGGTAAGAAAAATTCTTCTGCAAAGTATTGGGTAGGAAGACGGAAGACTATATTTCCTACCCATAGGGTAGGGTGAACACCCCTACCTAGAAGGACTTGTAATCAACATATAAATTCTTAAGTTTTGTGAACCATGCTCTAGGGCATGAAGATATGGTCCTAGATTGAGAGGAGTCTACATAAATTTTTGGACAATGTTTTGTTTGTATGAGCTTGATTATTTTGGAGGGAACTTTCTTTGTTCATAAGAAGCCAATTTGGTTGTTTATTGCCTTTTTGTCAAAGATGAGTATGTAAAGTATGATATTCATATTAAACCCAAATCTTACAGCTCAGCCTTAATGTAGTTTCGATTATTTAACACAGACGTAGCTTGCCGACAAAAGGCAGTGCTCAACCATCTTTTGCAAAGTTTATTCTATACATTCAAGAAGTTCTGCTCCATTATCCTTTGACCAAGAGGGTGTTGATGTGTGCATATGGTTAATATGGATGTACAAAAAGTAAAATTGCAGCACATTAATCTTCAAAGATATGGTTTTGCTCATTCTTCCATGGCCTAAATAGCAATCAAAGGAACTACATGGAAATATGGATAGAATTTGTTCATTTGAAAGGAAGTTGGTTCAAACTTTAATTAAGAACGACAATAAAGAGGGTTTGAGACGATCCTATCCCAATCCCATCTCATTTAGTTAAACCATTTTAGATATCCTCCCATCTAAAAATATAAATAGGCAAGGAGGTTTAATGGGAATGGAAAATTCTCATAAATGACCCATTTAATTTAATTTTTTATTATATTAAAATTAATATATATTATAAATGAATAAGATATTAAATTTTTTACAATTTAATTTTATTAAAAAATATTATTATTATTATATATTAAATTATAAAATGAAAATTAAATAAAAATAAAATAAACACAATTTTAAAATCAACTTTGTTATATCATTCGTTGTCATCCTAACGTCAACCATTGGTGCAGAACTATATATCATGCAAATAAATGAGGGGAATATAATAAAAGAAATACCTAACTAGGCCAACCCGCACGTGCACAAAAATTGAGGGAGTGGAGTATCACGTGAGTTTTGTCCACACCTACTTCGCGGCGGGGAATCGCCGATCAAACACCTTTCCAATTTTAGTTGGTGGGGCCGGTGCGCCGCCCATCTGATGGCTGACCATCCCGCCTTCCCCGTAACAGCTACGCATCTGTCTCTGTTTTATTTTTTTGTCGGATGATAAGGTATTTTAAATGGATTTGTTCACTTATAAAAGATACTTTCAAATTATATCACATTTTGACTAATCTTTATTAGATTCGGAATAGATAAAAAAAAAAGGTAAAACTCTATCCTAAAACATAATCACATTCCTAAAACTCGAACTTGAGACTTTTAATTAAATTATAAGAGATCTTAATCATTACACCTATATTCTATAGTTCGCATCTGTCTTTCTTTTTTTCTATTGTTTTTCTTTTCTTTTATATTATATTTTAAAAAAATCGATTTTAAAAGAAAAATGTAAAATTAAGAACAATTGTTAGAAAAAGGAATTTGTCATGGTAGGTGGGTGGTGTTGAGTCAAAGCCACCAAAACGAGAGACTTCAATTTTATCTTTTTATCACTTTAACCCACCTACTACTATCCCCACCTTCCATCAAATTCAATCTCGTCAAACTTGAATCAATTATATTTAATTTTAAATAAATAAAAGTGTTTGAAATCATTGATATGGGATTTCTTGAGCATCGGTAGTATAATGTCAACTACAAAAAAGGGTGTTTCGGGCAAATGATAGGTTGATCAGTCTTTCGACGACAAGTCAAGAAAATATGAAAAGTAAGAGCACAGAGATAGTTAGGAATCTGCTTGCCCTCTCCAAAGGCTACTTTTCTCAATTTATGTGGTTAGGTTAACTAGAATCTCCTCCTTCCTTCTGGGTAAGATTTATCTTCCTAGTTTAAGGGAGTAAATCTTCATTTCCTTATCAACGACTAGTTCTTCCTCACTGATTATTTTTCCCTTCCGTAATTATCGTCCGGTATATGGACTTAAACCTAAAAATCTGGGCTGATAATATCGGGCCATGACATTCCAGTGCTTATTCAGAACAAACTTCCCAAATCTGATGTAATTTCCATATGTAGGTGACTTCCATTGGCAGACGGCCGACCGGTGGACATGAAGTCCTGCACGGGCCGTCCCGAGCAAGCTATGGAAGAGCGCCTGACTCGTTTCCGTGGCGACTTTGCTAGATTCCCCTGTGCATGAGAAGTGTCCGATCGCGAGGTGAGTGGAATCTGTCGTTCTACAAAGACAAAGCCCAAATGAGCCCCGAGCCCATTAAGTAATCTGATCTCGTGATATCATGACTACAATGCCCCCATTTTCCTCCCCGTAGAGTTCTTTTTGCTATTTCAATGAGGGAAAATACTGTATTTCAAATGTCAATCGCTCAGAAATGGAAAGGCTTATAGCAAAAATCGATTGTAAGATTAAATGCCTCGAGGCGATGCCATACGTTTGGGCGCTGCACAGGAGACGCATGCCTCCCAATGTGCATCCTACATATCTCATTCTAACGGCGATTTATCGCGTCTGGTTGACTCACTCGCAATGTGGATAGTGGTCTCAAGAAGCTTTTGTCTTCTCAAAAGAGGATTTTTTTCTTTTGACTACGACGATCCTCCTCCGTGCTTCTTCAAATTCTCCTTTCAAATGAGCCATCAGAGACCCTTGACGCTTAAAAGAGATTTTTTAATTCGTTTGTCGACCCCCTACCCTTATAAATAGGGATAGTGGTCTCAAGAGGTGTTTCTTTTACGTCTTCTCAAAAGAGATTTTTTCTTTTTCTTTTTTACTCTTGTAATTTATCCTCCGTGCTTCGTAATCTCCTTTCAGTTGTTTACCTGAGACTTAACGCTTTCAAGACTTTGATTTTCCTATGAGTTTTCGCAACTCAAACCTTCTCGCATCGCTTAGCTCACTGTGTCTCCGTGGTTGGAGGTGTCCTACTAGTTTATGTGAAGGTTTTTGGTTTACTTTCTTCAGGTTTTATCCCTGGTGGGTTGTAAAATCTATAGGAGATTTCTTTATCCTTTCAAGGGTTCTTTCCTTCATTTTTTTATTTTTTATTTTTTATTTTTGCTTTTTGAACCTCAAGTTGACCCCTTTTTTTTTTTTTTTTTTTGCCTATAGAATGGCAAGAGGTCACAAAGAGGTTTTAAACTACCAAGTTGTGCATAGAGGGTACCTCTGTGGAATGCCCACATAAGAAGTCTAGTTGCTATCATGTCTCAGAGATAACCAGGTTATACAACCAAATTCTATCAACTAATTTCGGAGACGCTGAACGCACCGCACACCAACTGGGAGGGTGATAGAACATCCGCTTTGCACCCGAGCAATTTGGTTACTAGGCTTCAGCCTTCCATTCCATCACCAGGTGTGAAGCAATTCTGACGGAACCGCACTTCGCAGAATTTATACATCCCAAGATCTGACTATCGCTGTGTTGTGTCAGCCTTTATTGACCGACATTCACTGTGGATGGTGTCACTTGCACCAGCTTGGGACCGGGGCCGCTTGTCCATGTTGTCCACGTACCACCAACAAACGAGTCTCCACTCCCCAAGATGAGGCAAAAGGGTTGTCCACAGGCCCAGTCACATGAATCCTCGTCTTCATATTTCCTTTCACCTGAACTAGTCCCTGCTTTCTGGTTTGTTCCGTTTATTTAGTGACATTCTTACTTTTAGGTTGTGGTGTATTGACATACCTACCTTCAAGGGAGATCAGCAGATAGAGCAAACTGCTCCACTTGGCTCAACTGGCGAGAAAGCCGATTGGACCTGCCATTAT
This sequence comes from Tetrastigma voinierianum, assembly GCA_016808115.1. NCBI lineage: Eukaryota > Viridiplantae > Streptophyta > Magnoliopsida > Vitales > Vitaceae > Tetrastigma > Tetrastigma voinierianum. The sequence continues at coordinate 428,480 of JAEQBH010006801.1, forward strand.
GTCGTGTCGCTGAGATAATGAGAGGAGTGCCATCATGAGCTCCTTCTATTTTAGAAGAACCTTGTGTGACTGGGCCACCAACCTTCCCCTTACTATAGGCACTCGGTTTTCCCGCCTGCCTAAGGTGTCATCAAGGGCGCAGCATTTTGTTCCTTACTTTAATTACGGAAGTCGTTGTTCAGAGGCTCTTCCTGAAGCAGGCGCCCAGCCCTTATCCACTCAGATGACTGCCTTGGTCGCAGATTCCAAGTCTGCCCCCTGGCGGACAAGAAGAAGAAAAGAAGTCTCCGCAAGCAAGATCACCGGCAAAGGATCGGAGCTATATGGGATTGGATTCAATCCCACTTGCGATAATTGCCTAAAGAGAGTGAAGCCGCGCCGTCGCCACTGATCGCTGCGGCATGCACAAGAGAGCTGCCAACGCTTAGGAGGAGGCCATACCTTCCAGCCTCGCCCAGGTGGCAAACGCAGCTCGCCGGATTTACTTGCACGGCGCCGATCCCACGCAGACATGCAGACTTCGCTTAAAATGAAATCCCGAGTCCCCACCACATCAGGCAAGCGCTTGTATTTTTCCCGAAAGGTTCAGGATTTACCGCTGAGATGAGACCCAACCGTGAACTTCCCACTCGAAGCAGTTATCTAGGCAAATCGGCACCTCCACGAAATAACAGTCAAATTTTATAATCATGGGAAAGTTGGAGGCCTGATTGAAGCATGCTCGTCGTATGTCAAGTTTAATGAGGTTAAAGCCTACTGAGGACAAAACAACCTGATTAAGAAAACCCGTGGCACTACTCATTCATCGGAGGCCTTTCAACAAGTGGATTCTTCCGCCACAAATATGCTGATTTTACCTCAAGGCTCATTATGTTATGGTTTGTGGGGGAGGAATACTCCAGTCCCCTCTCCCCGTTAGCTCGCACAAGAGGTCCTTTCCAATGCGTGGTGAGACGATGGCATGGCAACTGGCACTCAATGAGACCGCTGAACCGGGTATGGATGAACTTCGAACGCTTGACTGCTACTTTGGATAATGGCGATTTCTAATGTTATCTTTTCGCAAGTGGCGACGAATTTAGGGACATGGGACGCCATACTAGAGCCACAGCCGGAAGATGCCGAGAAGTTGCTACTCTGCTGGCGCCCACCCTAAGCACCACGCCCTTGAAGAGTCCCTAGGCAAGGCCCAGTCCCGATTTAGATATTGGGAACATAAGGCTAAGGAGGGCTTTGAGAAGACAAACAGCCAGGAGAAAGAGAGACGAGGCCAAGGAGGGAACTCAAAGCTGCTCTGCTAGCAAAGAATCCAGAACGAGCGATGCGAGAGCAAAAATGGAGGGTGACCTGGCTAGGGTCAAAGCTCTAGCGGTTGCGAAGGAAGCTAAGAAGGTAGCAGAAGAGGCTAGGCGTAAGGCTGAGTTTGAGGTTGCCTGAGTAGAGGTTGATCGAATGTCTCTCCTGCTAGAGCTTGGGATGATCAAGGATGCGGTGTCTTCTCTCTGGGCCTTCAATTAACACCCAAAATGGCACCCTTAATGATATTGTTATATGTTAGTATAATATATGGTAATTTGCATTTTTTGGAAATTAAGTGTAAAGTGAGAAAAAGGTTAAATTGGTTATTTGTAAAATGAGGACCCAAAGGTCATAAGACAAGTAGAGGATATGTTATTGTAGGACCTGATGGCTGGAATTTCAAATAGGAACATGGAAGACTAATATGTGGAGAATTAGTTTCAAACATGGCCTTCAAGTAAAGGAATTTCCCATTTTTTTGGCTTGAGTGTTAGGGGCTACTGTCGAGAGAACCAAATTGTGGTTTACTTTTCTCCTTTTGTCTTGGGGCCTCACTGTTCTCGTAAGGAGGAGGCGGAAGAAAAGGAAACTAGTCATGTTCCACAGGTGATCATGTATGGAAACTATCTGTATGGAACCGACATGTGCAGAAACCAGGCGAGAATTACTTCAGAGAAACCTCTTGATTCATGTCGCTAGGAAAAACCCTAACCTTGCTAATAAAGGTGTTTTTGCCATTGCTTAAGTTCATTTTGGGGTTGATTTGTTTTAAGGCTTTGGCTCGGGAAGGAATGTTTCCAAGAAAAGGGGAAAATAATTCCCATTTCTCGTTGTCTCCGCCGACACCGTTCTCGCCTGGGGGTAGCTGTAGGTTCACCTGTGTGAACCCGAGGCCTGAGCTGGCAACTTTGATCCACTTTAGTATAGCGTTGCTTCACCTAGGTGGAATCCTCCGCCAAAGTGAAGATTGCTTCGCCTGCCACACCTCCCGCGAAATCCTATTTTGTTTTATCTCTTCCGTTAAGTTTAGCAATCATCCATTGGATTAATGAGGATCCTAACAAGTGAATGAAATGGTACAAGTATAAAAGTTATATGAAAAATGCTCTGAACCTCGTCGCTTCGCAAGTCGCCGTTCCTCATTAGTCTCGTCGTCGCAGCATTTTCGCCTCATTTGCAATGTAATTAAGAATCAATTATAATAAGCTTAATAATGAACATAATTGTATGTTTGGTTAAGATCAACAATGCTTTTACCGAAGAATTCTCTCGATAAGCTACTACACTCCTGCTAGTGCTACGATACTTCTGTTACGTGGGCAAGCACATCTATGTTTAGTGTTTTGGCACTCTCTCAGCGTCAGCGATAATACTCCTAAGTAAGGTTATGACACTCCGTTGCTAACACACTTCTTTACGTGCATAAAACTCCCGTCAGGCTTCGACACCTCTGTTTAGTATTGTACCGTACCTTCGGGTACCTATTGTGTTGTGTTCTTCTCATTCATTATTTTCGGTCTATACAGACAAACATTTATATGATAAGTATATGAACAATAAAGTATAAGAAAATAAAAGAACAACTTAATGTTAAGACAAAATCTGTTCTTCAGATGTACCTCACCAAATCTTATGTACAAGATTTCTGCTTAATTCATGGGAGATATGAAAACAGATATATGAACCCGCGAATACGTGATATTGTAATGAGAACCATCATTGTGGGTCATATATATTATATGTTTTCCAATTAAGTTATAAGCTAAGACGTGTTTCCCTAATCCAGTACCGACAGGACATTTGAGGCATTCCGCACTGGGCTAAGGGCCAACACAAAGAATAGAGTGTCCACCCTATGGTGGTTCTTGACGCTGTTTTTTGAATGTAATGTATGTTTGCAATAGTGAATTTGTGTAAGTGGCAAGTAAAATAGACTCAAGAATATATGTACAAGAACATTTAAGACTACCACAGGTAGTTTTGGTAAGTTATATTATGGTAATATTAAGTTGGATTTATATTTCAAATGAGCCCACCAATGTCAAATCAAAGGAGTTCATGCCACGCCCTCTCTTCGCCCCTGTGTGGGGGTGAGGCGCATTACGAGCCAGAAGGATAAGGAGGCCATGGATGAGGAATTACCAAGGCTTGAGGGCATTCTGGCTGTGGCACAGTGTGTTGTGTTTTCAAACACAACACTGTGGAGACTCGTCCAAAGGTCCCGAGGTATGCTCGACTGTTTAATTGGTCGCTCTCTGAGTTCTTCATGAACCCCGGAAGCCTCTGTCCAAGGGATGCCAGGCTGCCACTCACACTCAATTTCTCCCGAACGAGGCGCCTAAGGAGCCCGCGGGAGATTGTTGTTGCCGAGAACCATGGCAGACTATAGTCCCTATTTTTCCGTTCTTACTTAATTACAATTTTTATGGTGGGCTCTGATTGTGGTATTCTCTCCTTGATACCATTGGTACTTCAATGAAATACACATTTTTTCCTACTTCATTGATTATTATTTTTATTTCACCAACGCCGTGACTTTTATAATTTCTAGTTTGCTTAGGCTATCGACCTCTATCAGGTAAACTTTCATTCTTGGTTAGATGGTCACTCTAGGACGCCACGCGTTGGGAGCTTGGTAGGGCTCGCCTCAGGCTGGGCTGTGCAAGGCAACGTCCAAGCCTGTCAGAACATAGTGCTATGACCATTATAAGCCAATGCCACCAGCCAGACCGAGGCCTTATCCGTTTCTCTGGAAGCAGCAGCTTAGAGTCACAATCCTGGTCTTTAGAGTGGCAGCAGCTTAGAGCCGTGTGGGTCGAAGCGGTCCCAGCCCAAACCGCCCTATAAATCCGCGGCAGGCCGAAGCCAGGAGGGTCGCGGTCCCAGCGCCAAAGGGGGCTCACAAACCGTAAGGTTAAAACCATGGTGCGTTTGATGAAAAACCATGGTATCGCAATGATACCTCTTTTATGGAGTATGGAAAGCTGGAAGACTTTGGTTCACGCACTCGTGCTGCCGTGCGGTAGCGGTGATGTCACAAAGCACGCGGTAATGCACATGTCCTAACACATCTAATGTGCATGATTTTTTCATGATGAATGCACGACACGCCACCTCTACAGAGGCGGGCCTGCACCTTGACGCTTCGCCAATCAACAAGCCTTCGCATGGTATGATTGCGTAGAGCCATGGAGGAAGACCACTGTGAGGGCTCTGTAGTCAGCTCTTCACCTGTACATGGACTCTATGTGTTCAAACACGGCATCTGTAGAGACCAACTAGAGATTCCAGACTGTACGCCCAACTGTCTGAATTTTCTTTCTCCAGAGTTCTTTGCTAGCCTTAGGTGCCCTCCTGTCTAGGCATCCTCTCAACACGAGCCGCCGGTGCACCGAGAGGAAGGCAGAGTCTAGCAGAGGTGCTCCCTCGCCCGGGTCAAGGTCGGCGCTTCTCTCGCCGGGAAAATGCGCTTTTAAACCTTGAGCGGAGAAAGTCAAGGGATCGGGAGAATTAATGCGTCATTGAAGCGTTGTTTAATACGGAAGTGCATGGGAAACGACGCTTTCTCAACATTAATCGGTTGCTCGAGACCGCCAAGAGAGCAAAGAACGGTCTTCTCGTCGCCGTTGAATCCTTACTGTGCATTAGGCTCCAACCCTTCCTTATAACGGCCATCTCGCATCCGCCGTGAGAGGGTCTGGCGAATATTTTGTTCTTTGGCCGATCTTTGAAGTTAATCTGCAGTTTTCCAGCTGGTTCGCTTGAGAGCCTCAAGTCGAATCGTTGAAGGCCTTGCGCTTCGTCTGTCCACTACCACCTCGAGGAACAAGACCAGCCGTTCCTCGCCCCCAAAGCACAAAGAGAAAAGAAGGCAAAGAAGGTTGGACACAAGGATGCTCTGCGCGTGGCACTCAAAAGGCTTCACATCAAGTGACCTAATCTCTAGTGAGTCACTTAGGAGGTGAGAGAGGATGATATGTCTAACTTCGCCGCCGACGCCTCGTGGATGCGCCTATAGTCACAAGGGTCCTACTCGGTGTTGGCACCACTTTCACTAGAGCTTCATTTAACCATAGGTCCCCTAGCCCCAACAACTATTAAAGCAACGCTAACTGTGCAAAGATTATAGCTGGTGGCCACACATGGCTTCAGCAGCAAGGTAATCAGTTTTAATTTATGCTCAGTTCCACAAAAAGCCTGTTTATCTCTGAAGCTGAACATGTGTTTATGCTAAGATATTTCACACACAGCCTGACTTGAAAGTGCCAATAGGGCTTAGATTTAAGTCTGCCCTTTGAAAGTTTCAGCTATTAGAGCCTCTACCTGACTCTTTGAAAAGCAAGAAAGAGGGGAGCCATACCGGTCTTAAGAAAGGACCCAGAGAGAGAGCGTGAAGTCCGACCTTTGAAAAGCCACCGCCAGGAGCCTCATTTGACTGAAAGCCAACACGATTGAACTCAGAAGTCTGGTATTTTGAAAGTGTCAGTAGGATTAGAGCCATAAGTCTAGCCTTAAGAAAGGGCCAGTAGGCTTAGAATTAGAAGTCTAGCCTTTTGAAAGTGCTAGCCGGCTGGGAGCCTCATTTGGACTTTGAAAGTACCAAGAAGCTACCGCCACATCTAGTCTTTTTTGAAATGCTAGTCGGTCGTGGTTTCATTTGACTTTGAAAGTGCCAGTTAAGAGACACACTGGTGTAACGCCTTAAAAAAATCCTGGCCTTACGACACTTTTATTATATATTCTATATAAAGTGAGCCAACTTGGGTTTTTTTGGGAAAATTTATAAATTGTTAGACTGTGAAAAGTGAAAATGAAATGTAGCATATGATTAAGTATTATATGCTAAATGAGACTGATTGAACCTGAAATAAACTAAGTGAAAAGGGCACTTAAATGTAATGAGGATCTAAGGGTCAAACGATACTTAAATGCCAATATGAAAAGGAATAAATGAGAGTGAAAGAACCACAGTGAGAAAATGCCAAAATGAGAATGAGATTATTGCTTTGTTTCAAACAAGGCTTTAAGGAAAAAGGAGAATAAAGACCAAAAGGGTTCAGAAGCTTCCATTGTGCAAAAACGTGTGGGAGAGCTTAAGAGAGGAAAAGCTAGGGTTTGGTGTGAGAAGATCAAGGGATTTGTGTGGGGCTTGCTCTTTGGTGCAAGATCTTGCAATAAGGAAGCTTGGGCTTCAAGTGCAAAGTGATTTCAAGGTATTTTACAAACCCTAGATTTCTAAATGATAGGTTGATAGAAACCCCAACTTTATCCATGTTTGCTCATGTAGTTGGTTTAGGATAGTATTTAGATGTCACTGGGGAGTGATTCCACATTTAGTTTGGTTTTGAGATTTTTGAAGAATCACAAAATGCAAGAAGAAGAAAATTAAGACGCAATTTCTTGGGCCGCGCGTAAGGACCGCAGCGGCGGGCATAATGGCCAAATGGCCACCCACTAAGCTTGCTGCAAATGGCAGCGTTGTCGCGGCAAAGGCACTGTTCCATGGCGGGCCAAAATTTATTTTGCTCGAAAGTCCCAGAGCCTGCAGCATCGATTGTTTAGGAACCCAATAAATGATTCAATGAGGCTCCTGTACCAAGAATGAAACTAAGGGAAAAAAACAACAGATTGCCACCGGCGGCTTCGCTTCTCCTCACGATGTTCGGCGCGTGTGATTAAGGCAGTTCCTCATCAATGAGGATGTGTGTGATTTGCTTAGGGATCCGTGGAGGATCACCCGACCTAGGACCGAGATTGACGGCAAGGCAAAAAGAAAGAGATAGATTTGGTTTGTTCCACATTTTCTTATTCTCGTTTCAAGATTTGAAACGTTTGTTCCATCTTCTCCTATTCTCGTTTCAATATTTGAATGCTTGTTCTAAATGCATAAGAAAAGCTTATTGGTTTGTTTTAAATTGATTTGAGGCAAATGATTGTGAAATGTTTGCATATGAAAATTGCATGATTATTGAAAATGAACCGTTTATACAAATGTACATAATCGTATTTTGATAAACATTTGCAAATGCCCTTAATTGGAATGTTAATCGCTTATTCGCATTAAGGTTGGGATTGGTATACCCAATATGGGGTCACCAGCGCAAGATCACAACAAATGTATTGATGTGTCATCCGATTAGCGCCAAATGATAGTATTGGTAAAGTGTTCACTCCATTGATTTTTAATAACTAGTCAAGAGCCTAGCGGGATCTGGGTGTCGCGATTCATCCCAGATAATTTAAAACATAGGTTAAATTGCTAAGGAACTAAATTGATTTGAGACTGTTAATATTATTGATATTGAAAAGCATGATCGCAAATTGAAATGGTTACATTGTAAATGTGGCTGAATTGGTTATAAATGAATTATAACATATGAAGTGTACATTTGGGATGCATCAATGGAACCATGAATGATTGTCTATGAAATAAGTATATGTATCAGATTATATTGATCATCTAAAAAGATTTGAAAGCTTTGTTTAGCAAAATTGCATGCTTTGACTTAAACTGAAACCAAAGAAGGGAATAGAGAACCACGCGATGGAAAATGTTGAAGCGTATTGTTTTTATCACCCAGAAGCCGAGCGATTGATAGTGCATTTAAAAGCCGGACCCAAGGTCGAGGAGCTCAGAGTCATAAAGAAAGAATTGTGGATTATGCTCCGACGTATGCATTCACTCCATTTCTTTTGAAACATACTTTGTGTTAATTGAATCTTAAACATCCTATTACTGAATCATTTTGAAAAGGCATGGAATGCCTTAATTGTAAATGTATTTTGTTCAATGTTTTGGGCCTATTGAATGTGTAAATGTTTATGGGCTTGCCCTAAATTGAAATTGCTTCCGCAAACATTTGAGAAAGAAAACGCTTACGCATTGATGATTCTAAAATGAAATAACATAAATAAAATGTTTTGAGAAGATAAATGAAAACGTCGGAGTAAACCTTACTCTCGCCGATCCGCCAATCGGGTTTAAGCTCTGGCGTTTCAGCTCACATTTTCGAAAAAGAAAATTTAATAAAAAGGTAAATAAAAGGAATTAATCGGGCATCCCCGAGGTTTCTGGCCTAGATTCAAACCAGCTCCGGACCGGCTCGTGGGTCTATACATTTGACTTTGATAGCGCCAATACGATATCATCCATGGTTCTGACTTCATGGTGTTAGTACAAAGCCACGCTTGGTCTTTTTGAAAAGCAGCGTGATATCGCCTATATCCGCTTTGTGGGTGCTAGCAGCTAAGAGCCACAGCTCCGGTCTTTTGAAAGCACCGCAAGATATCGCCCATATCCGGCCAGGTGCCAACAAAGCAAAAAGCCACCGTTCTGCCTTTTGAAAGCGTAACAGATATCAACCATAACCCGCTTTAATGTTACAGAGGCTAAGAGCCACGGTTTGCATTTTTGAAATTTAAGAGTGACATCACTATATTTCGCTTTCGTGGTGTGCCGCTGAGCTAAGAGCCATAATTTTGGTCTTTGAAAGCTCCAATGCTATCGCCCATTCGCTCAGGTACCCACCGTGCTAAGTTTCATAATATAGTCTTTTGAAAGAGCCAGCAAGATATCATCCATATCTAGACTTTTGAAAGTGGACTATTACAAAGATTAAAAGATAATGCTTTAAAGAAAACTTTATTGATAATACCTCTTCTAGCGTGCTTTCTTCGATCTTAGTTTGCAATTGGTTATTCTCATGCTATAAGTGTTCATCATGACTTTGCAACTCCTTTATCTTTCTTGCTTGTTCCTCCTACTTCCATGCCTGATCAACGGAGGAATTGGTCTTCTAGCGACACATTCAGCTTGCTGACATTGCACGCTCGCATGTCGAGGGGTGGGCGTGGAATCGGCTAAAGTTCTTCGCTGCGCCATCGACAATCACGTTGCTCATATCAAACGAGACTTTTTGCTCGTCTCGCTAGACAATGATCAATGAAACAGACTGAACGTTTGACCCCGAAAGCGCCAAGCCAGCATTTTGATCGGGCATAGATTCGTGAGCACGCGAAGGCGAATGTGAACTGAAAAAGCGGCTGACGACAATTCGCCGACGCTTCAACAAATAAGTTAGCAAAAGTATGGAGATGGAGAAAAGAATGGACGTAGTTAGAATTTCTTACCCTCCCTAGTGGGTGATCTTTCTGACTTATAGGGCTAGGTTAACGAGAATCTCCTCCTTCCTTCCTGGGGTAGGATTTTATCTCCTCCTAGTTTAAGGGAGGAAATCTTCCTTTCCTTATCGACGACTAGTTCTGTAAAATCCGAGAAAATTTAATTTTCTAAGAAAGGGTAAAACGGTAATTTCAGCCACCTGAAATCTTTCGTATCTTGGATGATGAACAAACTCCACTGTTAACTGCTTTCTGTAAATCTAGTTATCCAAATAAATTTTGTCAAATTCCGAGATAGTCGACTTGCTGCTATGACACCGAGGGTAAAGAGTGCATACTCATACTTGTTCGATGGCTATAATGAGCCAATGGTCAAATGGAGAAGATGTCAAGTCCTAAGGAGTGGTCATGTGTCACAACTTGATAGGAAGGAACCAAAAGTATGATAAGATATATGGAAATCCAAGGGAGCACATGAGAGCGACATGTGGCAAGATGAGCTCCCATCACTTGACCAAACAAACAGTGGAGGAGAAGAAGAAAGAAGGGGGAAAAAGAAAGAGAAAAGCGTGGAGAAGAGAGAAGATGAGAGAAACCCCACCCTCTCACGAACATCTACCGAGAGATCGATAGTCGGTTTCTACAAACGAACCCAAAGATCATTTAATTACAAAGGCTACGCGCGCACTAAAATACGATTTCACGAGGATTCAAGTGAAGAGTTCAGAAATCAAAGGGTTTCTGAAGTTTAGCGTCCACGTACTCTAGAGCAACTTCTATGCTTTAAGAGGAAAATCTTCCCTATTTTGGTTATTTTCTACTTTGCGTCATACAGTTATTGCCTCGCCCAAGGGGCATGTTTGGTTGCATTTTGAATTATGGGAAGGAGCCCTACTTGATCTAATGATTGAGCTCAATTTGCACTGGTTTTTGGTGGGAAAAGGAATTTACCAGGTCCTTCATAATTGTAGCCACATCAGTGAACTTGATGTTAGGCTTTTAAATTACTCAAATCGGACCTCTATATCCCAAGTTATAGTTCGTTTACTTGGAACGGCCTAAGTGGAAAGTCTGTCTGGCTGGGTCTATCTGCTGGGTTTACTAACTAGGTGATAGTCCGCCTCGATAGTTATCCGCGGCCGGGTTCGTCTCGCTAGGTGCGCATGTCCGCACAACTCTAATATTCATGTGAGGCTCTAACTCGCATCGACCATAACTTCGTCCGAACTCCGTTTTGGGTGTTCTTGGACACTATGAAAAGCCCATTAAGTCAAGATTCCAGCCATGTTCTTGTGGAGGACAGAGATCATAAATCTTCGTTGAACTCCGTGGTTGCACGAGTATGCTGCTCGTTGTGTCGAGATGATGTGAATAGTCGTTTTGACATGATTACGCATGACATGTCAGAAGCTATCAGACAGTAGGAATTGCCAGCAGAGTTATATAAGAAGGTCAGATGACATTACTTGTTTAGTCATGGATTAGATGATGTTATCATGCTGATACTTATATATATATAAGAGTATATATATATATATATATATATATATATATATATATATATATATATATATATATATATATATTGGATATTAAATATATGGGCTTATATGTTTAAGAGAATGTATTGGTGGAATTTATAATAGCTTATAAATCGATGAGAATGGTTCATGTGGTAGTGCATCATACATCTAACATGAGAAATCGTAAAGACATTAGCATCGATGCATGTGACACAACCACTGGGCGGTGTAATGGTATGGTCGTCCATCATCACAAGGTTGAATGGTAGAACTCGTGCTCTAACGTACGTCCAATAAATGACTCGCAGTTCAAAGCACAAAGTGAAAATATAATCAGTGTGTCGGGTGGAGTAAGAAGGGGGTCAGCATCCCCTGTGAAAACTGAATATAAGGTAAGAGACCATGTAATCCTAAAAGGTCTGCCCAGTAAAATAAGGACACACACGCGATTTACACTTAATCAGGTGATAAGAGTCGGATTTACTGATTAGTTTCCATTGGCACTTGCATCAGCATCAGAGCCGAGCAAGTGGCTCCTAAGATATGTGTGTCATTGGTACCACCAAAGTGATTTCGCCACGCCATGCACGTGTGATGGAGTCGCGAGCGCACTTATGAGCAATAGCTATATTCATGCATATTGACATATTATTCATGTATTAATGATGTGGAACAGTAGTCGACTGTAAGTTACTTAGGTGGGAGTAACCCTGCAGAGATTATATCAATATTGGCTTTGCTCACCCGTCACCTTTCGCACAGTCAAAGTAAAGCACTAACTGCATTTAACGACATATGAAGAGTTTCTGATGTATCTGTAATCACATTTGAGTTTGAAAATATTGAGAATGACCTCGTTTTATATCATTTTAATGGTGAGTATAATTTGAACTTGTGCAAACATATCAAATATCAGTCAGCATGTATGAGTTCAGTGGTATGGTTGAATGGGGTCGAGTGGTCGCCATGACCTGGCGAATGACCCGCGTGGTAAATTGAGCTTCAGAGATGGTCATGGATGTATTGTTATATTGCAGGGATCGTGAATGTAGCTTCCCGTGGCTGCAGGGAGTACTATGTTCGATCTGTTAAATTATGGATCCCGAGAATGAGACATGATGGTGGCGCCTGCCACTCTGACACCCACTTGTTTTTCAGAAATGATTGTGTTGTCAAAGGACCCCGAGATAGTGTCACAAGTTCTTTCGTCGTGGATTATTTTTCTTTGCATTGTCGCCTGGCGAGAGTGGATTTTGGAAGCTAGAAAATTGCTGATAAATACGCCATGGATTTCATTTCTAGGTGCTTATTCATAACAAACTTCCCATATGAGATAGAATCTCAAGAGGGGAATGGTCCACTAGATCAGTCTCAACCGCTTCTCAGTGTTTATAATAGCTTCTGATCTTGCTATCCTAGACGACTTCTATAGATTCTCTCATATGAGCAGTGTCCACCTAGTTTTGATGAAGTGAGTAATCGAAGTTTGCCTCACAATACAGCCCCAGCCGCCTGGCCTGCCAAAAATCATATTCTAATAAATAAAAATAAATCTAATAATTTGGATAAAATAGGTATAAAATGAATTTTTAGATTTCAAATGTTATCTTATTAGAAACCTTCTTAAAATTCTATCTTTACACTTTATATTTTTTTTCTTACCATGTTATTGGAAAAGAGAGAGAACGTACTCCTGAGAGAAACGTCAATCATGAGTAGGATAAGCATCGATCATGAGTAGGATAAGCATCACTCATAAGTAATAAGCTGGTCAAAATTTTGAAACGTGTTGAAGTAGCTTTCTAAGTTAGAGAGAAATGGGTTGGGATTGATTTTTCTAGACACCGCTTAATTCCTATAGTCCAACTACTCCAAAGTATAATAACAATTTTTTTCGATTGGTTGTTTAAAAAATTTACAATGAGTTCTGTATTATAAATTTATCGTTTTCTTTTGTTACCTTGTTTTAACGGTGGGTGGGTTTTTTGATAAATATATATTTTCTACAATGGCGATGTTGATTTTAAAGAAGAAAATCATATCTGCACCACTGATAAGAATTCTGGTCGAGCAGATGGTGAGTGAGATGAAGAAGGCGAAGATGGAAGGCGCTGATTTGGTTGAGATGAGGCTGGACTATATAAACGACTTCCACCTCACCCGACCAAAATCATTCTAAGAAACAAGCCATTGCCGGTGATGATCGTTTATCGGTAAAACTTACTCTCATATATTACATACATATACATACTTTTGTGATGAGCTTCATTTCTGCCATTAGAGGTTTGTGCTTTCAGGGAATGGAGTGATCAGCCACCAATTTCGGGATGACGAAAATTTAATTGCAGTGTTTCTTCTAGATCCACATTACTATGTTTCTGATTAGTACTACTTCATCTCCAGCAAGGTTGTCGACCAAATAATAACGTTTTTAAAGTTGGGGCTCTGTTTAAACTAGTAAAGTCTATGGGAGAAAGAAAAGTCTTACTTCCTGGTCTGAAAGTACAAGGAAGGAAAAAAATTCTAAAGAAAATTATTTTCTCAAGTTTGGTTTCAAAATCAAATATAATCAAAATTTCTCATAATTTTACATTTTTTATTTTCCTACAAATTTTCCTTCAAATTTTCCTTCTTTCCACTTTTCCTTTTTATTTTATTTCCTTAATACTTTTCAAGGCTGTATTTAGAACCTGAAAAATATTAGGAAGAGGAAAAAAATGCTAAAGAAAATGATTTTCTATGTTTGATTTTTTTGTAGAAAGTATATAAGAAAATAAAATATAATCAAAATTTTTCAAAATTTATATTTTAAAATTTTTGCTCTGTATATAATAGAAAAAGAAACATTTTCTGTCAAAAAAAAAAAACAATGATGGATTAGAGATTTACTATTATTTATGGGTTCTCATTCTCATGATTCAACTACTATTGGAAGATTTCGATTATATTATGTGTAAAAGTTCTGATGTTTTGATATGGATTTGGGTCCAATTTGAGCAGTTCATGCTTGTTCTGCTCAAATAATTTTGTAATGGTGGAAAATGTTTAGGATCCACCATCTGGTCTTATTTAATGGACGATAAAAATGATTTAGTCATTTGCTCGTGTTATGATTCCTAATTGGTTGCAACAATGAATTTTAATACTTGAACGCTTTGAATATTGTGATCAACAGATTCATCACATTGTGGGGATCCTGATACTTTCTTGGTGCTGATTACAGAAACTGAAAAGGTATTGTTTATTTTGAGTTCAAAACAAAATTTAATGTGTCTCAATTTTTAAAGAGTAAGATTGTTGTTATTTTTATTTTCTTGCCTCTTATAGTCTTTTATAATGTTATTGAGTTCAATATCTTCTTAAGAACCAGTGAGTATTTGAGGGGGAAATACCTCATGCCATAAAAAGGGTAGAAATTAAAAACTTTAAAGTCAAACTTATAAATTTCTTTTTCTTTTTTTTCCAGCCAAAATGGAAGGTGGTCAATATGATGGTGATGGAACACTCACCATTAGAAGCACTTCATTTAGCTGAATAATTAGGAGGTTGATTACATTCCATGGTTGGTTTCCAAGGTATGCTTTGTGATATTCGTATATATCTATGTCACCTAACTGATTATCGAGGTTTTATGCTTTCCCTCCCAATAAATTCAACAAATGTAGGAGATGGATCTTCTTATAAATTTCCTCATTTGCAAAGAAAACATATACGAATCAAAGACCCCCTTTTTTCTGGAGCTGTTCTGTTGTCAAAATTGCTTTGAAATCAGCCTTTTCAAGCAAAATATTTACTTTAGAAGGCACCCATGAATTTTTAATGACACTTCTTGAAACAGCAATCTAAATTTATGTATCTTATGTGCAGCATACGACGTTTTTTCTACAGAGAACTTATTGCCGCTATATATCATACCCATTTACAACTGATGGAAGTTTTGCAATATTACAAAGCTTGAAAATTCTTCTTGCCACGATAGAAATGGAAGCCAGGAAAGAATCAGATGTCAAAATAACCACAAATCTTGCAATAAACCTGGTTTCCCACAAGTCTAGGTATTTTTCAAAGATGGGTTTTGTCACACCTCTCCTTCCACAAATGAATTTGGTAGTTTGTCCTCACATCAACTGTCACGATTTCAGTCTCATCATAAATAATTGAGGCTTGAAACCAATTGCCTAATGATGCTTTCAAGGCTAGACAAACATTTTATGGACCGAATCGTATGAATGTGCAGGTGGCTTCATTTCATGGGGAACATCAAAGATGGATCAATATAGCATTTGTGGTAAAACAATAGTGTCATATGTGATGGTACGACCTCCTATAGAAGTCCTCAGTTGGGTTGTATAATGTCATAAATCCACTGGAGTAGATGTCATCAAACTGTTATTAATGCAAAAATATTATAGAATAACTAAGATTTTCATTTGTTTCACATTGCTGTGTATGAGTGGATATGGGGAAAACACGGAGAAAATATAGTTGTAAAGAAAAAGAGGAATGAATTGAAAAAAGATATGGATGAGTTTACTCACCTTCCTTGAGGTTGGAGTTAAATACACTTAGCTGCCATTAGTTTGAAATTTCATCAAATACTTCCATCACTTTGTGTGAAAGTGGAAGTGAGTGAAATTAACAACGACAAGGATGGGTGGGTGATCACTTTGAACAAGCTTTACCTGGTAGGAATATGATGTAATACTTCTTGTTTATCTCAACAAGATGATTGGTGTGAGATGAACAATGAGAAGGGTAGGAGAGGAATTTGATGAAATTTTGAACTAAAGCATGGTTGTATTTAGACCGAACTTCAGGTGTGAGTGGAACAACTCATAAAAGGTAAGATGTCGACTTATTCAGTCTTTCTTTCATATGCTGTGGCTGATGATCAGTGTTCTCTACTACCTGCAGATGCCTTTATTGCATACTCAATTGGGGACAGAGGTTTTATGATTGTACAGTCCAAAATCGTTTTCTGTCTATGGATCTCTGAAGAAGTCCAGTGGCTGGTCTGCCTACTTTAGAGGCCTCCCACGTTTATATCAAGCCCAGTATATAAACGAGGATACGAAAAGTTTTTGGGCTCATCTCAAAACCAGCGCGCAGCAAAGGCCCTGTTTTTATAATCCCGCCTTTAGATTTTATCCTACAAATGGAATTCCATGTTCCATGTTATTGATGATCTCAAGGAATTTTTTAGCATTTACTCAAGCCCTGACTTTGCTGGTTTTAGGTATGCCAGATACAAGCTTAGTCTCTCTAGAAGGCTAGGGTAAAAAATAGTTCTCCTATTAGAAAGTAGTATTTGATTTGAGAACTGTGATTTTTCTTTTATTGATATTACCTGCTTTCTTGTTCATGTGTCTGATTTTTTTTTGGCCAGTGTTGGGGATTATTGAGATTGTACACAATGTAGATAGGCTTCTCAAGTTCACTTAGAAGCTATTTTATTTGGTTACAATGATTGCGCCTGCCACCACCAGTGCACTTCAGAACAGCCAAACCATCCGCAACAGATGTTTTTTATTTTTTCGTCTCTTTAGTGTTATTGCAGTAAACAAAATGACTCTGAATAGGCGTAATGTTGTGGATTATGACACAATGCACTGAAGGAAATCAGTCAGCTTTCTTATGCCTCCTCATGATTGATTTGTGTGAAATGGCCCTGTTTTAGGCTGTATCTGTCATTTACAAAATTATCCATTTACATTTTTCTCATGTAGGCCTCTAAATATGTTTTCTTTCTTCATCATGTTTGTGAACTCAGTGCTGGTATTCCATTTTTCTACAGAAGCTGTAACTGGATTTTGTGGATGAACTTCATCCACTTGCCCAGGTTGGTCTGTTTCTCATGTTCAGTTTCAAAATTAAAAGTCAAGGTTTACATGTACACTTTTGTACATTTGCTTCATTTAACTAGTTACCAATATGTGGGTGAGCTTAAGATCATTTGTCTCTCAAGGCACAAATCGTGGTCAAGGCTTCAAACTCAGCGTGTATGCCTTGTATATAGATCAGGAATTGTGAGCCTATACTCTTCGTGTTATTTAGTCAGTTTCCTCTTTCTAATGAGCAGCTCTCTCTCTCTCTCTCTCGCTCACGAGTCACCTAATGAGACAGTCTTAGTTCGAACATTTCACCAAAAAGAAGGATAGAACAGCACGTCTCTCTTTTTGTGTGTAGCTCGCTCTCTCTCTCTCTCCCTAGTACCTGCAGATCGCTCTGCAACAACTCCCACCAAATTTACAAGCTCTACTAGAACCATGTTTTAATGTGACACTTTTGATTGATTACCACACAAATTGGAGAGGTTTTCTGTTAAGAGGAGTTTTGCTTTATTTTGCTACAACCATTTGGGTAGAACTCACCCTTAAATGCTAGTTGTCAAGGGGAGGGAGCCCAAATGGTTATAAATCCATATGCCATGCTGTAAACTGAAGGGCGAGATTCAATGGCTCAAGAACCAGCCCTCTTTTTAGAACCAACGTCCAGTACGCTGGGTGGTCGTGATCCCACCATTTTTATGGGCAGTCCTCCCATTACCCCGCCGTGATCTCAAACCCGATATACTTTCATGGGTAACAACCCTCATACTCGGATGGATCATCCTCGAACGAACCACTCTCACATATTCAATTATTATTACAAGTCCATTTCTTAAGTAGTAACTCACCCTTAAAATGTTATCTGTCAAGGGAAGGGAGCCCAAGTGGTTATAAACCCATATGCCAAGCCGCACCCTAGCGATAGGACCTATAATGTCCTTACATATTCTTTTATCTTTTCATCTCATTGCAACCTCACAACAATTTATTTCTGATCTCGTGTGGTCTAATATCATTCCCACTCAGAGACCTGTGTCATTTAATGTTCTAATCCATGATTCTGATTATCAGGATGATCTGCAATGGCAGGGGAATAGAGTTCCAATTTACTCTGCATGGCACATTGACAACTGAAATACTTTTGTATATTTGTCAGTCTATAGGTGCGGTTAATACTATTATACGGACGCCTTCTGATGGAAAGCTGGTGGGTTATAATACAGATTGTGAGGCTGCTGTAACTGCAATTGAGGATGCTCTGAGAGGTACCGACATTGACACCAAACAATAATCAACATATGTGCTGTTATTAAAACTAATGTGTATTGGGATTTTGCTGGGAAACAGTAGAACACAGCCCAAACCTTTAGATTGGTCCATAACCTGTGCATGCATTTATGAACATGTTACTGAGAAATCTCCAAGTTTGATTTTCAGTGTTCCTATTAAAGACATGATATTCATATTAAACCCAACTCCTACAAACTTGAGCTTTAAGGAGAGTTGGTCATTTAACACCTCCAAACAGCTATGCCGTTTCAGTTTCATAAGTTGTCAAAGTGTGGTGACTGGTTATCATAGATTACAACAAATACATCCAGCCCCAATTGTTTCTGATTCATGTTCAATTATCTGATTTGTAGCCCTCGAATTCTTCTGTTATAGTTGACTTTAATGTTTGTGCATCAAAAATTTCACAGAAAGGCGATACCTAAATGGAGAAGCATCATCATTTCCACCTCTCTCACTGGAAAACAGTTTGTTCTAGTTGGTGCTGGAGGTGCAGGACGAGCACTGGCCTTTGGTGCTAGAAGCCGGGGAGCAAGGCTGGTCATTTTTGACATTGATTTTGGTATAGAAACTACTCATTTTCTCTAATGAATTAGAAATACTTTTCTCCTATTTGCTGATGTTTTTCTTCTTTTCGACCTTCACTGTTCTTCATTCAAAGATAGGGCAAAGTCACTAGCTGATGCTGTTTCTGGTGAAGTTAAGCATTATGAAGATGTGGTCAACTTCCAGCCAGAGAAAGGGGCGATCCTTGCAAACGCAACCCCCATAGGAATGCATCCCAACAGATTCACCTGCATGAGGTTCTCTTTCTACCATCATCCAAACTAGAACCGCGTGATTTCAATTTGTTTTTCATGCTTTGACATTATTTGTTTGTTGTGACTCTGTTTGGATTACTACAGCTCGTTTTGAGGTTTACACACCCAGAAAAATTGAGACTTTAAAAGAAGCAGAGCTGTTGGGCCAACACGTGAGAGTGGCGTGGAAATGTTCCTTTCTTCGGCAGGGCTATTGGCCAGTTCAATCTCTTCATGGTGGAGAAGGTACTCTTAATTTTCAATTCTTCAGTCACTCACCTAATTCTCTTCTCTGGATTTTGCCACAATATACCACTGACTATTGTTATTGAACATTGCTAAACAACAAACTACCAAAACAACTAACACTCTATCCTAACAACTTACTAATGTAAGCAACCTGTTACCAAAATTCCATCAACACACCTTACAAAATTTTGCTTAATGTCGAGAAAAACCACCCATCTCAATCTCCAAATGCATCAACTCTTCATGGGTTTGTTCAGTTTGAATGCAACAATTGAAGAGCTCTTATCTGGGAGTGACTTCAGAGTCTCTATTGTCTCTTCCTACTTTAGCCTCCTTAGGCATTCAATTTCTCCTTCCTGGGACAGTCTTAGGCTTGATGTTGACCATTGCAAATGAAACAACCCACTACCTCTGTTTGTTTACAGTTTTTGAAAACTATTTTTTGTTTTAAAATACAAGGAAAACCAAAAAAACATAGAGAACACGTTTTTTTTTTTGTTTTGAAAAACAAGAAGAATACAAAAAACACTAAAATTAGGGAATAAGAATAATTTTCAAAGGAATATCAAAACACATTTTTTATAAGTTAAAAACTGCTCAAATGATAGAACTAATCAGCTTGCCCAGCTATAGGACTTTATTCCTCTTGGAGTTCTTGGATACACTTTTTTTCCTTGCCTTGTTTTTGTTGCTGTTGCTACTTTCCTTTCTGACCCAAAAACAAGGCATCCAATTGATAATCCACGATAGAAACATACTTGCTAGCCTCATGGTTGTGTGATATTGCAAAGATTCTTAGTGTCTTAACTTTGTGGTTACTTGGATCGTCTCGATCTTCGTGACATATCACGTGCCAGAATGCGAACATGCAAAAGGGCGATCCGACAACACGGACGCCCCATCATTTGATATTTTCTTTCATGAGCCTTCTCGTTTTTATACTCTAGTTTCCTAAAGTCCCAAGAGATAATCTTGTGATTTTAGTTATAAAATCTCTCTTTTTTTATCAAGGACTAATTCTCCCTTATCAGAGATTTATGTTTTTGGGATGTATGTGATTTGGATATTAGGAGATCCGAGCAAACATCATGCGCGCACTTCGCCTTTAACGAGCGAGATTTTACAACGAACTTCCCATATTTGGTGGAACGACCGGGTCAGACTGGAATCCTAAACGGAATCGCCCAAGCAAGCCTCGAAAATTTCGGGCTTCCGACCTCCCAGCTGGGCCTTTCAATCCTCCCCGCTGAGAAGTACAGTCCAGCTCGGGTTATAGCGTGCGTGGACTGGACCGCTTTCACAATACGCAGCGATTCAGGGCCCATGGGCCTCAAAGTATCGGGTGCAACGGTGGACTTAGGACCATGGCACCTAATGCCCCTCCTTTTCTCCTACAGTCTTCAGGCTTTCTCTAGTCGTGAAAACATCATGTTGTTTTTTTTTTTCTTAAATCTCTGACTTGGAAAGTTGAAGGGATTGACTGATGTGATGCTTTTGTGGGTTTAAAGCGCTTGGGGAACGCTCTCTCTTCCTACAACATTTGTACGGTAATTCCACTGTGGTCGACGACGTGTTTATCAGGCCCGTGGCAGCTTAATGCGTTTATCACGCCTCTACTCCCTGCCATCAGGGTGGGCTTGGCGCGCTCGCTGCCATAGTTTTTTCTAACTTCGCACTTCTCACTTCTTGTAGCGCTTCTCGCGAACTTCTTTGAAGAGTTTCAACAGAAATTTGTCACTTCGACAACTTTCAATTTTCTCGGTGAGGTTCAGAATTCAAACCTCGCGCTTGTCAAGGTTAGCCTGGAGCGCCCTTGTGACTTAGGCTTTTCCCATTAGATCCACCGAGGTGCTCGGTTCGCGTTTCTTATGTTTTGTCATTGGTGGGTGTTTAAACCTCCAGAGGAGGTTTTTTCTTATCTTTCAAGGGTTTTGTTTCCATTTTCGCTTAGAGGAACTCAAGATGACCCCTTTTTCTTACCCCAATTTTTTTGGCTTATAGAATGGCAAGAGGTCATAAAGAGGTTTCGACTAGTTAGGTTGGGTGTAGGAGGGGGACCCCTCGGGAAACGCCACTACAAGCAGTGTAGTTGCTGCTATGTGTGCAGAGGAATTGAGGTTGTACAACCAGGTTCTTGTTGAATTAAGTCTGGAGGTGTTAGATGGCTCAGCTACCTCAACTGTAGGGGAGGCGAATAACGCCATCTACTTCACCGAGGCGCCGCTTGTGGCTCCGCTTCCCCATCTAATCGCAGAAACAGCTTCTTGATTTTACTGGTATTGCTCGCACTTACACCTAATTTTTTCGGATTCTAACGGGTCGCTAGCGCAGGTTGAACTCTTTATACTAGCTGGACATCTCGCTAGTGGAGATTTGTTTTATTATACTTGTGTTGGGATTCGCCGCTTGTCTATGTCGCACCACGCCCTGATCAGATTTGTGGCCAGGTTCCTGACTTCCCCCAAAACAGTGCAAGCACCCTGGACAGGGGCCGAAGGCATGAGACGCCTCACTCTTCAGGGCTTCTTTTTGACGTGAATTAGTCCCACTTGTTCCTAGGTTTGTGTTAGTTTTGATGTAGCTCATATTTTCTTAGGTGAATCGTGTATCGATACTTCGCTGATGATTTACTGTGTAGGTGTGCGAGGCCGATCGGTCAATCAGCGGAGAAGGCGAGGCAGACCGCATCGCCGGTTGCTTGAGATCACGGAGAGGGAGCACAACCACGAGCTCCTTTTATCCGTGAAGAATCTATAGGTTTCGCGCCACCTTCCCTCATATATGCGCTGTTCTTCCCGCCCATTATCCAGCAACTGAAGCTCGCCAAAGGCAAGCACTTTGTTCTCAAGGGAGTCTCCCGGTTATTGTCGAGGAGCTCTTGTAGATGGAGTTCGCCTGACCCCTCGTCGGTCGCGCAAGGATCCGGGTCATTTCCCCAGCGGAAGAAGAAAAAAGAAGGAGAATCTTCGGCATCACACGAGATTTCGAGGTCGTGGATCTGAATCAACCCACACGAACAACAGTAGAGAGAAATCAACCGGTCGAACGTCGCCCGATCTTATTACGGCGTCCGCCGGCCCCGACCGTCGACGCGGATCCCCCCGTCGTCATCGCCCGGTCCCCCACGCGATGAGAGACTCAGGTTAACTTCCGTTGCTAAAGCTTCGACCAGTTTGACCCGCTCAGTACCCGTAAAGGCCGCGCCGCTGGCCGACGCCAGCTCGTGGCTCGGTGCGCCCCTCGATAGGTCGGGTGCTTAGCTCGCACGCTTGAGCTAATGGAGTGGGCTGCCTAAGGAGGGACGCCACCTTGATCGGCAAGCCCAAGCCATCAACTATTGAAGATCCTTCAACTGAGATTCTTCCCGCCGCCACACATCCGGCCGCCATCTTTTCCCCCCGCCAACTTCGCCATTTTCCAAAGTGGTCATGGCGAAATCCCACCGTACCGATAAGAGGTCCTACCAAATACATGCGTAGGACTAGATGTACACGGTAAACTTCATGACTTTGACTTGCATGACCCAACCGGGAAGTGTGGCTGAACCTCTTAATGTTGAATGTCGGCTTTATGTCGCGGATTTTTCTAACCTCGTGCCCTCCCCTGAAGAACATGGGACGCTAGGATAAGAGCCGTGTCGTAGGCTGGAAGATCTTGAGGAGATTCTGACTCACATGCTAAGGCGGCTGCCTCCGAGCGCCGTGCCCTCGAAGATTCCCTAGACAAGGCCAAGTCTCAATCTAGATATTAGGAATGGAAGGCCAAGGAGGCTAAGGAGGAAGCGTAGGTTGCCCGGCTTGCTGCCGTCGCAGCGGGCGATGCAAAGGCAAAGGCAAAGGCAAAGGGTGACTTGGCTAGGGTCAAGGATGCTCACGGCGGTGGGGGAAGCTGGGGCGTGGCGGAAGGGCTAGCGTGGAAGGTCGGGTGCGAGGGCGGAGTCCGCCTAGGAGTTGATCGAACTCTCCCTCTTTGGGCTTGAGATGGCTAAGGACGAGGTGTCTTCTCTCCAATCCCAAGCCGACAAGGACAAGGAGGCCATGGAGGAGGAATACTAGAATGCCCTGGAGGTCATCTTTGCTTACGGCTACGGGTGTTGTGTGTTCAAGCACAACATCTATGGAGACCAACCGGATGTTCCAAACGGTATGCCTGACTCCGCCTATTTTCTGTGAGGGGACCCATCAGCCTCCAAGACATATTTTCTCTAATCACAGACGTCAATTGGCGCATTTTAATGAAATATGAGTTCTGGTGCTCTTATGCATTGAACCTTTATTATTTTTCATCCTTTTTCATGACCATCGACTAGGATAGTTAACTATTTCAGAAAGCCACTAGGATAGTACATTCTTTCAGAGAACCACGAGGCTACTTCCTGAAAGCGACAGTAGGCTTAGAGCCACAAGTCTGGTCATTTGAAAGTGCCAGCAAGCTTAGAGGCACAGTTTGGTCTTTTGAAAATGCTAGCAGGCTAAGAGGCATAGTTTGGTCTTTTAAAAATGCCCGTGAGGTTAAGAGCCTGATGCGGTCTTTGAAAATATAGCAATTTAGAGTCACAGTCCTAGTCTTTTGAAAATGCCAATAGAGCGAAAAACCACGGTCTACGGTCTTTTGAAAGTGCTAGGGCTTAGAGCTCTGATGCAGTCTTTTGAAATGCATTGGGCTAAGCCATAGTCTGGTTGAAAATGTCAACAAACTAAGAGCCATAGTCCGATCTTTTGAAAATGACAGCGGACTAAGAGTCACAGTCTGGTCTTTTGAAAATGGGGATTAATCCAAAAAGTGAAGGAAATAATGTCTTTAAAGAACAATTGAAAGAGAATATTCTAAAGGAAATTTTATTAATATTCCCTTAAAGAAAACTTTACTGGTAATACCTTTTAAGGTGCATAGCATTCCACATTCTGGGTATTAGTGCCTGGTCTAGTTTATTTAACGCGTACGACCTGGCTAGCCCAACTCTTACGATTACATATGACCCCTACCAATTTGGTTGAAATTTGCTAGCCGTTGGGTCAACCGTGTTTTCAAAGACTTTTCTCAAGACTAAATCCTTGGCTCGGAATGCATTTGGCTTTATACGCTTGTTGTATAAGTTTGCCTTCCTTTGTTGGTAAGATGCTATACAGATAGTGGCTGCTTCTCGGAGCTTGTATGCCATATCTAGGTCCTTAGAGATGGCTTCAACATTAGCCGTTCCAGGAAACTCATTTCGAAGCATGGGCATCCCGTTTTTGTAGGAATAATGGTCTCCATACCATAGGTGAGGGCAAATGGTGAAACTCCAGTCGGCTTCCGGCTAGTTGTTCTGTAGGCCCAAAGGACTCCCGGTATCTCGTCTACTTATTTTCCCCTAGCCGAATGCAGACGCTTTTTCAAAGTCGTCAAGAGAGTCTTATTAGACGCTTCTGCTTGGCCATTGCTCTGTGGGGGTTGAGTACAAGTTTCTGCATACTTTGCTGTCAAACTACGGTCCATTATCAGTGATGATCGACTGGGGTATTTCGAACTGACAGACAATATTCTTCCACACAAATTAGGTGACGTCCTTGCCTTTGATGGAAGTGAAGGTTTTAGCTTCTATCCATTTGCTAAAGTAGTCAGTGGCAACTAATAACAACTTTTTTTGAGCTAGGGTGGTAGGTAGTGGTCCAACTATATCAATTCCCCACTGAGCAAAGGGCCAAGGGCTTGTAATGGTGGCTAGGTCTTGAGCTGGCATCCTTGATATGGGAGCTTGTCGTTGGCAGTGGTCGCACTTCTTAACATAGGTGGCTACGTCTGCTTTCATGGTTGGCCAATAATACCCTTGTGTATGGGTCCTGTGAGCCAAAGTCCTGCCACCCGAATGGTTTCCGCATACCCCTTCATGGAATTCCACAAGTATATACTGCCCTTGTTGAGTGGTGAGACACTTGAGATACGACCCGTCCAGAGACCGCTTGTATAATTGCCCATTTAACAAGGAAAATCTTGCTGCTTAGACCTGGATCTTGTGGGCTTCAATTCTGTTATCCGGCAGTTCTCCCGAACTCAGGTAATGCATTATAGGAGTTAACTAGGAGGGGCTCGCCTCATCTATCTGACTTACTTGATCGGTTCGCGATAGGCGGCCTTCGGTAGTAGTAGATTGGGAGAATGCTTGTCTCTTTCTTGGGATGGATGTGGCTCTTGTGTGATGAGTTTGCCCTTTCATTGAATCCTTGGGATGTGTTCTGTAGCTTTTAAGTGCAAAACCCTTAGTCATTTGTAAGCAGACCTACATGTAGCCATCTACGTTGGTCTCGCGTTTTCATATCCTAGTTTACTTGTTTCCATACCGGTGGTCACACGAGGGGTTTTTCGATGGACGTGAGAGATGTCAGACGGATTGCTCTGTCCGACCTGGTAGCGAATGTGAAGTCAGCCTGGCCTTGCTCCCTTTTCCTGATTGGGCTTTGGCTATGTGGAATTTCGACTCCTTAGTTTGGGATCATCCGTTAAGGATCCTGACCGTGATATACGGACCATCGGGTGGGGTGGTTTTGTGAAATATGACCTACGCCCCTTGGCCTTAACGGTTTTATGGCGGATACCGAGCTCACTTGCTTCCGACAGCCATGGACCATCCTCCCGGCGAGTGGCTTGTATGGTGTTTTGTAGAGGGAGATTGGTCAGCACGGTTATAGGGTGTGCTTGAAAGTAGGGGCAAAGCTTCTTAGTTGCCACACATAGGGCCAGTGCCGCTTGTTCTAGACGGGTCTATCAAGTTTTTACTTATGTCAGGGATTTGCTTATGAAGAATATCGGTCTTTGTTTTCGGTTTTCGTTTTCTTTGAACAAAGTTGTGCTCATTGAGACCACGACCTTTGCTAGGTAAAGATGGAAACATGTCCCACGCCTTTGGGCTGGTCGGGGATTAGTGGCTGAGTGTCGGCAGTTGCCATGGCTTGTCGCATTCCTCATTCCACCCGGTTTGTTTGGCTCCCTTTAGGGTCGTAAAAAATGGTCTCAACCGGTCTGTAGAACGGGATATGAATCGCCCGAGAGCCGCCAGCCAGCTAGTGAGTTGTTGTACTCTTTTTTGGGTGGTAGGAGCTTGAGAGTCCATTACCGCTTTGAGCTGGACGGGATTGGCCTCTATTCCTCTCTGGGTTACCATAAAGCCCAAAAACTTGCTTGAACTAACTCCGAACGCACATTTCAAAGGGTTTAGTTTCATGTCGTACCTTCGCAACAGCCTAAAGGTTTCTTGTAGATGCTTCATATGGTTGGGGCGTTCTTTAGACTTAACGAGCATATTGTCGATATAGACTTTCATGGTCTTGCCTATCAGCGGTTGAAATATCTTGGTTACTAACCTTTGGTAAGTCGCTCCGGCGTTTTTCAAGCCAAAGGGCATTACATTGTTACAGTATAATCCGTGCGGTGTAATGAAGGAAGTTTTCTCTGTGTCAAGTGGGTGCATTGGAATCTGGTGGTATCCAGAAAAGGCGTCCAGAAATGACTCAATTGAACATCCGAGGTTTTAGCATTTTAGCATGCCTTGCACTTGCTCCTTTCTTCTTTGGATAGGAAGTCACGGAGCCTCGTGAACTTCTACGGCCGATCCAGCTACTATTTCGGGGATCTAAAGCGATGGGTCCTTTTCTTCATGCGATCTGGGGCGTGATCATGATTACTATGCGGGGTGTGGTCTTTGAGGGGAGGATTCTCATAATTGTTCGCCCAGCTCTGCACTTGCATAGACAATTGATAACACTGCAAGTCTTGTGGTAGTAGCAAAAGGTCAACTGTGCGATTAGTTAGATAGCTGATCGTTTGATGGTAGGTCGAGGGGATAGCTTTCATCGAGTGCAGCCAAGTCCGCCCCACTATGGAGTTGTAAGGTCCAAATCTTTGACAACTGAGAACAAAATTTGCCGAGTGACTGGTCTTGCTGTTACAGGGAGTGCGACGTTTCCTAATGTTACGGTGGATTATAGTTGAAGCTGAAGTTTGCCGGTTGAGTTTAACACATTCTGAGGAAAGCTTCATCTGTTTAGTTTAGTAATTGCAATAAGTCTGCCCTTGCCGAAGTCCACAGTACCGTGTATCAAACTATTAATACAAAGAGTGTGCACTAGTGCATCATAGTGGGGTACAATGACCTTATTTGGGTTGACCTGGGGAAAGGATATGGGGCCATCCATTGGCTCAATTTCTGCACGGCTACCTCCTAGGTGGATGACATTCACCCTGACTTTAATTGTGGTTGCTCTCAAGAGTTTCTTCTGTTGGCACTTTGATTGATGCTAGTCGTCAGAAGAGCTGCCCAGTATTTAGTTTATGGCTGGTCTAGACTCTAGCGGGGCTACTGCGTCGGCTGCGATTATGTCTGCATCTTCCCTTGGTTCCGACCCTTGGTAAATTTCTTTAAAATACCTCTTGAGGTGCCCCGCTTTGATCACCTTTTCCACCGAGAACTTTAGACTTCGGCACTTGTCGGTCTCATGCTCATGATCTCTATGATAGTCACATCACAAAGATCTGTTTCTTTGGGAAGGATCCGTTTGGATCGGAGCAGGCCATTTAAACTATGACAAGTTGCGAATGGCGGGCAATAGCCTCTCATAAGAGACGTTCAAGGCGATAAATTACAGGGGTTCCCTCTTCTTTTGTGATTAGTCACGGGATCGCTTCCGGTCTCTGTTCTGACCTTCCTTGGATTTGGAGGGTTGTTTTCCAGGCTGATTATTTCCTTTGGTCGGTTGGCTTGTGATCATAACAGTTTGGGTTGCATCACATATATTGTCCTCCAGCATTGAGTACCTATCAACCCGTCTGTATAATTCTTTCATTGTTGCTGGCAGGCTTAAGGATAGTGATTGGAAGAAAGGCGTAGATGGCGTAAAGCTTCTCCTAAAGTTCTGGAGAATTGCGTCCATGCTATACAACTCTATCTGCTGGACGGCTTGCCCAAACCTCCTTGTGAAGTCACAGATTGATTCTTCTTCCTGTTTGAGAATTGTTTGTAAGGAACTGATGTTTCTCTTTTGTCGCACTGAGTAGAGATACCGTGATATGAATGTGGCCCGTAGTCGTAGGCAATTTGTGGTAACACGGAGCTTGTGAAACCAAGCCAATGCTAGCCCTTGCAAACTGGTTGGGAATACTTTGCATAACAGCTGGTCGTTACCAACATTTAGAGTCATTACTTGGTTATAATGGAGCATATGGTAGGGATCAGTCGAGCCATCGAACGTGGTGAAAGTTGGAATGGCAAACCCACGGGGCGGCTCGTAATCAAGGATGTGTTGCCCTAGGGGTGAAGAGAGTATATCATCGGGTCTCCGAATGAAGGTCGTCGGTGATACGTAGAAGGTTGGTGTTGTACTAAAAGGATCTGGCGGGCTATCTTGGCGGCGTGTGCGAGAGGCACTATAGCGGGTTCCACTGAGGCTTGACTTAGTTGGTCTTGTCTTACATGCGCTTCTCTCCTTGCCCGTCGAGATGCACCACTAATAGCGTCGCTAAAAGCAGGGTGAGGGGAAGGCCTCTTGCGCGATCTGGTCCATATCTCTCAGAGTATTTTTCTTGGCCGAGATTCGGGGGATATCACGGTTGCACGAGGATGGTTCATCGTCCGTTGGGGTATTGTGTCGTCGAGTTTCGCGGGCCTTACGCTTTATCCGCGGGTGATTGATGCGTCATCGTGTCGTTATCTACGTGCATTTTTCCCAGATTGCGACTTTCAATCTGGGCTCGTGACTAATCATTCTATCGTCTTCGGCACGACCTTGCTGACTCTTCCGTTTGTCTTACTTGTTCCTTGTTTTTCTCCGTGTTTTGGCGACAATGGAGAATAGATCTTAGCGGTGGTTCGCCCGGAATGTTGGGTCATTGGGCTTACCTCGTGTGAGTTAGACGTAGGATGGGGATCGCTCCAGGCTTTAGGCGTTGAAGGGGCGCCAGCGGAGTCAGCAAGCCCGACTCTTTGCGATACTAAGCGAGACATGTTTTCCTTTCCATAGATGGCGCCAATTGTGGTTACCTGGATCGTTTGATCTTCAGGGTATCAACGACGTAACGTGAACTTGCTGAAAGTGGGATCTAGCGACGATGGGCCGACCACCTCTCTGATGATTAAGTCAGCAAAAACACGGAGGGGAAGAAGAAGAAAGTTGGCACAATTGGGGTTGCATACATTTTCCTCATGGGGAGTCTTTATGTTTTATACTCGAGTTTCTCCTTGATTTCAGGAAAGATAATCTTGTGATTTTAGTGATAAAATCTCTTTTTCCTTATTAAGGACTAATTCTCCTTTATCAAGGATTTATGTTTTTTGGACATATGGGATTTGGATATTAGGAGATCCGTGGGTAAATATCCTGCGCGTAATTTCTACCTTAATGTATTTATCCACAACGAACTTCCCATATTTAGTGGAATGACCGGCTGGGGGACTTGGAATCTCAGACGAATCGCCTGAAGCAAGCCTTGAAAAATTTGCCTTGGCCCTCTCAGATGGTCTTTTTGGACCCTCTTATTTGAGAAGTGTCCGCTTGGCTTAGAGGCGGTACGCGGGATTGGACCATTTCACAATACGGGTCAAGTGGACTCTAGGCCCATAGGCCCTAGGCCCATTGAGTAAAATGTTCTAGGGACCATGGCTCTTGCAAACTCTATTTGGCCCCCACCCTTATAGCCAAGACATGAAGTTGAATTACTTATCAATTTTCAATATGTCCTTGATGTCGATACGCATGATATTTATATTAAATTCAAATCCTATTAACTTGGTCTTTTAGGAAAATCGATAGTTTAACAAGGTATTAGAGTTTGGTTTAACGAGAGGTTGTAAAATTCAAAAAAGAACTAGTTACATTTGTTTGTTTGTTTATTTATTTATTTTTTTTGCACGTTAGGGAGGGTGTTGTGAAGTATGATATTCATATTATATCCAAATCCCAAATCTTATTATAAAGCTAAATTCTTAGGTAGCGTTTGTTTTTTTATTTATTTTACTTAATGCTGAATAGAATTTTTGTTCTGAAAGATGCTTAATATGATTAAATAATTAGTCGTTTGTTTTTCTTAAAAAAAAATTATCTTTTAATTTTTATCTAAATTTTGAAATAATAAATTTTTAAATAAAAATTTAAAAATATATATTCTTTTATTTAATTAGCATGAAACGGATCATGAGAATTTTAATTGAATCATAAAAAATATGATTTTCTTATATTATAATATCTAGTTTTTTCTTTATACAAAAACCATTAAAAATATTTAAAAAAAAAACTAAAAGGTAAAATATTTTTGACTTTTTCTATTTGGCAAAAAATTTAAAAACATCAGTAATAAATCATGAAAAAAATATAAAAACAAAGAAATTGAATGTTGAAGGTTAAATAGTTTTCAGTAAAAAGCTAAAAAACAAGTTTCACCATAGACATAGACCTTAACACTCCAATATGTTTAAGCCTTTTAAGGGATTCTTATGCCATCCAATCATATTTGAAGGAATTGATTCTTCAACTCTCCCTTCTAGGATCTCCACTCTCCCATGTATTGATCTTAACCTTCCTAATTCAGCATAAAATCATTTCATCTCTTTCACAGCCATAACTTCGTAGTTGTAGAAATGTGTGATGCCCCAATTTCCGGGGTCATTTTTGTACTCTTTTTTTTTTTTTTTGAACAGGAACCCGTGAACATTGCTCATGTACAGTGTTCCAAACAGTGCACAACACTATACATTGTCGTAGATAGGTCATGTGCGCCGTTACACACTAAACACTTGTCGTCTGTTGTCATGCGTTGTTGTTGCAAGCGTCTTTGTGCGCATTGTCGCCGCGTTATCGTAGCCCGTCCGCAGCTAACTCTCTATCGCTCTTGTATTGGCGCTTTCGCTCGGTCGGCGACACTACCCCATCATTTCGGCCACTGTGACCCGAGGCCAAGTCCGCGACACGGTCGACCATCTCAGCGACGGAGAAACTCGTATCGCGGCAATTCATTCTCCTTAAAGCGTCTCGATTGCGACCGCAGATTGGTCGCGACCCTAAGACCAGCCTAGAGCAACATCTTTATCACGACATAAAACCTGTGTCGCGACACACCAAAAGTCCCAGCTGCCCATGGCCTTGTCGCGACCTTAGAGTTCCTATCGCGTGATGGGCAAGTAACCTTATTAGCAGCATAGGATGTGACTGCATCACGGCAGAAAGAGCCTTTTGTGCGACCCGGATACCACGGTCGACTAAGCGATCGCTGACTCAAAAAGCTTTGGTCAGCGACATGGGATATGAACTATCTGTCGCCCAACATAGGAATTCTGTCGTGACGAGAGAACTCCAGGCACATCACGATAACCCTACGGCGCGCCCATCGCGTGCGACAGCGATCGTCCCATGCCTTTACTCTCTATCAGACACCACTTTCGGAGTCGTGACATGGTGGAAATGAGCGTGACCCATCATTTCTCTCCTGCGTTTTCCTTGGTTCTGGGATTCCAAAATCACAATAAATTAACCTTATTACTACAAGGCTACTGGAATCTGGAAAACTTGTCAAAATGTATTTATTATACGGGTCTTCTACCCAGATTTTTACAAAATATAGAAATAAGACCGTCGACCATTTCTTAAGCCTCTAAGGCTTTCGGTCGTCCCGTCCTCGAGTGCAGCCGGTCTTTGAAATAGTTATTCTCACGGCGGGGTGAGCAATACTGTGGATTGATTCCCTGCATTGGGTTGCTCCCCGCTAAATGCTCATGCAATGCTTCAACCACACACACATTCGAGTAAAATTATGCATGTTCCTACGGGTGTCTACATATCTGATCCCATGTCGAGTCTCACAAACTCCCTCACACATGCTTGTGCCATGTATGAAAATCGTTTCCCAAAACAAAGATGTTTGTTTAATTTGTGGACAACCCTCCGATATAGACGATGGACATACTCCGATAAATAATATTGTGAACAACCCTCCGATATTATGGTGGACATACTCCGATAAATAATTTTGGCCAACCCTTCGATATATTTTTCTCCAAAAAACCATATAATGCACTTACACCTAATATTCTACGGTGTCCCTGTGCATATGAATTGCAATATGCCAATTCACACCAATTCATGTTAACATATCAAGCATATATATATTAACAAAATTTACACACAAACAATATGTTATTCATTCACAGCAATAACACAAACAACACCTGAAGTCACATGAGCAATGACATTGAGTCTGGAATTTGTCAAGGACAACTCTAGGGATTTCACCACCGGTCGATTTTGGAGCTGAATGAGCGACCATTTAGGCTGAAAAGCCACAACATTAGGATGACTGCAGCGAAAGATTAAAACCAGTAGGAGAAAATACTCTGCTCTTAGGTTGTCGAAACTACGACTGGTCTCACATGCGGCTACTGAGAGGTTGGTTTCCTCTTGCTCCGCACAGACGATGATCCGTCTTTGCAGAAATGCAGAGAGAAGATAGAGCCTCTCTCTGCCTTTCTTAACCCTTTTTCTTTCCTACTCTTCTTCTCATCCTTTGTTTGGTCCCGAGATGGGCTAAGTGGAATGTCCACTCATGCCACTTGCTAGCCTTTCATTGGCTCATTTGGATTACCTTATTCCTTTATCCATCTACTTTTGATTCTTACCCAATCATGTGTTGCCACATGTCTCCTAAAGGTCCCACTTGAGCCATTTGTTTGGAGCGTCTTGCGCTTGACACATGGCGTCTTGTGAGCCATTCATCGCGTATTGAAGTGTCTATGCCGCCTCGATGCCTCAGCGAAATTGTGTCTCGAATTGCTTGAAATCGACGAGTGTGGATTTCGTGAGATGATTTCAAGATTAAATCAGTTTTAGTCATCAGGATCTGAAAAATTTGAATTGCAACCGAAATTCTAGTCTTACTCTTCCTCGGAAAATTGGATTTTTAGGGGTTTCCTGAAAATTATCTGATGGTCGAGGTCACTTGTCCTCACGAAGGAGTGAGATGGTAAGCCTGGTGGGTTATTTCGTGCAGATCCTGTCTGTGGGAAGAGTTTGGTTTTAAAGATGTGTCGGGGTTTTGATGGATTCGGGTTTATTTTCTGGAGCTAGGGATAAGGTTGAGCGGGTTTAGATATTGTTATGTCCGCCTCGATTATATTTAAAAAATATTTTATTATTATTTTATTTTATATTATATTTTAATAATAATAATAATAATATAATAATAATAATAATAATAAATAATTTATAAAAATTCATATTTTTTTTATTTTTTATGAAATATATTAATTTTAATATAATAAAAAAAATCAAATGTAAACAGGGGTGGGTATGAGAATTTCTTCATTCCGCCAATCCGTCCCTTTTAATTTTTTAAATGAGATAGGTTTGAGAATTGAAAAAAATAAACGGAATAGGGTTGGGATAAGGCGGCTCTGTCTCGAATCTGTCCCGTTGCCATCCCTACGAGAAATATGTGTGGCACCAAAATATTGCTCCATATTGCAAAGAAATTTCTTCAAATCCTATTTGGAACTTGGAAAGTATTAAGGATAGAAAAATTATTTTCTCATGTTTGGTTTTATTGTGAAAAATATAAAAGAAAATTAAATATAATCAAAATTAATTTTACGTATTTTTAAATTTCTTAGTCATTATATAATAAAGATAAACAAATAAAATGAGGATGAATAAATATATAGAATCTTATTTTTTAATTTTTTTGTATTAAGTATTAAAAAAAAAGAAAAATCAGTACTTTACTCTTTTTTACTTACAAAAGTTAAATATTTTAGTTTTCTCAATTCAACTAAAAGTTTATAATAAATTATAAAAAAAAACAACTCAAAGTCGGAAAGTAAATTACTTTAAGAAAAACAAAACAAAACGTTTTCTTATTTTCTCTTGAAACTCATTCTTATTCGTTGCCCTTTGTTTTGCAGCGCCTGAAGAGCTGATGAGGGAGATTATTTTATCAAAATTCTGATGTTCTTCCTCTTACAACAAAGGTTGTGTCATGACCAAGAATAAAAATATCGGTTTTTATGGATATATAGATGCTAGATTTTTATGGATATATAAGTAGATATCGGTATTATAAATTATTCAAAATTTAAGATATATTTAATTTATATCATCGAAAATTAGTTTGAAAGGTATATGAAATAAAGAGCTTTCACATTTTCTCACATGCGTCTTAGTTTTTCAATTTTTGTAATAATTAGGTATAACAGTGTGGAGGTAGATATAATAATTCTAATCGTCTTTTGATCTTCTCCTTTTTTTTTATAAATAATTAATGACCTTAATTATTAAGGAAGACATATAATAAGTGATATTGGTATTAAAAAAAAACTTTTCATTTTCTCTCACATCTTTTTATCTTCTATTTTTTTGGCTCTATAATGAGACACTCATCTCACATATTGTTTTTTTTTTTTTTTTTTTTTAAATTTTCTCAAAAAATCTGTAATATCGTCGATATATCAGCGATATATTAGCCTCAAACCTATATATCGTTGATATAATCAATTTTTTGCCGATGTTTATGCCAATCAATTATCGATGTTGTATATTATATCGATTGACTTCGATACATGATATATCGGTAATATATCATCGATATATCGCTATGTTTTTATCCATGGTTATGAACACTCTTTTCAAAATTGAATCTACAGTCATCAACTTTTGCAACTTCTTTGTGACATTGATTTATTTGGAGCTATTTTTTGTGTAATAACTTTTATACGTAAGTTTTTGGGCGCATTTCAATAATTTTAAAATAGAAAAGAAATAAATCGATAATAATACCCTTATATTTTAAGGTGAATAAATAATTCCTCAAAAATTAAATAATTTTAACATATAAATAGCATTAAGGAATGACTCCAATGGTAAAAAGGGATGGGTATACAATAGGTTTCAAGCTCAAGTTCATATAAAAATAGAGTACAAACAAAATATTACAATGATATAATATATAGAATGAATAGATATAAAAAAAAACTAAAAGAAAATCTTAATGTATAAATATTCAATTATTTTTTATAAAAAAAGTTAAACAATTTAATATGTATAAATTATATTCTAAAAAAAGAGAGAAAAAATATATCCATTATTTCTATTTCAAGGTAGAAGAATAGTTTAAACTACTTTAAATTATGTCATAGTATGAAATAATTATAGGGTGAAAGGGCATTTTTGTTTGTCAACTATTCCACAAGTGTCCATATATCCCATTAACTAATTTTTTTTTTGTCATTTGTGTCTTTCAACCATGAGTAAGTTGTCAACCTAGCACCTCAATTATTTCTTTTGTAATTTTTACTTTTGTAGTATTTAAAATTAATATTTTTCCTCTTTTTCCCCTATGAAAAAGAAAAAGAATCGAACTGTTTGATAAAGTTAATATATTTTTATGATTAATTGACTATAATTCAAGGTATTCATATTTATTTACTATATTTGATTTCTAAAAAAATCTAAAAAAAAAGTTTTTCTAATATTTAGTTTTACAAAGAAAAAAATAAATTAAATTAAATTAAAATTTATTCAACATATGGTATGTTTTAAAATTATTTAACATTTATATAGATAAATAAATAAAATGACATAAAAGAAGTGTGTAGAAATAAAATATTGAGCTTAAATATGTTTTTAATTTAATTTATTTTTTTATACATCAACTTCATATGAATAGAAGGGGAAATTTTTGGTTTTAAATACCATAAATCTAAAAATGACAAAAAATTTTTTGTTGTTGGGCGATGACACCTAAGCCATAGTTTTTTTTTTAAAGCTAATAACTTTTAATATAAGGTAGTAAACTGTCTGTATCATGGACCCTCCTCTTCTTATGTCATGCCTTTAAACATTAAACGCTTTAACCAATTGAACTACACATGTGGACCACTCGAACCATAGTTGAGGGGGCAAAAATGCCCTTTAACCCAACAATTATAAGACCATTTTGTTATGAAATGAAATTCTATTTGTTTTTTTAAGTAAAAACACCGAATATGTTAGATTTAAGCCCATTGATTTGTGAATAAATACAAAGAAGACATAAAGAATGTAAAATACATGGTTCACAACGGTATTATGAAAAATAATTGTATTTCAGGCATATTAGTATTTAGGTACTATCTTAATCAATTATAGGTACTATCTTGATACTATTCAATAACAGGTATTGATTGAAATTAATTCATCATTTTTTATCTCTTATCTACTTAGATTGCTAACCATAGATTTATAAGAATTATCTTCTTTGATCATCTTGTTTAGTCCATTGTTTACCCTTTATTGAAATTATAGAGCTATACAACTAATGGTATGAGAGCCCTAGGTTTTGATAAAATAAAAGAAGTAATAATATAATATTAGTATTATTATTTTAAAAATAAATTATCAAAGAGTCTTAGAGGATAATATTGAAGTTTATAATTTAGGATAATTCAATACAAAATTTTGATTTAGTGATGAAAATATAAACTATATAGCGAGAGTTTGCTATAATATAAGTATGATAGATCTAAATGAAAAACATAAGATAAAAGAATTTAAAACTGAAATAACAAAAACAATAATAAAGCTAACAAGAATCATAATCATATCATATCGAAGAATTTAAATATTATAATTATGAGAAAAATCATGAAACAATAAGATTATTAAATAATATAAGAACATTTCTAGAATCCTTATGATAAGATTATTCAAGATAAGAAACCTAAGTAATAATTAAAGAAAGTATAAAATATGAATCGGATCATATTTTGGAAAGAAAGTGATAAATGTTTGAATAGTATAAGAGTATTGATAATAGTAGAATAGGTACACCTTATCACAATTCAAAACGTGTAAAAATTGAAGGGAGGAAAGTCTTTGTGATAAAAGTAAGTACAATAATAGTCAAATAGTAGTCTTAATAGGGACAAGTCATTGAAAATAGTAATACCATATTAATTTTATATAACAATAAATTTATGTCATGAATAGTTGTGTCAGAGATTTTGAAATAATGAAGCTAATAAAAGAACAGGATAATTATAGCCGGATGAAAATTTGATATTAAAATCTCTAATTTATTATAAGTTAGAATTTTTTTATAAATGATTTGATATTAAAAATGATTCTTTATAAATAATTAGATATTAAAAACATTATATATCTTTAAACCTTAAATATCTTTATAAGAATCAATGATAATTATATAATTAGATATCTCATAAAAAATAAAAAAAGAAATATTAGAAAAAGTTAAGATATAAAATTTAAGAACAAAAATATACTTAATGGTTATAAACTTAGATTTAAATATGATAGAAGATAATACTGAAGAAGCTTATAATCAAGAAGAAAATTTTAGTAAAATATTTTATTATAATTTGAATAAAATAAAAAATTAAGATGAAGATTTTGAAAACTTATAAAATGAGTAATATAACAATAAGAGATTTATTAATGAAAATTATAGACAAATATATAGAAAGTAAAACACAAATAAAGCAAGATTTAACTGATAGAAAAATACAAAATATAAAGAAAACTATATATCAAATAATAATGGACTGTTTTGAAATTTGCTTACCTCTATTCAAAAAAACCAGTCCAGAAAAATATATAAAACTCATTGACATAATCATTCCCAATATAATATAAAATTATAATGAATACTTACCAATAAAAAATAGAAAAAATAAAACTTAGTAAAAATGGAGTGTTGGGTCATTATTTCTCTACGTGGGATAAAGCCCAAAACCCAATTTCTAAGGCTCCTTAAGCCTGTAGCATTTAGCAGGCTATGACAGTCTTCTTCATTCTCTCGGCGATTTTTTAGCAGCCACTATCAAAAGGCAAGTAGTCTTCCTCTTTCTTCGATCTTTGTCAGTTCCATAAGAGAAGCCGGAAGAGAGAAAGCAGATCCATTTTGAAGTTAGAGAAGAAAACACAGTTTTTTTTTTCTTTTTATCTTCATTGCCCAGATTTAACAATGGCTGATACTGGTTCATCTGTAGTTCGGATCGACCTGAAATCTGGAGGAGAGGTTGGTGACTTGTTGATCTTCTTTCATCGGAACGGTGGAGATCTAATTTTGGAGTTTCGAAGGTCATATTTTCAGTCCGGAGATCAGTGTCACAGGCCGTGGAGTTTTCACCCGGACAGTTTTCATCATCAGTCTGATCCCGATTCATCAGTGGTCTGATCGAGCTGTTTGTGAGCACGTTCTAACTCATTGATCTTCATTTTTGGAACGGTGCAGATTGGAATTGGAGTTCTGAACAGTGGTGTTTAAGTGTCCGAGAACAGTGACTATGTTTGTGAGATTTCTCTATTGTTTTATGCAAGTTGATTTGCATTTGCCAAGATTAAAATTTTGAGATATGATTGGTATATGCCTCTAGTTTTATCTAGAGAGAATTGTGTAACCCATTAATTATATTAGTGGAGGTGCTTGCGTCTAAGGGTCCCGTGGTTTTACTTCTTACATTTGGGAAGGTTTTCCACGCTAAAATCGGTTTCTACAGCCCATATATTTGGCTGCTTTCACAATTGTTATCGTCTATTAAATTGTTTCCTATTAGGTTCTCACAAGAGGGGATAAAATCTGGTTGTGCATTGTTTATGTTTATCCCATCATGGAGAACCATCAAAAAAATCATTAAAAATATGATAAAAAAGATAAATACGAAATTTGTCTCCAAAAGATAAAAAAAAAATCAAAGAATATGGATTAAATTAAGAATGGAAAAAATTTGTGATAGAAATAATCAAACGAATAAAGAAATCATATATTGGATCTCCTTAAGGTCCAAGCTAACATGGAATCTAAAAAATTAGAAATATTAATAGAAGAAATATTAAAGGTTGTGAAAAGGACAAATAATAAGATGGAAAAAATCGAAGAAAAATTAAACAAATTAGAAAACATAATGATAAATATAGAAATACAACAAAATACTCTTATAAGTATAGGAAATGACCCAAAATATGTTAGAGGAACAATCGGGAAAATAGTAGAACAATTAATATTTAGAAAATATCCTAAAAGAACAATAAAAAATGATGACAAAGAAAAAGGAAGTGTAACACCCCAAATTATACTCTAGTAGTTTTATAAATACGTTAGCGATAATAAAGAACGTGTATTTTTCCTGATTTAAATGCTGTTAGAAAAATGATAAACCTAATTAATTCAAGAAGCATGGGTAAAATAAAGAAATGTCACATTAAGGACCCAAAGGTCATGAATGAAGAAGAGTCTATGCTTAATTAGAAATTGTCACAAGTTATTGTACAATTAGAATATGGAAGAGGGACTAAAATGTAAAAAAGGGGAAAGTTAAACAAAAAATAAGAAAAGCCAAACAAGGCCTTGTACATGAAAAGAAGATAAGACCACATTTGATCTCTTGAATGAGATATTTTCATTGAAACGGCAGCCTAGGCTTGCAGTGGGGAAGAACCAGAAATTGTGGGTCAAGCCTTTTCTCCTCATTTTTGCCTTCTCCTTTGCTAAAGAGAGAAAGAGAGTAAGAGAGTAAGAGAATAAGAAGAAGAAAGAAGAGAAAGAGAGAAGAGAGCAAGAGAAGGTTTCAAGAAAATTAAGGTTAAGGAACCATCCTAATCTCTCCTCTTTGTTTTGTTGTTTTTGTTGGTTCGAGTCGGGTTTAAAAGTCGGTTTTGATTGGATTGGTCAGGGTTCTCACTGAGAAATTCAGAGCAAATAAAACGTTGTAGCTTAGTGAGACAAGCCACAATTTTTTTTCTAAAACCCATGTTTTTGTTTTTGTCATAACTTGGCCATTAGCCATCCAAATTGGGTGATTCCAATTGGAAAAGAACCCTAAGAGGTAAACCTACAAAAGTATAGAAGGTACCAAGTAGAAAACCTAAACCTAAGTCCCCTGTTTTTGAGACTTAAGTGAAAATACAAGTAAGCTGTCGGGTTATCCTCTGTTTTCGTACAGTTTTGTTGTTTAGGTTATAAGTTAAGTTTCACTCATCCAAATTGAGTGATTCCAATTTTTGGATCACTCAATTTTTGGGTAAACTAGACTTCTAGGAGGACAATTTCCTTGGAAGAAGTGTATTCAAATTTAGACCTCATTGTACCCAGAAATTTGTCAAAGTGGAGCTCATCAGGTGTGAAATTCTCGTTATGTTTTGAAAATAGAGTAGTCCTTATTGTTTAACATATCTGAGTTTCTGTCTAAATTAGATGATTCCAATTGGAGAAGAACCCTTAGTACCGTAGCTTCAACTAACTACAAAGAACTAGTGTCAAATGATGGAGTTAAGACCCTTGAAATCGGTCTCACGCTACATTAAAAATTTGGCAAATGCACTACTTTTACCATTAAAATGCCATAACTTGAGTTGGGATGATTCCAATTTCTAAATAAAATATATTTATAGAGGAACAATGGAGTTGAAGGAAGCATGTTGAGATGTCGAACTCATTGTACCCTGTTTTAGGAGATGATTTTCATGTCTTCTACTATAGAATGTTTAAACATCCTAATGTCTCTTATATGGTTTTCTAGTATCTTGAGAGATGGTTGTGTAAAACCTGAGAAAAATTCAATTTTCTGAGAAAGGGTAAAACAATAATTTCAGTTGAAAATCTGAAATTTTTTTAGATCTCGGATGACGAAATGGACTTCACTGTTGGAATCGTCTCGCGAAATCTAGCTACCACGTCAGATTTCGTCAAATTATGAGATAGTTGAAATTTCACGTTTTACGAGGCACCGAGAGTTACGAGTGATACTTGGCACTTGTTGAGTGGCTCACATTGAGCCCCATGTCAAGTAGAGACCAAGTCAAACCAAAGCTCAAGTAGAGCCATGTGTCACAAGCTAAGAGTGAGGAAAATCCAGGTTAGGATAAGTACGCGGAAATCCAAAGAGAACCAATGAGAGTGTGACATGTGGCATGAGAGGACATCCCACTTGACCCATCTTGGACCTACCGGTGGGATGGGGAGAGAGGGGGAAAAAGTAAGAGAATGAGAAAAGAAAGAGAGAGTTTAATTTTCCGGCAGTTCCCAGCGGAGCAAGAAGAAAGTATTTCTCAAGGATAAAGAGCTACAAGTAGAGACGTCAGAGTTTCACAAACCTGGGTTATGAGGCGCTTTTCACTACTGTTTAACTTCGTCAAGAACCATACGAATGGTTTCCACGTATTTGGGGCCTAATACCATTTCAGCCCCAAAGATTGGGACTAAGTGCTAGAGTTTCGTGGACTGCTTTCTGACGCCTGGACTGATTGTTTTGGCAACCTAAGATGAATTCAAGCCGTGACTATCGATTGGCCCATGCGTATATTTGCTTGTGTTATTGCTGAAGTTGAATAACATAATGGTTGTTTGTGAATTATGTTAGTTTATTCATGCATGACATATTAACATGAATTGGTATGGAAATGGCATATTGCATTTCATATGCATGGGAACACCATAGAACATAAAGTGTGAGTGCATGACATGATTTCGGAGGGTTGACCAACAATTATTTATCGGAGTATGTCCACTATAATATATCGGAGGGTTGTCCATATAATTATTTATCGGAGTATGTCCACAAATATATATATCGGAGGGTTGTCCACAAACAAACAAATATCTTTGTTTTGAAAACGATTTATCATACATGGCAAGTTGCATGTGTGAGGGAGTTGGTGAGGACTCGAGGTATGGAACGGGGCATGTAGACATTCAAGTAGGTATATGCATGATTTACTTGAATGTTGTGTGGCTCTTACTGCATGAAAGACTTAGGCGGAGAGTAACCCATGTAGAAAATTCAACCATCAAGTATCAAGCCACCCCGTCGTGGAAATAATTTTGTACGGAGGTACGCTGGGATGAAGCTCATTCGAGACCTTAGGAGAGAAGAGAAGGCCAGATTTGGCTTTATTTTGTATTTTTGTGAAAATCTGGGTAGAAAACCCAGTTTTGTACTATGTAAAGAACAAGAGTTGTAATTAAACTCGTATTTTGTATAATAAGTACATTTTTGCGAGTTTTCCAAGTTCCAATGGCCTTTGTAGTAATAAGGCAAATTTATGGGATTTTATAATATGCTAAAATATGTGCAGGGGCTAAAATGGGGGAAGCTATCGCCATTTTCAAGCAGGGAGGTCGCGATAGTAGGGGTTACCTAAGGCACGACACGTGCCATACAAGACGATCAACACCGTACTGGCGATCGCGGCGAGCCTGGAAGGCTTGTCACGACAGCTCCTCGCACTCCTCGGGTCATGATAGAGAAGGCTAACCCTATGTCGCGACAGGGTTTTGGGCAGCTCAGTCTTGTGTGTGTCGCGACACAGATTTTTGTGTCGCGACAGTGGCACTCTAGTGTGAAACTGGAGTATGTCGCAACAGAGTTCCCTTCTATCG
Source organism: Tetrastigma voinierianum (assembly GCA_016808115.1). Taxonomy (NCBI): domain Eukaryota; kingdom Viridiplantae; phylum Streptophyta; class Magnoliopsida; order Vitales; family Vitaceae; genus Tetrastigma; species Tetrastigma voinierianum. Next base: position 470,975 of record JAEQBH010006801.1, read on the forward strand.
CGCATGGTCGGGTCGATTGCGTTGGCGGCACGCCTTGGTGTTGCGACAGACTGGCTGGCGGGCGCAGGTCGCATGCCGCGGCGCGAATGTAGCGCGCAACGCTGACGGAGCGTTAGCGCCGCGATGTGAGCGCGAACACTGCGATAGCATGCGCCGCGGCGCGATGTGAGCACGCAGACAGCACACGACAGACTGCGGATGCTGCATTGTGTCAGATCGCTTTGGATCACCGCTCATGGATACCGCATACGAACGCCGTGGACATTGAGTTGCTCTTCGCTTGAATTTTGTCACCAAACGCCGCGACGCTGCGCCGGGTCCTGATCCTCTTCTCTCTGTCATCTCCACAAAGCTTCTGAAAACCACCATTTTCACCTGTAATGCACAAAAGACCTAAAAATCATATATAAGGCAATAATGCACTTATTAATATATAAAATATAACTAAAACCATTGAACAAAAAATCATTTTTTTCGGCCGATATATCGCGAAAAATCGGTTTTAGACCGGCATCGAGAAGAAAAAACAGAGGAAAAATCGATTAGAGGAAAAATCGGTAAAATCGCCGATTTTTTGTTGAAAAATCGGAAAAAACCGATTTTTCCATTGAAAAGTTCATGACTATGGAGCACAACACAGGCTGGAATTTCGAAAATATCGATAAAATATTGTAACATTTCCAGAATACCTGTGAAATATCTGGTAATGACTATTTTCTTTGACTTCAAAATTCCATAAACCCATAAAATCATACAATCTCTTTACAAACTTATCAATACACATCCAAGCTCCATTTAACTCTCAAATTATTATGGATTTATCTCACATTTTGAAGATCTTATTATGAATATTATCTTCATCAAGATGGGATCCCTTCATCAAATAATGTAAACGGAGCCACATAGGTCTTCATTTTGGTTTAAAATTATTGTAATGTACTTCTCGATAAATTATAATGAATATTGTTTTCTAATAAGTGTATATTTGTTTATTTATGTCTTTTTTTATAATTCAACAAAGTAATACATGAATTTCAAAGTATTTTTATTAATTTTCTCTTTACCGATATTTTTGTCAAAATATCCACCGATATTTACTGATATTTCCGATATATCCATAAAATCCAAGTACCGATATATCCGTAATTACCAATATTTTGTTCCTTGACTAAAGCGAAGTAAAGACGAGGGTATGACATGAGTGTTTTGGACACTCATCAATGGTTTTGAATGAGAATATTTCAAGATAAAGCGGAATCAAGTAGGCAAATGAAATCAGACATATAAATTATAAGAGAAGTTGTTATATGAAATTGTGTATTACTGGACATGATTATGATAGTTTATGATATGAAATCGACCACATTAACATAAATACAAGCATGTTCTCGATATATGAACTACGTAAGACGTTAGGTGAATCCCGAGAATATGAGCATGCCGCCTTATGATAAATGTGATACTATCTCACAAGTATAAACGACAATGGTCAAGAATTATCGTGATATGAATACATGGATTGTAATTATCCATGATAAGATATGAAAGTCTAATTACTCTAACCTCAAATAAAACTTAATAGTTCGATTTAGTCGCTTATGTTCCCTAGTAAATGGATAAGTAAGCATGCCTATTAGGGATGCAGATGTTGCAACATATAGATATAATCAATTCGTTTTGTCATTACAACGCCCTGCTTTAAGTCATTACAATGACCCCATGGTCATACAAGCATAATATGATAGAGACTATTGTCCGCATAAAGGATAATACCTTCGGGTATATACGCTCTTTCCCGTATCCACTTTTTAGAATATGTGCATGCTATAAGTTGAGATGAAATTTTTGGAATGTTATAAGTGAAATATGAAATGATATGAAATGCAAATGTAATTGAATTATAAATGATATGAGAAGTAATATGTAATACGAATAAAAAAATAAGTTATGAAGTATCGTGGACGATTGTTATAAAGGGTCAATCCATATTTATGGATTCCCTTTAAATTCAAGCTTAGCATGGTGTTCTCCGATGTAGGTACCAAAGATGATGTTTGTGATATTCCGCATACAATTGGGCCAACACAACTATAGGAGTCCATCACAAGTAGGTTTGAATCGATTTTGTAAATGTAAATGTAAGAGTTTGGAGACAGTGTAAATGTAAAAGTACAAGTAAATGGGACTCATAATATGTGGCACATGACCTTGTAAATACCCTTTACGGTGGATGTATATGAAATATTTTTGTAGTTTATATTTAAAGATAATTGTTTAAATTATATAAAGTATGAGTTTATAGTTTACTATATTTAACTTGACACACCCTTTCCTAAGCAGAGTCAGGGTTGAAGTGTCACATTTAAATGATGATATCGAGCGAGGTTTAGGCGGCTCTGGAATAGAGTATATGATAGAAAAGCATGTGTTTAGTAATGTGTTGGCCTGATGTGGATGTCCTTGTGTTTTGTATAGATGGATCGTCCTCTGAATCCAACTAAAGAAGCAGCTGAGAGTGTTAACCTAGGAGATCAAGGGTTACCCGCTTCGGATCCTTCTGATATGTCAGAAGTGAGAGTCATGCCCTAACCGAGCCAAATGAAGCCTTGTTGAGGATATCTCAAGACATGGCTCGGGTATTGAAAGATTGATAGCTCCCAAAGCCCCGATAGACATGATAAGAAGACATAGGGTTGAGGAATTCCATGGGTCAAACATGGAAGAGTTCGATAAGCGAGAGATGCGGTTGGAAAGGCTGCGAGAATAGAGGAGGTGAGGATATACGATCAGTAGCATGTGTAGTTTCTCTATTGCAAGGCAGTGTTTATGATTGGTGGAAGCTAGTGTTGGGGAGTCCGAGGCTTCTAGATCCCATACCATAGGATTTTTTCGTCCAACAGTTCAGGGCTAAATATGTCTCTGATATGTACAGGGAGACCAAGTGGAAGCAGTTCCTGAATTTGAAGCCATGGAACTTATCAATGGTTGAATATGAGAAAGAATTCAGCCATCTTAGCAAGTACGCACCAGAATCAGTCCTCTCCGAGGCATTTTGGTGCAAGAAGTTTGAGGATGGACTAAATGTTCATAAAAAGATATCTGGCGCCTTTGACATTACTCTAGCAAGTAAATTTCTATCAGTTGGTTCAAGCGACAATGAAAGTAGTGAGATCTGAAGCAAGTAGCAAAGAAAGGTTTTAGAAGAAGAAGTTTTCAAGAGGAGCTTCTTCCTGCTTAAGGAAAAGAGCTAGGGAATCTCTAGCTGTCGAGGGGAATTTTCGGCTCTGAGGTAGAAGGCAAGGGCCTAATGTGGCTAGGATTCACGGTAGAGTGCTTAATTTTGGACAAGGAGAAGCCCTAGAGTGCCCTCATTGCCATAGACGACATTTGGGTGTTTGCAGATTATTGACAAGAGGATTCTTTAGGTATGGAAGCATAGACCATTTCATGGTGAATTGTCCTAGAGAGTCAGGGGATAATAGGAGTATGCAAGGAAGTGGCAGAGGGAGATCTGTTGCACCACCTTTGACTCGGGATTGAGGTAGGGGTCGAGGTAGCCCGATTTAGCATAAAGGATGTGGAGGTACAGTGTCAGAGACAATGGATCGTCCTATGCCTACAACTCCTGCACGACCATATGCTATGAAGGCTCGTGAAGATCAGGATGCTCCTAAAGTGATTGTTGGTGTATTTTCTCTATATGATATTGAGATGCATGCATTGATTGACCCTGGTTATACCCATTCATATGTATGCATTGAGCATGTGTTTGATAAGTTAACATCAGTGGAGAGATTGTTATATGATATGCATGTAACTAGTCCCCTAGGGCGATGTGTTAAGGTTAATAAAGTGTATAAGAATTGTCCTATAGTTATTCATGATAGGAAATTTTCTGTTGATTTGATTGCTCTACCATTTCATGAATTTGATTTGATTTTTGGGAATGGATTGGTTGTATAAACACCGGGCTATAATTGATTGTGATAAAAAGACAGTAGTGCTAAGATGTTCTTATCAGTCTGAAATGATAGTACATGGTGTTCGTTCTGGCTCAATGTCAATGTGATTTCAGCTATGCAAGCTCGACGATTGTTGAGAAAAGGATGTGAGGCCTTTTTGGCTTTGGTGCTTGACTGCAAGAGGTGAATCGGGTGGAAAATATTCTGGTTGTGAAAGATTTTCCGGATGTGTTTCCTGCAGAGTTACTTGGTATTACACCTGAAAGAGAAGTAGATTTATCTATTGAGATTTTAGGAAGGCTTCCTTACAGAACTTAATGCAAGGATGGCTCGCTTAGTTGAAAGAGTTTAAAGATTATTCTGAGCTTCTAGATAAAGGGTTTATCCAACCTAATGTTTTTCCCTAGGGTGCACCTGTTTTGTTTGTGAAAAAGAAAGACGACACTCTACAGATGTGCATTGATTATCGACAAATCAATAAGGAGATAGTGAAAAACAAATACCCGTTGCCGAGAATTAAAGATCTCTTTGATCAGTTAAAAGGAGCGAGTGTCTTCTCAAAGATAGACTTGGGATTAGAGTGTATCAGAAAATTAAGTGGAAGATGTTGATGTCTTAGAGGACAGCATTGAGCTTCGATATGGCCATTATGAGTTTTTGGTAATGCCATTTGGATTAACTAATGCACCGGCAGCATTCATGGATTTGAGGAATAGAGTGTTTCGACCCTATTTAGATTAGTTTGTCGTGGCCTTTATTGATAATATATTGGTATATTCCAGAGATGAGTAGGAGCATGAGAAAAATTTGAAAATAGTTCTACAGACTTTGAGAGATAAGAAGTTGTATACTAAGCTTAGTGTTCGTCTGTGAAGATATAGACCAAACCACTCAACTTAACACCTATATTGTGTACCTTTACAATTTTCCCTGCATCACACAACGTGGATCGAGTTTTCTTAAATTGAATAAAACTCCGATTTAATGTTCCGAAATCATAATAGGTTTAGTCTATGACACTACAAGTGCATAGTCATACAAGTAGTAAAATTGATGTAAGTCCGTGATATCATTCCCATAGAGATTGACTTGATTCTCAAAATCAACTACTCTAACTAGTCAAGATCCATACTATCCGATTCTATGTGACAAGCCACTAACTAGAAAAATAATTGTTCTAGAGAATACATCTAAAAGTAAAAGAAAGTCAATTTGCGATAATAGAACAAACAACAAAATTAAAATATACTGGACCGAATCAATTCACTGCGAAATAAACACTAATGTTAAGTATTGTGAAATGTTCAATTTCGCACCATCATGCATCGTTACTCCGCTTTCGCACGTCGGGATCAAGAATCGCCTAAGATGCCTAACAATGTGGTTGGATTTCTCCATAATTCATTGACTAGAGGCCCTTGCTTCTCTCGAAAACGAGGGTCTAACCAGTTACTTGTGCTTTGCATAATCTTAACAAGATCTAGGTATTTTTCTTTCTCAATACTTCATACCCATTTCTTGAGACTGCAGATTTCTTGCTTCCCAAGTAAGGGTTGTTGCAAAATTTCTACAACTTGATTGATGACTCATCCGTTAAATCTAGTGGATAGTTACATTCCCTTGATTAGATCTCAGCTAACACAAGCTCAAGAGCTTTCCAACATATTAAGGTGAAATCTCTGATTATTTAAATTGATAATTATTCCCATTCAACATCAATTATGAGTGAACTGATAATTTATCTAAGTGAACTCTCAGAGCTCAATAGTTCTTCAATGGTAGTCTAACATACCCACCAATTGAATGTTCCCAACTCTTAGGAATCTCCATCTCTGTGTCACTCAGAGGGTCTCCCGAAATCGTGAGCAGGATACATACTTCCTAAGGGTATTCTCGATACTACCATTGAGAACATATCCATTCAATAACACATCAACCAAATAAATTCGAATCCAGGTAATTCTCTCTCTAATTTATGCAAAAAAGAATGTAGCTAACAATAAATCCAATCTAGTAAAGCTGTGCTTCTTAATTATAGAATCACAATCTACAATGGAGTGTTGATCAAGAACATTCACTGTAATTGTAATTCCTTGGAAGAAACGAATTCCAAAAATTGTCTGAACTTCATTAATTCAAGGCCATAATTAGAAAAGAGAATAAAAATTAAAATCCAACTTACATTCTAATTAGCACTGTTCGGGATCCAAAAGGAAAGAAAAGAAAAGAAAGAAAAAATTCTATTCTACAATATACAGTGAGTCTTCCTCCTCCTCCTCCTAGAAAAATGGGTTTCGAAACAACTAAGTCGCTTTACTAAACTCCGTGATATCGCTCATTTATAACCTTCGCATATCAAAGCCCGATTCCAAGGCTCCGTGTGGATTTCTCTAAATTCAACGGCCCAACTCATCGTTCGTCAGGACTCGGCTTGTCACAACGAAAATCCCGGTCCTACCACGTCGTCGTGACTCGTGTGGAACCGGGTCGCGACTCTTTCACTCTCAGACTTGCAATTACCGAGCTACGACCGACGTTTTCCGCTATGATTGCTTCTTCATTGTAATTTGATTAGTGGTCGCTACATGAATTCCCCGGTTGCGGACTATGTTACTGGCCGCAGCGAAAACCCTATCATGACCCTCCTTTCTGCTTCAGAATTGCGTCGCTAATTTCAATTACGTCGCAACCTTACTGCAGATATATCAGATTTGTCGCGACTCGATGAATGTCGCGACCTCATTTATGTTGTCGTTTCTTTTCGTCATCGCTTCCTCTTTTTCATGTTCGACGCTATTCGCTGCCTCAGCCTTCAAGTAGGTCGTGACCAACTTTGCTAGTCTGTTTATTTTCTTCGACGTAGGGCCATCAGTCGCGACTAAGCAGTTTCTCGACCGCCCACCTTCACGCAATTTCAAAAGTATGTCTCGACTCCGACCGTTCTTCCTTTTGTTTAGATATCACGCGACCAATTCCATGTCGCGACATCATTTATGCTGCCGCATTATCGATCTTGGTTACGACCACGCTTTTTCTCGACCCTTTAATAACCCGGCTGCCGCGACCTCGCCTCTATGTCGCGACTGGCCGCCTTTGCTGTTTCCATCGTGATTTCAGGTCGTTAATTCTCAATTCGATGTCGTGGATCTCATTTCTTTTGTCAAGAATCGATTCTCGGGTCATACCCTTTTTCATGTTGCGACTTAAAATTGTTTGTCTTTTCATTGTCTTGTCTTGACATAGGATTTAGGTCACGACATCAATTGTTTCTCTCCTTGCTGAAAATTATGTCGCGACCTTAAAAGAATGTCACGACATCAATTCTCCCCATCCTGTCGCAACCTCACTTCTTACTTACAAATAATTTCCTACTCACCATCTTTCTTTTCTCGTCACACCTAGAAAGTGTGTCGCGACCGTAGTGGCCCTTCTTACTTTGTTTTTTGTGAGTGAACTCATACTTAGTCGCGAACATGTTTTAACCTGCTCAAATTTCATTTTATGTCGCGACATAAATCCCGTCGCAACTCGATTTGTGTCTCAGCTTACATTTTCACAAGAACATCAATTCTTCTCGTTGCTACCAACAATGTCTTCTTTCTATGACGCGACCTAGAAACGGTGTCGCGACATGATGGTGGCTCTTCTTATTTATGCTCTTGTCCCAGTTCCTTAAATGTAGTAGCGACATAAATACCTGGTCGCAATCTTGATTGGAGTCTCCAACTTATAATGGTTGCCGCAACCTTGGGAATCACCGCACCTCAAGTCCTTTCAAGATTCCTTCCCCGGTCGCGATATCCATTTTTGCTGCGACCAACAACGCTTTGTGTCGCACCTCAAAATGGTGTCAGCGACATAGAATCCTTCCTCAAGCCTCTTATGTCTCAACAACTTCTCCTTCACACAACAAATTTTTCATTCAAAGATACTATGACTCTCTCGGTCGCGAATTCCGATTTCATGTCTCGCTACCACCTGCCATTGAACTCCGTTTTCACTTATGATCCTTTGCCGCACTTTTCATTTTTGCCACAATTTCTACAAAATAGAAATTCGTAAATAATTCATATTTCTCAAGATAAAAACAAGCAAATTACATCAGAAGAAACAATTAGAAAAATGGACTAAAAATTCAATGAGTTTTTGACTCATCACTTAGAAAATGTGACTTTTGACTAAAGGAAGTTTCATTCCTAGGCCCTATCTATGTCTGCTGAGGGTATAAGAGTTGACCCTGCTAAGATTGAAACTGTGGTGAATTGGAAACCGCCTCGAAGTGTAACCGAAGAAGTTTCTTGGGCCTAGTAGGATATTATAGAAGATTTGTGAATGGATTTTATATCATAGCTTCTCCACTCACTAAATTACTCAGGAAAGGAGTAAAGTTTGAGTGGATAGATAAATGTCAAGATAGTTTTAAGCAATTGAAGGAAATGTTGGTCAAAGCACCAGTATTGACATAATCTACCCGGGGTAAAGAGTATATACCCTGTATAGTGATGCTTCAAGAATTGGTCTGGGTTGTGTGTTAATGCACGATGATAAAGTTGTGGCATATGCATCTAGACAATTGAAGCCACATGAACATAATTATCCTACACATGTTTTGGAATTGGCTACAGTAGTATTTGCTTTGAAGATATGGCGACACTACTTATATAGTGAAAAATACATAATTTATATAGATCATAAAAGTCTCAAATATTTGTTAATGTAGAAGGAGCTTAATTTGAGACAAAGGAGGTGGTTGGAGTTGTTCAAAGATTATGGTTGCATAATAGACAACCAAATTTTAAAAGCTAATGTGGTGTGCGTATGCCTTAAGTAGAAAGGCAATGGTACTTTCTGTTAATACAACACAAAGGAACGGAGAATAATATATGATGGAGCTTATATTACCACTAAAACGAGTATGTTTTTAGCAAATGATTATGATGCTCAAAAATGATAAAGAGATGGAAAAGGTACAATTGGTCGAGATGTTGATAAGACTCATTTTTTCAAGTAAAGAAGACTAAGTTTGTATTTCCAGAATATATTATGTGTGCCAGTTGATAATGAGCCGAAGAAAAAGTTGCTATATGAAGCTCATAATACGATATGTACCATGCATCCTGGAGGTAACAAGATGTACTAAGATTTGAAATGATATTATTGGTGGAGAGGAATGAAAAGGGATGTGACAAAGTATGTGTCCAATGTTCGACGCTAGCCGCCAGCAAAAGTCGAACACTGGCACCATCCGACTGCTAAATCCTACCCGATTCTACAAAGGGAACTGGGATAATATTGTTATGGATTGTGTCTGGTCTTCCTCTTACGCAAAGGAAGCATGAGTCTCAGAGTGGGTGATAGTTGATAGCTCACAAAGCTCCGCCATTTATACTTCGCTAAGATTGACTATTCTTTGGATCGACTAGCTAAGCTATATGTGGATGAGTTTTTGTGCGATTGCATGGTGTGCCTTTATCTATTATGTCGGATAGAGATATGCGATTTACATTGAGGTTCTAGAAGGAATTACAATTAGCCTTGGGAATAAGACTTAATTTCAGTACAACATTTCACCCGCAGACAGATGGACAGTCCGAGAGGTTGATTCAAGTGCTCAAAGATATGCTTTGGGGATGTGTAAATGGAATTTACTAGAAGTTGGGATAGGTATATTCCATTGATGGAATTTTCCTATAACAACAGTTATCAAACAAGAATTGGCATGGCACCATATGAGGCTTTGTATGGTCGGAGATGTAGAACTCCCTTGTGTTGGACAGAATTGAATGAGCATAAAGTGATTGGTTTAGACATAGTAAAAGAAACAGAGCGAAAGTTCAGGTTATTCGACAAAGGTTAAAGGCTGCCAGTGATTGATTCGTGTGCCGTAGAGTATCCTGAATCAACCAAATTTATACCTAATACCTTATCAGAAGATTGTTATACACAAGTAAAGATAAAGGGTTTCCGTGGATCGCCCATGGATGGGCTTTCGTGGAAATGGCTAATAATGAAGTTTAACACCGGTGATATCATTTCGATTTTGGGCTTTATAAAAGGAGGAGTTTTGTGGGTGAAAACTAAAAATAAAAAACACATCGAATATGGAAAGAGGTCCTCAAGTGTCGACACTAGGATTAGGTTCTTTTAAGCAAATGAGGGGGTTTCCGGATCTTTACCTCGTGTTGGGAAGAATGACCTATAGTCATCTCATGAACTGGATCTTCATTTAGCTATAAAAACCGACCCTTATTAAATTTCTTTGAAAATGGCATTCACTAGCCATTAATGTTCTCAGTCAGTAAAAACACAAGTCTCCTTCACTCACCTTCCAATGGCTCATAAATGATAACTAACAAACATCACTGGATCTAACATAAAGCATCCAATGAGCCCTTAAAGCTTACCAAATACTGACCATTCAAGGTGATTCGGAGGGACAAAAACCTAAAGTTGAAGAGAATAACAATAATGACAATGAATACCTGCGTGAAAAGCATGGAAACCCTTAGTTTACCTTAGGATCCTTCAATTCCATGGCCTTTACTTCAAGGAGGAAGGGGGTTTAGCCACTTATCCTTTTAGTTGTCATCCTCGAGGGTGTTCGACTAGTGAGAAATGAGAGAAACCGGGAAGAAATGAGAGCCGACATAAGCTTCCCAAACCAAAATCGAATAATGAAAAAGTTTCCATACAAAGTCTCATTCAGCTTTTTCAACCCATACCGTCAATACAAATTACTAAACTAAACAAGTCGAATAGTATTACAAAGGGACAAATGAGAAACCAAAAAGGTCAAAAGTTAAAGTAAAAGGGGTAGAGCAAAGGCGTGAGATTTCGCAGTTACGAAAATTCATACCAAGAACCCAGTGGCCGCAAAATTCAGTGGGTCGCGAATCAGCAAAGGCTCACGCTTCTTCTCGCTTCGTCTCGTTCCGTATTCTCGCTCTCTCGCTCGCGCACCAGGTTCCAATTGATTTCTTCATGCTCGAGTCGCATCCCTTATCTTCAATATTTATGTTTCAGAAAACTACAAAAATCGCTATAAATTGGAATAAGCATCGTTAGGTTCTTTAATGCCAACTGGGTCAATTTGGCTTATTACTACGCATAAAGTGCTCAAAACCAAGAGTTTTAAGAGTATGAAATAGCACTATTTGGGTAGTAATCACTCCCCCCAACCGACACATTGCTAGTCCCTTAGCAATGAAGGAAGAATAAAGCAAACAAAAGCAAGATGAAATATATATATCTATACAAAAAATGCTTTTCAAAATCACTAATGTGATAAAACCCAACTTGCATCAAAAGTCATCAAAATCCTACCTAATGACTATCTCAAGAGGAGTGTGTGCTATGAAAATTCAAGTATCAAAAGAGTTTCAACTCCTAAAGAACCAACCCGACACCTTCCACAAAAACCTAAGTGTTAATTTAACATGTTCAGTAATAAACACAAACCGTCCTCTTCCCCAACCTAAATTTTCTATACACAAATTAACTAACCTTAATACATCGACTGGGCTTTATTTTTACAACTCGCGGTTGTAGGTGCAATGTTGAGGGAGTCGAACTCACAAATGTCCATGTAACGAGGGTCCACTGATGACTCCCAACCAATTAAGGTTTAGGGTATCAAGTTATCAGGATCTCTCAACCACTAACTCTTCATGTTTTACCCCGGAATTTTAATGAGCTTGAGACTCTAGCACCTACAATTTGCTGAACTCCACCCATCCACCTGTGTAATGAGCAACAAAGTCGATGACTCCTAAACAATTGGTTTAGGGCACCGGGCTTTAAAGACTTTTGTCATATACCCCTTGGACTGTGCTCAGGTTTCCAAGCAAGTGTCACAACTTTTTCACTTTTTTTTTTCTTTTTTTTTTGAAGACTTATTGGTTTTTTTAGGGTTCCTAACCTATTAAAGGTGGTAAAAGGTATTAGGTCGGATTTTTTCAAAGTTTAAGAGGCAAGGCAGTTTGTTAGCTTATTATTGAAAACTAATGTGCAATAAAGTGTGTGGATAAATTTCAGCTGAAGAAAAAGGTTGAAGACAAGAAGAGTTTCAACAGTTCACCAACTCTTATAAGCATAGCACCACTCTAAAATCAAGAGTATCGAGACAAGGATTCAATTTCTCTCATTGCAAGTTGAGAATTAAAAAAAATTTCTGAGAAATCTGATGGGTTAATAAGAAACTGAGAAACTAAAAACATGAACTAAAAACATGTACTAGAAACTAAAACATGTATTATACTATAAAAAAACTAGAAAGCCATTCAACTATTCAAAACAGACTTGCTCAAAACATAAAGAACACTTCCTTCTTTAACTCTCCCCCCAATCGAATTCTACATTGTCCTCAATGTGGTTATGGAATGGAAATTTGAGGGAGGAAGTGATACCTCCTTATTGAAATGTAGCAGATTGTTGAGAGGAGGAACCACATGAAACAAGAAACAAAAGAGATGAAAAGTGTTAAACCAAAATATGAACAACACAAAATATGATCATGCTACAAACATGGAAAGCAAAAAGATAAAAATAATAGCTATTGCCGTTGAGGAGGTGGAATAAAATTTCGCCCAGTGTAAGAGGTCGAAGATCATCACCGGTGGGCCGCTAATATATTTGAAGCAAAATGGCTACAATATTTATATTGATGGATAGGAGACTTCTTAGGCTTTCCAAAGAGAACTTATTCACTCCATTTGGGCTTCAAATGATTAAGTTATGACTCTTGGTAGTTGAAAGAAGAAGAAAAGAGAGGTTAAAAGTGACCAGTTGGAGAATTTTGAAAATTACGTCTTTATTATAAGTTCTAAAGTGTTCTTTCTGGCTATATCTAGATTTTACACTCTCTAAGATTTCCAACAAGACTAAGATCACCTAAATTGGAGTTTGGATGAAAAAGTTATGGACAAAAAACTAGGGGCCACGAAATTCCTGCGAAATTTCATAGGATGCGAAATTTCGCAGCGCAAAAAGTCTTGCAAATTTTCGTAGTGCGAACTTGGCTTGCCCTGTTAATTTTGCACTACGAAATTTGCTGCAAAAACTGCTGGCTCTACGAAATTTCACAGGGGTTGCGAATTTGCCTGTGCTTTAGGTGCTGAACCTCTGGACCTCCCTACTTCAGGGAAATTAACCACAAACCTGCAAATGAAATCTAAAGATCAAATAAAATCAAATAAAAACCAGGAAAATGAAATAAGAGCTATAAATAAAGATTAACTTAAAATTAGAGAAAATCTAAAGAGAAAAATGAGTAAAACAAATGTAAAATAAAATAAAATGAAATAAAACCAAAAAAGAGGAGTGGACTCTGCAGTCTCAGGGGAGACTGAGTCCACTCAATCCATTTTTTTTTCAAGCCCTATATGGTGGTGTCATGAATTGGGTGGTGGCCGAGGAGCGATCGGGGCAATAATTTTCATCAAACTCTCACAGGCACATCAGGTACATATGTGCATGCCACAAGCTCCTCTCAGCTTCGAGCATAAGAGCCCTTCCCTCACAGCTAATCAGAAAACTCTCCGTTCTGCTCCTCCGATGGTTCCGTGGTTACGCTAAGGAAAATGTCACCCAGCATCATGTTGCCAAACGTAGTCGCGATGACTCCATTCCGGCAAAGAATTGATGACGGTATTCAAGGTAGCCAAGAATGGCCTCCCTAAGCATGATGGGCACATAATTGGCCCTATAGCCACGCTCCTGCATCGAGAACAACGTGAGTCCATGTGATAATAGAATTTATCCATTCACCAAAACATCTTCGACTATCCTTTTAATATTTTTTTACTGACTCGTCCGCCAAAGACAAGGTGGATGGGTAAGGCTTTAATCCTCCCACTTAATCATTAGACCGAGTAGGCAACAAATTGACACTAGCCCCTAAATCTAATAATGCCCTTTCTACACAAGTTCTAACAAATGGTAGGAGATCCGGATCTTTATATTTCATCAGGGTCTTATCGATGACGGGAGCTCACTCTTATTCCGTCAAGAAAGATGTTTTATTCACATTCCATCCTTTTCTTTGTGCACACGTGCCTGAGAAATTGCATATGCTGGACCCGTTTCGATCATGTCTAGAAGAGGATATTAATCCTTCACCCGCCCTCAAGACTTCAAAATCTCAGTCGGGTTGTTCACCCCCGCTTTTGGGTGCTCGAGGAAAGTGGCGCGGAGGCATGCCTCTTTTTCATCATATCCTTTGGATCGCATTTTTCGTGCCCTCATCTCGCTTCCTTTCGCTTCATCAAGTGGCTTAGAATTGATCATCAACCTTTACCACTTCTCGTAGTGATAATGGCTTTCACCTCATCCATCTCGGGAGCAAATTTTTCATCGGGTACTAAGAAGCACCGGGTGGATTCCTATGATTCACGTTTGCGGAAGGAAATTTGCCATTTTCCTAAGCACTTTCACTGATTGGCAGCTTCCTGAGATGGAATACTACAGGTTGTCAAATTTTTTGGCAATTTCATTTTGGAACTCATCTATTCTCTTATTCATAGTACTTTCCACAGTATCAATTCTTTGATTTAACTGCACATTCACTGCTTTCTGCTCTTACACAAAGTTACCCACCATTTTTCTAAGGTTCAAGATGGCTTGCTCAACTAGAGAAGTTGGTTGTGGTTGTGACGGCTGAGAAGTTAAAGCATATTGTGGAGGAGTAGGTGGTGCATACTGTGGAGGTTTTGGCTTCCAGGAGAGATTTGGGTGATTTCTCCAGCTAGGGTTGTAAATGTTGTCATATTGTGCATTGGTTGATGGTTTGAATTGACCAACAACATTCTCTTGTTCAACATCCTCATTCTTGGAATAGTTGGACATTGTTCTCCCATATGCTCAGTGGACTTACAAATGAAGCATGGCTTGTTTGGCATAGAAATCACAGTCAATGCTTGCACTTCATGCGGGTTTCTCATTTCCAGTTCTTGTGATGAAGATCATAAGTGTTCAACATGTTGTCCTTTGCCTTAGAGCCTTAAATGCCTAGTGCAGCGCCATTTGATTCGTATTGTTGTAAAGGTATCTGGTCCAGCAAAAGTTTATCTCCCAATCTGCTCCCTTGATATAGCATTGCTACTATAGTATAGTGGCTCTAGGATCGTCTACAGGGATGGGTTTTCTTCGTGGAAATGGCTAATACTGAGTATAACACTGGTGATATCATTTTGGATTTTGGGTTTTCATAAAAAGGGAGGAGTTTTGTGGTGAAAACTAAAAATAAAACATATTGGAATATGGAAAGAGGTCCCTTGAAGTGTCAGGACACTAGAATTAGGTTCTTTTAGGAAAATGAGGGGGTTTTCGGGTTTTTACCTCGTGTTGGGGAGAATGACTTAAAGTCATCTCCCGAATCGGATCTTCATTTAGTTATAAAAACTTACCCTCATTAAATCTCTTTGAAAATGGCATTCACTGGCCATTAATGTTCTCAGTCAGTAAAAACGCAAGTCTCCTTCACTCACCTTCCAATGGCTCATAAATGATAACTAACGAACATAACTGGATCTAACATTAAGCATCCAATGAGCCCTAAAAGCTTACCAAATACTGACCATTCAAGGTGATTCGGAGGGATAAAAACCTAAATTTGAAGAGAATAAGAGTAATGACAGTGAATACCTGCGTGAAAAGCATGGAAACCCTTAGTTTACCTTAGGATCCTTCACCTAGTGGCCTTCTACTTCAAGGAGGAAGGGGGTTTAGCCACTTATCCTCTGAGTTGTCATCCTCAGAGGATGTTTGGATAGTGAGAAATTGAGAGAAAATAAGAGAAAATGAAAGAAAATGAAAGAAAACGGGAGCTTCCGTCGCAAGCTTCCCAAAAACCAAAAATTGAATAATGAAAATGCTCCGTACAAAGTCTTGTCTATGGGCTTTTCAACCCATACTGCCAATACAAATTACCAAACTAAACAAGCTGAATAGTATTACAAAGGGACAAAATGGGGAGAAACCAAAAAGTCAGTCAGCAGGCGGGGAGCAGGGGCAATAGATTTATGAGGGGCTATGAGAATTTATAGCCCTTGCGAAATTAAGCGAGGGAGTTTCTTTGCTTCTTCTCTATTTGCCTCGTTGCGCGTGCGCATGCAGTTGTGACAGGTTCAATTGATTTCTTCATGCTCGAGCTGCATCCACATCTTGATATTTATAGCTTGAAAACTTCTTGTTATAAAATTGATGAAGCATTCTTAGGTCCTTAACATGGCCAGATTGATTTGGTTTTATTACTATGCAAAAAGTGCTCAATACCCGAAGTTTTAAGAGTATGAAACAACACTGTTTGGGTAGTAATTAGTGATCAACAAAAGTCATATGCCGATTTGAAGAGGAAAGATATTGAATATGAAGTTGGAGACAAAGTATTCTTGAAAGTATCATCGTGGAGGAAGATACTCAGATTTGGAAAAAGACGGAAGTTGAGTCCAAGATTCATTGGCCCATATGAGATTTTAGAAATAATTGGACCAGTGGCCTCTCGGTTGGCACTCCCTCCAGTGTTAGGCAAGTTGCTTGATGTGTTCCATGTATCTATACTTCAGAAATACCGTTAAGATGAATCGCATATCCTGCCAGTACAAGAAGTACAAGTGCAACAGGATTTCTCCTATGATGAAGAGCGAAAGGCTATTATGGCTCGTGAAGTGAAGCAGTTGCAGAATAAACAAGTCCCTCTAGTAAAAGTGTTTTGGCAAAAACATGGTATGGAAGAAGCGACATGGGAACCAGAATCGATAATGAGGGCATAGTACCCTCAACTCTTCAATTCAAGTAATAATTTCGAGGACGAAATTCTTTTAAGGGGGGGAGAGTTGTAACACCCCAAATTATACCCTAGTAGTTTTATAACATGTTTATGGTATAATAAAAGTAAATGTGTATTTTTTCGGGAATTAATACTAAGTGAGAAAATTAGTAAACCCAAATTAATTTAAAGTTAAAAGTAAAAAATAGTAAAATGTCACATTAAAGACAGAGGTCTTAAATGAAAAGTATATG
Source organism: Tetrastigma voinierianum (assembly GCA_016808115.1). Taxonomy (NCBI): domain Eukaryota; kingdom Viridiplantae; phylum Streptophyta; class Magnoliopsida; order Vitales; family Vitaceae; genus Tetrastigma; species Tetrastigma voinierianum. The sequence goes on from JAEQBH010006801.1 coordinate 487,954, forward strand.
TAATTAGAAATTGTAATAAGTTGTTGTGCAATTAGAATATGGAAAGAGGACTAAAAAATGAGAAAAAAGAGAGGAGAAGAGTTAGAGCAAAAGTAGAGAAAAGCCAAACAAGGAAAAGAGGATAAGACCACATTTGGTCTCTTGAATGAGATATTTTCTCATTTTTAGCAAATGAGAGTTAGGGCTTACGGTGGGAGAAGAACTAGAAATTGTGGGTTGCTCTTTTCCTTTGTATTTGGTTCTACTAGAAAGAGACAAGAGAGAAGAAGAGACAAGAGAGAGAGAGAAGGAGAAGAGAAGAGAAAAGAAAGAGAAGAGAGAGGGTTTGAAAATTTAAGGTTGAGGAGCTGTCACAATTGTTTTTCCCTCTTTGTTTTGTTATTTTTGTTGGTTTTAGTAGGGTTTAAAATTGGTTTTGATTGATTGGTTGTGGTCCTCAATTAAAGAATTTTTTTATAAAGAAAATGTTGGAGTTTTAGGGAGATGCTATCAAAAATTTTCGAAAACCCATGTTTTTGTTTTGGCCATAACTTGGCTATTAGTCATCCAAATTAAGTGATTCCAGTTGGGAAAGAACCCTAAGAGATAAACCTACAAAATTATAGAAGATACCAAGAAGCAAACCTAAACCTAAGTCCCCTTTTTTTGAGATTGAAGTGAAAATATAGGTAAGCTGTCGGGTTATCCTCTATTTTGGTACAGTTTTGGTGTTTAGGTCATAAGTTGAGTTTCACTCATCCCAATTGAGTGATTCCAATTTCTGAGTAAACTAGACTTCTAGGAGAACAATTTCCTTGGAAGAAGTGTATTCAAGTTTGGACTCCATTGTACCCATAAAATTTTCAAAGTGGAGCTCTGTTTGAAGGAAATTTCTGGTTATGTTTTGAAAATAGAGTAGTCCCGGTTGTTTAGGACATATCTTGAGTTTCGGTGCTCCGAATTGGATGATTCCAATTGGATAAGAACCCCTAATATCGTAGATTCAACTTAGTACAAGGAACTAATGTCAAATGATGGAGTTAAGACCCCTGCAATTGGGTCTCACAGTCAGTTATCAGTGTAAACTGAGCAAACAGACCAGTTTGGCATTAAAATGCTATAACTTGAGTTGGGATGATTCAAATGGAGTGATTCCAATTTATGAATAAAATATATTTATAGAGGAACAATGGACTTGAAGGAAGCATGTTGAGATGTCGAACTCATTGTACCCAGAAAAGAAGCGAAGTCGGACCTTGTTTTGGAAGATGATTTTCATGTCTTCTACTATAGAATTTTAAAACATCCTAATATCTCTTATATGGTTTTCTGGTATCTTGGGAGATGATTTTGAAAGAGAATATTTCGGTATAAAGGAATTGAAGTAAGTAAATGAAATTGCATATAAATTGTAAGAGTGGTTATTGATTACTACCCAAATAGTGCTATTTTACACCCTTATTAATACAGGTTTTGAGCACTTTTGTGTACTAATCAGCCTAATTAACCCAATTGGCATGTTAAGGACCTAGCAAAGCTACTAATAAAATTTTGTAAGTTTTGTGTTGTTGTTTTGCAGGCATTTTTATACCATAGATAGGGATTATGCTCAACCGCCGATCAGGTTCAACTCATAGGCTGCAAATAAAAAACCGGAAAAGAAAGAGCGACGGAAGAAAGGGAGCGGAGCTGCGAGAATTTTCGCAACTTCATAAAACAGCGAGGTTACGAATTCCTATACCACTATTACTTGTCACCTTTTGACTTTTTGACTTCCTTGTCCATTTTGGTTTTCTTCCTTTTGTCCCCTGTAATAGCTTTTGCTTTTGGTTTTTTTGGTATTTTGTATTTGGGGTTTGGCTATAAAAGCCCCCAGACAAGACTTTGTAAGACAGCTTTTTCATTATTGTAATTTTTGGTTTTTGGGAAGCTTGCAGCGCAAGCTCCCGGTTCTCATTTTCTCTCCTTTTCTTTCCACTTTCTCACTAGCCAAACACCCTCTGAGGATGACAACTTGAAGGATGAGTGGCTAGAGACCTTTCCTCCTTGAAGTAGAAGGCCACTGGGTGAGGGATCCTGAGGCTGGCTGAGGGATTCCAAGTTTTTCACACAGGTATCCATTGCCGTTACTGTTCTCCCTTTTTAACTTTAGGTTTTGATCCCTTTGAATCACCTTGATCACATTGATGTTTGTTAGTTATCATTTATGAGCCATTGGAAGGTGAGTCAAGGTGACTTGTGTTTTAACGATTGAGAGCACTAATGGCCAGTGGATGCCATTTTTAAAAATGTTTAAAGAGGGGTAGTTTTTATAGCTAAATGAAGATCCGGTTCGGAGATGACTATAAATTCATCCCTCCCCCAGCGCAAGAAACATTTGAGAAACCCTTAGTTGCCTTAGGAACTTAAGCCCAGTGACCTAACACTTCGAGGAGTTCTATTTTACATTTTAACTTATTTAATTTTTAGTTTTCCAAACATTGCCCCTCACTGTTTTTACAAAAACCCTGAACCCAAAACAAATTCACCATTTTGAACTCAACTGTGAATCATTTATGCAAAGAAAACCCATCCATGTGTTCGACCCTAGAGCCACTATACTGCAGTAGCCATGCTACGACAGTAGGAGGTGTTAGGTTTATAAATTTTGTTGATTCTGGATACCCTCCGTGCTCGCAAATCAAATGGCGTTGTTGCCAGGGATGGTGCCTAAGTGCAAATGATGAACTGTTGAACACTTGTGATCCTCATCACAAGTTTTGGTGAATTTTCCTTTTTCAGTCTTTTTAGTGTTATACAGTCAGTTTTTTTTTTTTTCATTTCACTAAAAAAAAGAAAAAGAAAAAATAAGGGTAGGATTGTTTCTTTATTGTCTTGTGTTTGCCTTGTTCTTGCTACAGGATTGCATGTTTTAGCGGGCTTGTATTATTATCAAATGGAACCCCCACATGAAGAGCAGCAAAGTCAATAACTCGTGGAGAGAAATCAACATAGGTCCGGCGAGAGACTATAGGAGCCCCTCCACCCGGATGAGTGCACCCTCATGCTGCAGTGCCTCGACAAAACCTCCACAATATGCCTCTGCACATTCCCGATGTCTTCTTCCTCTCGGCCTCAACCACCACAGTCAACCTCTCCAGTTGAATAAGCCATTCTGAACCTTAGCAAGCTGGTGGGTGACTTTGTAGAAAAGCAGAAGACAATCAATGTTCAATTAAGTCAGAAAATTAACACTCTGGAAAATAATGTGGACAAGAGAATTGATGGACTTCAAAATGACCTTGATAAAAAAAATTGACATCTTGCAGTGCTCCATTTTAAGGCTCACCAATCAGCAACATGTTCATCAAGAGGAAGAGAATCCAGAGGAAGAGTGCTTGATTGACACTATTTTGGGTGAACAAGCTCAATGCAGTAGCCGGGAGGTGATAGAGGAACCCGTGAGGAAGCTTTGAGAGCTGGGATGCCCAAAATCATGTGTTGTCTATGGGCCATGGAGGAGAGAAGAAGAAATCCTTCCCTTGCTGACTGAGGAGGGCAGTGGGAAGGTAGTAGTGGAAGAGCCCCAAAAGCCTATTCTTAAACCACTTCCCCTTGGTTCACTACCAGCAACATCCTCCCTTGACCTAATATACATCCTGCCTACACCGGCAGCACATTCAACACCTAAAACACCTACTACTAAGGTCATCCCATTTGCACTGCCTGTGCAATACTTTAAGGAATTAGTGGTCATTGTTCAAACTTTTGCCACTACATCAAAGACATTGGCAACTGCTCATACTGCATGGCACAGTGGATGACTCTTACCGTCTTGGTCCAAATTTGGAACTTTTTGAACCTCGATAATTCCATCAATCCTGAATTCCAACAACCTCACAAGGCTGGCTTGGTTTGAGTGGTTTCGGTCTCCCACGAGGACTATAGAGTTCACTCACTTTTGTTTGATTTTGATTTGATTTGATTTTATTTTGCTTTATATTTTCTCTAATTTTAAGTTAATCTTTGTTTCTAGCTTATTTTTCATTTTTCTACATTTTTAAAAAAATTTTCCTATGTTTATTTTTGCAGTTTATGTCAAATTTTTGAAGCAAGGAGGTCCAGAAGCTCACCAGTAAAACCCAGAAAATTTCGCAGGGGTTGCAAAATTTCGCAACGGTTGCAAATTTTGCAAGCGCGCTATACTTGTCTGTGAGCAAACCAACGGGAAGAAAATAAAATGGCAACAGCGCCGAGAAGCAATGTTGGCAAAAAAAAAAAAATCTTTTATTTATATATTTCAAAAAACAAAAAAAAAAAAAAAAAAAAAAATTATATTTATATATTTAAAAATATATATTTAAAAAAATTAGTTGTGAATTTTGCAGCCGTCTGAAAAAATTTCACATTTACAACCCTTTTTGCGACTTCCTTTTACGCACCTATTTGTTTTGGTCATAACTTTTTCATCCAAACTCCATTTTGGGTAATCTTGGTATCGTTGGAAAGCTTAGAGATTGTAGAATCTAAATATAGCCTGAAAAAACATTTTTGAGATTATGATACAGGCATAATTTTCAAAATGCTCCAACTTGTCACTTTTTTCCTCTTTTTCTTAGCACAGCTTGTTCATTTGAAGCCCCGAATGGGTGAATAAGAATCTCGATAGAAAGCTTGCAAAGTCATAGATCAACAATACAGGTACATTTCATCAAGGAGGTATCACTTCCTCCCTTAAATTTCCATTCCATAGCCACATTGAGGATAATGTTGAATTTGGTTGGGGGGGAGTTAAGGAAAGAAGTGTTAATTTATATTTTGAGCAAGTCTATTTTGTTAAGTTGAATGGCTTGGTAGTCATTTTTTTTTTTACAATATAATGCATATTTTTTTTAGTTTCTAGTTCATGCTTTTAGTTTCTAATTTTTAGAAAATATTTCTTTTGTAATGCTCAGCTTGCAGAATGAGAAATTGAAATTTTGTTCCAATGTTGTTGATGTTAGAATGGTGTTATGCTTAGTTGAGTTGATAACATGTTGAAATTCTTATTGAATTGAACCTTTTTTTTCTTCCACATTAAACTAACCACACACTGTGCACATTTGATTTCATTTATAGACTGAAAAACTGCCTTGCCTTTTAAGCCCTGCAAAAGTCCGGCCTAGTACCTTTGACCACCTTTAATAGGTCGGGACCCCCTGAATAAAAAGACCAATGGGTCTTTCAAAAAAAAAAAAAAAGAAAGAAGAAAAGAAAATTTGTGACACTTTGTCTTGAAACCCGAGCACGGTCCGAGGGGTATATGGATAAAGTCTTTAAAGCCCGGTGCCCTAAACCAACTGGTTGTGAGTCATTGACTTTGTGCTCGTTACATGGGTGGATGGGTAGAGCTTAGCAAATTGTAGGTGCTGGAGTTTTGAACTCATTAAGAGTCCAGGGTGAAACTTGAAGAGTTAGTGGTCGAAAGATCCTTGGAAGCGATACCTAAACCTTATTGGATGGGAATTAAATGATGGACCCCGTTACATGGACACTTGTGAGTTGATACCCTCGACGTTACCCACCTGTAAAATGGAGTTATGGAATAAAATTGGGTCCTAATCTATTAAGGTTGGTTAGTCACAAGTTTAGGCAAAGAGCTAGGTTGGGGGAGGGCGGTTTGCTTGATTATTTTGAAAACAAATCAAGTTAACACTTAGGTTTTTGTGGAAGGTTTTAGGTTGGTTCTCTAGGAGTTGACACTATTTTGATACTTGAATTTGCATAGCACTTACTCTTCTTGAGACAGTCATTGGGTAGGATTTTGATGACTCTTGCTGAAGGTTGGGTTTTATCCCCTCCTTACTTTTGAAAAAAAAAAAAAAAAACTTTTTGTTTGCAGATGTATATAGTTCATCTTACTTTTGATTGCTTTCTTCTTCTTTCATTGCTAAGGGACTAACAATGTGTCGGTTGAGGGGTGTGACTACCCAAATAGTGCTATTTACACCCTTATTAATATAGGTTTTGAAGCTGATTTTGTGTACTAATCGACCCTAATTGACTTAATTGGCATATTGGGACCTAGCAAAGCTACTAATCAAATTTTGTGGTGAGTTTTGTTGTTTTTGTAGGCTTTTTATACCATAGATAGGGATTCTGCTCAACCATGGAGAATCCAAGTTCAACTCATAACTGCAAATCAAAAACTAGAAGAAAAAGAGCAAGGCTACAAAATTTATAGCACAACCGCGAGTTCTTGAATTTTCTCAAAACTCAAGTGCCCTTTCTGCGCCAGCATTCACTTGTCCTGCACAACTTTTTGACTTCCTTTGTCCCTTTTTGGTTTTCTTCCTGTTTTGTCCCCTATAATAGCTTTTGCTTTGGGTTTTTTTGGTATTTTGTATTTGGGGTTTGGTTATAAAAGCCCCCAAACAAGACTTTGTAAGAAAGCTTTTTCATTATTGTAATTTTTGGTTTTTGGGAAACTTGCAACACAAGCTCCTAGTTCTCATTTTCTCTCCTTTTCTTTCCACTTTCTCACTAGCCAAACACCCTCCGAGGATGACAACTTGGAGGATGAGTGGCTAGAAACCTTTCCTCCTTGAAGTAGAAGGCCCTTTGGGTAAAGGGATCACGAGGGGCGGCTGGGGGTTCCATGTTTTCACGCGGGTATCGGTGTCGTTTACTGTTCTCCCTTTTTAACTTTAGGTTTTGATCCCTTTGAATCACCTTGAATGGTTATTACTTGATAAGCTTTCGGGCTCATTGGATGCTTAATGTTAGATCCATTGATGTTTGTTAGTTATCATTTATGAGCCATTGGAAGGTGAGTCAAGGTGACTTAATGTTTTCTTGTAGGAAGCACTAATGGCCAGTAGATGTCATTTTTAAAAATGTTTAAAGAGGGGTAGTTTTTATAGCTAAATGAAGATCCGGTTCGGGAGATGACTATAGGTCATCCTCCCTAACGCAAGGAAATGACCGCAAGAAACCCTTAGTTCCCTTAGGAACTTAAGCTCAGTGACCTAACACTTTAAGGAGTTATATTTTACATTTTAACTTATTTAATTTTCAGTTTTCCAAACATTACCCCTCACTGTTTTTACAAAAACCCTGAATCCAAAACAAATTCACCATTTTGAACTCAACTGTGAATCATTTATGTGAAGAAAACCCATCCCTGTGTTCGACCCTAAAGCCACTATACTGCAGTAGCCATGCTACGACGGTAGGAGGTGTTAGGTTTATAAATTTTGTTGATTTCGGATACTGCTTCGTCCTTATTCGTATGCCGAATTCTATTCCCAAGCGTAGGAATTACAGTTGTCTAGCATTGTATCTTGTGGGAATCGGAGTCATCTCCATAGGGAGTGAATTACGGTTGTAGTTGACCGACCAGAGACTACTCTCCCAAAGGTGTGATTTAAAGAGAATTGTAGGGTTGTGTTGTTTGATTGAATGGTTGAGAGTTGGTTTAAGCGTTTAAAGCAGGAAAGGCGATTCTTGGGATTTTTGGGGTTCCACTCACTTCTGATCATGTAAGTCCCACCTCTTATTTTACAAACTCATCTAGGAACCATTGATAAATGGTCTTTGATGGAAAATTTATCTTTAAATGCTCTTTGGAAAATAAGGATGATTGAATAATACTAAGCACTTGTTCCCAATTAATACAAACTCTTAGCTTGCATTCGTAATCAAGCACAACGTGTACCAAGGATATCTCGTTCACACGTTGTCAAGAATATGCCCAACTAAGGATTTACAAAATGTTTGCCCGCAGTGATTAGCATCACACAATCCATTGAAGTTCAAAAGAGGAATTGAGGGACTATACCTTGATCAGGGTGAGTTTCCATCGTAGAATCCCAGCATTAAGGGTTTAGAACTCCATGGAACTTATAAGAACAATTATCATTGAAGAGAGTCTAATCATAAAAACAATACTTTGAGAAAATCAGAATTTAGTTGCAAAACCTAAGAATGAAGAATATGAAATACTATGATTGAAACCGAAATAATTGCTCCTGCTGAAAGATTACATATGCTTGAATTCAAAAATGCCAAAGAAAAAGAGTCTTCAATCTGGATCTATAAAATTCAACTCAAAACAATGGAAGGGAACTCCTCTCTTATAGAAAACCTAATACAAGTCAAAAGGCGCTACTCGATCTATCTATCCGCCTTTTTATACTCCTTTCCAATGTCATCTAGAGTATTTAGGGATGATTGACAAGTATGCCCACTAACGTTAGGATCACAATTAAGCTCCATTCCGCACTTCTCATACATGTGTACCGGTACACATTAATGGTATCTGGTACACTTTGCTCTTTATGGAAATTTCGAGTAAGTTGTACGGTACACATTTTGAAATTAATCTTAGGTACACATGCCACTGCCCTTTTTAGCAAGGTGTACCGGTACACTTTCTCCTCTGGTGCTTTTCTAGCATTCTTTGGAGTTCAGAGACTCCATCAATCGTTTACTTATCCTCGTGCTTCATATTGGCTTCGGACATAAATCCTTGTACACTTATGCTTTAGACTGAAAAGACACGCACACGTCTAAAAACACAAAAGAAATTAAGAGTACCTATCCTCATGCCGAATGTGGGTAAATTGTGATTTGTATGTGCTAAATTCTACTATAATTATTACTCAATTGTGTATTCATCAGATACCCTCCGTGCTCGTGAATCAGTTGTTATATGAAATTGTGTACATTGACATGATTATGACAGTTTTTGATATGAAATCTGATCACGTGAACAAAAATACAATCATGTTTGATATATTAATTCATGTAAGACAGTAAATGAATCCTAAGAATATGAGCATACCAACTATAATAAATGTGATAGTCATCTCACAAGTATAAAGGAATAATGGTCTGTAAGTATCCTACATGAATTCATGTGATTGTAATTACCATGTACATGAGATATGAAAAGTTTGATATCTCTAACTCGGATAAAAACTTAATAAGCCTGATTGCCTGCTTTTGTTCCCGGATAGATGGATAAGTAGGCATGCCTATTAGGGATACAAATGCTGCAATATACAGATATAATTGGCCATGTTTGGGTCATTATAGCGGCCCCGTTTAGGTTATTATAGTGGCCCCTTTTGGGTCATACAGTACAGTATAGATAGAGATCACTGTCTTGTACAGTGATAGTACCCTTGGGTACATACCGTTCTTTCCCATATCCACTTCTTTAGAATATGCAAGCATGACATAAGTTGGATGAAATTTTTGGAATGTTTATAAAAGGCGTGAAACATGAAAATGATATAAAATGCAATATGTAATTGAATTATAATGATATGATAAGTAATATGTAATATGAATAAAATGTTCTAAAGTATTGTGACGATCGTTATAGCGGTCATCCATATTTATGGATTCTATGGTATAAAGCAACAGGTGTCAGGTGTAAGAGTGATGAAAAGGGCGTCAGTGATATTAAGCGTCTGATGAGGCTGACACAACTATTGGAGTCCATCACAGGTAGGTTTGAATCGATTTTGTAAATGTAAATATAAGATTTTGGAGACAGTGTAAATGTAAAAGTACAAGTAAATGGGACTCATAATATATGTACAGGACATTGTAAATACCACTACGGTGGATATATATGAAATATTTTTGTAAGTTTATATTTTCAAGATAATTGTTTAGAATTATATAAAGGTAACAGGTTTATAGTTCTCAGATTTGTGACACCCTTTCCTAACACAGAGTGCTGGGTTAGGGTGTCATAGGAAGTCTAGATGAAAAGTTATTGAAACAATACGTAGAGTTAGAAAGTAAAATAAAAATAAAAGAAAGAAAATGAGTAATAGAAGAAGAAACTATAAAAGAATGAGTCAAATAAGTGATTGGGCATCAAAATACATCAAAAAACAAAAGCAAATGCAAATGTTGGAAATGTGGAGAATTGGGACATTACAGTAGCGAATGTCAAAAAGAGAAAAAGACATTTATCATTTGGGGAGAAAATAAAGAAGATGATTTAGAAAGTATATTAAGTTTTGATAGTGAAATGAGTAGTGTTTACAGTGAAATAACAATAGTTCTTCAGAAAGTGATACAGAATGAGCAAGAAAATAATTGAGGTATATGATATTTCTGAATTTGAAGTTATTAGTGCTAAAGAAGATCAAGAATGATATAAATTAAAAAGCACTTTTGATAATCGAAAATTACAAAATATCCGAAGTCTAAATTTTGATTTGAAAGCCCTAGGAGAAGAATTACTAGGATACCTAAATAAAAGATATATGCATAAAAAATATACAATCCATGAATACCAAAAGATAGAAAGAAGTATAACAATTAACAAGGCTAAAGGAAACATAGAGCTCAATTTATTAACAAATGAAACATTAAGTAAAATAAAAAATGAAAAAGTAAGAGAAAAAATAAAGTATGTATATTTAGTAGGAGTATAGATAATAATAAAATCATTATTCCTTGAAAATCTAAATACACTAATAGTTCTAAGTTTACATGATAAAATACTGATACAAACACATGAAAGCCACTTAAGAAGTATCTAAGCAAATTTAGCATATACAAAATTGATGTTCACATGCTACCCAAAATATAATATGTGACGCCCCTATCCTGGGGGTCCCGTTGACCACCGTCAACTTGTGGAAAACCTTGTGTGTCTCATATCATGAGATCCATACATGAGTAATCATGGCCACGCCGGGCCCATACATCCATACTCATCAGAAAATATTCAACTATATTATAATAGTTTCATACCTATTTTACAAAAAAAAACATTTATACATATTGTACAAAAATATTTACTCAAAGCCACATTTTGGCTTCTTATTACCAGCGGCCTCTAGTGAGTCATAGTTTCGCTGAATACTCCTGTATGCACGAAAGGGGGTCCCACGATGGGAGTGAAGTAAGCCAGTATTGATAACCTCCTGTAAGTTACTCCCCACCTAAAATGTATATGCAATGGCATATATAAACAATTAATCACATTAGCCCAATTGTGATATTATATGGATATACATATCATGCATAAACACAGCCCCTCATGCTCAAGGCAAAGTCAGCCAGAGCTCCCTCACACTTGGAATGCCAAGTGTGAATAAAACCAGTCATCGGTGTTGAACACCATGACTAACCCATTGGACAACCCTCCAATTTTATTTATCAAAACCTGATTTTCCTTTTCTTCCTTCTTTTGTGGGCCCGCAGTTTGGGTTTACGCCCGGGGCCCAGCGCACGCCTTTCAGCATTTTCGCGAACTTACATCGCGAGTTCATGTCTAGCAGTGAATAACATTTGGGACTTTCACCTAGAGAGGATCTACCCCAACACTCCGCCCAAAACATGTAATTTATCATTTTGATCATTTCCCACACTCCTTGAATCCCTCTACCTTGGACTTTGTCCCATTTTCAGTTGCGACCCATTCTGCTGCTTGGTGAATAAGCCATACTCTGCCACCCACACCCAGGCTTATTGCTTGATGTGTAGTGTATATAAATGCGTGATGCCAATGCATTTTCCTTCATGTTACATCGTGAATGAGCCTTCTGATGGAAACATTCACAAACCATGGACAATTATAATTTATACATATAATCTACCTCCACGCAAACCATGTTAATACATCAAATAGAACGCATCAACATAACATATTCACACACTGCATGTTATTCAAACAACTCATAACACACAACTAGGTCACAAACTTAGGACCATGCAACAGGGCACTTCACTGTCCCTTCACAAACATGAACCAATCTGGTTCCAATCATTGTCATCACATCAAACAAACCGTAACACCTAGAAACTTTCAGTTTCTAGTTCAAACCCTAACTCCCACAGTCCATGACTGTGTGAAACCGGTCATGAATTCCATACCCCTTAATTTGAGTCTTGAACTAAATTTACATGGCCTCCTCATGGCCTCCTCATATACAACCCCTACCATTATATGGCCCTTAGGCTAGAAGTAAACCAAATGGGAAAACATCTACCTCGTGAAAGTTATCGAAGCTGCGACTTTTTGGTGTCCACCGTAGGTCGCGACTGCGTGCACCAACTGAATCAGCAGGCGTCGAACCGACAATCCGAAATCCGGGAAATCTTCCATTTCCCTTTCCTTCTTTCTCCTTTTCCCTTCCTTTCTCTCTACGAACTCTTTTTCTTTTATCTCTTTGTTTTCTTTTTTCCTTTCCTTCTTTTCTTTCTTTTTTGCTTTTCTTTTCTTTTTCTCATTTCTCATCTCATTTCTCCTTCCATTTTCTCTTCTCCTTTGGTCATTCTCTCCCATTTGGATAGTCGGTGACCGTACTTCGTCAAGAAGGAGTTTCCTTCTCTTTCCTCGAAGCCAAATGTGTGGCCTCAAATTTCATGCTATTCATTATTTCATTTATTTCGGCTTTTTATGACATCATCACCTACGCTGGCTAAATGCGAGCCATGGGATTCATTCCACACATGGCTAATTGAGCCATTCCTTCAATGCAGTATTTACTCTCTTGGTGCCATGGCATCCCTACTTACCGTTTGTCATTCGGCGCCCACGCCTCAGCGTGAAATCCTGACTACTTCAGAATTCAACGAAATTCGGCGTGGTAGCTAAATCTTTGCGAGGCGATTTCACTTGCGGAAAGTTCGTTTCATCATCGAGATCTAGAAAAATTTCGATTTTTATTAAAATTATTATGCACCACGCTTTATCCAAAATCATGGATTTTCTGGGGTTTCATATAATATTAATCTAAGAGATAAAGATTTTGATAATAATATAAGATTATATTTCAAATTCTTAAGCAATGATTTTATGAAAGAAGGCAATAATGTAATGACAATGTATTATAGTGCTTTGTACACACTATCAAACTCAAACTATGGAAAAATTTACTAAGATAAACCATTTATTGAAATTAGTGATGAATGTAAAGAAATTGCTGAAGTAATAGAACCTCAAAAGCCTGATATAATAGAAATACCAACAAATTACATTTTAAGTCTTGAGGATGATATTCCTGAAGAAGATTATATACAAAGAATTGATTTACCCATATTTAGGGGAAATTTCTTAATAGGAAATAGTAGCCAAAATAATACAAAGAGAAGAAGTTTATTAAAAATAAGAGAAGTTGAAGAAACAAAAATTTTAATAGATACAGGTGCTAGTTGCAACCATATCCAAGCTGATAAATGTGAAATGATAGAAAGTATAACAAGCCCATATGCTTTTAGAAATTATGATGGTCAAACATTATAATGTAATTTAAAGGTAGAAATACTCATAAGATTACAAGGAATAACCTTTTTAGTAGATTACTACAAAGATAATAAAATGCAAGGAAATTGACATTATGATATTCTCTTAGGAAATAGTTTCCTAAATAGATTAGATAAATATAAGATTACAAAAGAAGAAAAGTAAATATATAGTGAAAACATATGTATTTTCTTAGAAAGACAAAAATGAAAGAAATTACATTCTCTACTATGGTTTTTATAATAGTAAATCATAGTATTATATACATGTAGATTAATATCAGAATAACAATATTTAAAAGCTTTTTATAAAAAGAATGGAAATATACTAAAATCTCTATAAAAGGTGTAACTGGAAATAAAGAAAAGATTACAAACAAAAAGAAAGTGTGGAAATAATGATCCATAATAAAATAATAAAAATAGGAAAAGTTTATCAATATGACAATATAGAATGTGATATTATATTAAGAAATAATTTTTTACAATAATTCTCAATATATCAACAAACTATATAAACCATAATGTTTAAAACACTCTTTAACCACTGGATAAGAATACCTAGAATATTAAAACCTTTTATAATAAATTATGACCAAAATGCTAAGAAATTGAAGACAGAGAAAATAAATACATCTATACTTATAAAGTAACAATCCATGACACATGTGAAAAATTGAAAGGAAATTTTAGTGATAACCCATTAAAATATTGAGAAAAGACAAAAATCTACTATAGATTAGAAATGATAGATCCTGATAAAATTATTAGAATAAGACTAATGATATACTCACAGGAAGATATAGAAGATTTTAAAATTCAAATTAACGAATTAATACAAATGAAATTAATAAGAGAAAGTAAAAGTCCACCTAGTAGCCCTGCTTTTATGGTAAGAAAACATAATGAAATAAAAAGAGGAAAAACAAGAATTGTAATAAACTATAAGGAGGTTAATAAGAATACTAAATTTGATGAATATTATATCCTAAATAAGGAAATTTTAATCAATTTGGCAAGAGAAAAAACTATTATAGTAAATTTGACTATAAATCAGGATTTTGGCAAATAAAAATGGATAATGACAGTATACCTATTACAGCTTTTAGTACACCTGGAGGTCATTATGAATGGTTAGTAATGCCCTTTGGATTAAAAAATGACCCTCAAATCTTCCAAAGAAAAATGGATAAGATATTCTCTGATTATTCAGATTTCATAATAGTATACATCGATGATATACTAATTTGCTCTAGTAATGAAAAAGATCATGAAAATCATTTAAATAATTTCATAGCAATCTGTAAAGAATATGGTATAGTTCTCTCAGAAAAGAAAGTTGATATTAAGAAAAAATAAATAGAATTTCTAGGAATAATAATAGATTCTAAAGGCATAAGACTACAATCACGTATAGACTAAAGAAATGATATAGAAATTTTTAGGATGTTTAAATTACTCCTCTGATTTTATAAAAGACTTAGCAAAAAAAGGACATGAATTACAAAAATTATTAACAAAGAAAAACCAAACAGGATGGAGTGAAAAACATACCACAATAGTTAAGAGATTAAAGACATATGTTCGATTCCACAGAATTAAGATTGCCAAATGAAAATGATAATTTAATACTACAAACAAATGCTTCAGATAAGTATTGGGCAACTATTTTAAAAATAGATTTAGGAGAAATATGTCGTTATACAAGTGGAACTTTTAATGAAAATCGGATTAATATGATATTAATGAAAATGGGTTACTTGCAATAATAAAAGGAATGAATAAATTTGAGGTATTCTTATTACCTAAATATTTTATAATAGAAACTGATAACACTCAAGTCGCGGGATTTAAAAGGAATAACATGGGAAAAAGGAGTACTAGCTAGAAGATTGTCTAGATGGCAAATTCTTCTTAGTTATTACAATTTCAAGATTGTTCATATAAATGGGTACTGACAATTTTCTTGTAGACTTTTTGAGCAGGAATGTCGAATAACATCCAGGAACTGCAAGAAATCTCTATCGATATGGCTGAAGGAATGAATATAATTGCAAAAAATTATAATTCTCTTACATCAATTGAAGAAAAAGTAATAAATTTACAAAAAGATATCAATAACATAAGGTCTAAGTCATATATGTCCTAAAATCTCCTTGAAAAATGTTTTGAAAGATTAGGAGAAATGATAATGAGGTCAGAAAATATTCCCTCAGTCTCCTCATAGACTAAAAACATCAATAAGGTAGGCTTGGATATGCCATTCCGTCAAAGAAAAAGCTAGGCAATAGCAAATGCTGATAACATTAGAACAAAAGATATATCCTTATCTAAAGACAAAAATATCTCAAAATGTATCTAGGAAATGCCTATCCTTCAAAAGGATAAAAGCCTGAAAGATAACAGTCTTTCAAAGACAGACACCTCCCAAGTGGAGATAACAGCCCCTCAAAGGACAGACTCCTCTCAAAAGAAGAAAATTCAGATGATACCCTTTTCTTTCTAGAAGAAAAAACGGAAAATCTGTCAATAATCTCTTCAATAACATTGTCTGATATGGAAAGAAAGTATTTGACTTTCTCTGAATTGAAATTGATTTATAACAACCCTAATGGTAATGGGTATTACCAGACCTCTACCAAGTCTATCTACCCAAGAATCATAATTACAAAAAAAATTGGTCCTTTATTTATTCAAGATGCCATGGATTTCGGTTTTGTTGATCGAATCTATTTAAGCCTAATTGTGATGAAATTATTAATGATACCCTCAAAATTCAATTATGTAACATGACAGGACCTCAGAGCTTCTACATAAAATTCTTTACCATCAGTCTAGAATATAATGACGAGAGTGGAATATGCATCAAAGTCTATCACCACATCACAATAAACAACAGTGAAGAATCAAGATTTCAAATAAATGATTATAAACCCAAAAAACAGGGGTATTATAACAGACAATGGAAAGAGCCTAAAAGAGCATTAGGGATAAAGGCAGTACTTGGAAGAATGATAAATCTAAGAAAAAAGATTTGTTTAGTTCATTGTGCAACAAACAACTAGATGATAATCATAGGCAATGGAAAAGCTAGAGGACAGAGAAAATCAATGAGCTGGACCAACTATTATTGCCAGCCAGTCAAATGACAAGGACAGAAGTAGAAAGAGTTATGAAAAAGACAAAAAATAACAATGAAGGGTGGATTACCCTTAGAAAAAAAAATGTAATGTCCATCTTTAAAGTGGCTTGACAGGACATATGTGTGACGCCCCAAAACCTAGGGGTCTCGTTGACAACCCGTCAACCTGCGGAATTCCTATGGATTTCGAGTAACCCAATACCATACTGTTGTGTCCCATTTATCGGGATTCGTATTTTCACAAAAATCGGGCAGCCTCCTTTATTCGAGGAGCTCTACCCAATATACAATATGTATAACAATATATCCATGACCCATCCAAGGTCTCAATAAAAATAGTAATGACTACACAGGGTCCATCTATCCATATCCACAAATACAACTATATCACTATAACGCCCTGAAAATACCCTAACAGTTTTACAACATGTTCAGGGTGTAAAATAAATTATATTATATTTTTTTGACATTTAAACAGCTAAAAACGAAATATGATAAAAACCCAGAAATTTTACAAGAGCCAAATAAATTTGGTAAAAACTTCAAATGAGGACCTAAGGGTCATAAATGAGGAGTGTAAATGTTAAAATGAAAATGAAATGAAATGAAATGAAAATGAAAGTGAAATGAAGAGTTAAAATAGAAAAATGAAAAAGAAAGTGAGTAGGCTAGCCAAACAAGGCCTTATGAAAGAATAGGGTATTAAGACCAAAATGTGGTCTTTGAGAGACATAACTCTCACTCGTCAAAAAGGGGGAGAAAAATATAAAGGCTAGACGTTCGGTTAAGTGAGAAAGGGAGTTGATGGGTGATTTTTGCTCCAAGTGAATCAAGGAAAAAGTGATCAAGAAGAAGGAGGAAGCTATAATGTTTAAAATCAAGGTTTGA
Source organism: Tetrastigma voinierianum (assembly GCA_016808115.1). Classification (NCBI taxonomy): domain Eukaryota; kingdom Viridiplantae; phylum Streptophyta; class Magnoliopsida; order Vitales; family Vitaceae; genus Tetrastigma; species Tetrastigma voinierianum. The sequence continues at coordinate 505,199 of JAEQBH010006801.1, forward strand.
GAGTAGAAAAACTAAACCACAAACCCCTTTTTATTGTGTTCGGGTTGGTAAAAACCCACATTTGGATAAAAAGTGTTTTTATTGGTTATAAACGAGTTTTGGGGTTGTATTAGGTTAGATTTCAAAGTTTTTGTTGGTTGGTATTGGTTTGTTTTTGGATTGGGAGAAAAGTTTCGGCTAGGTCAAGCAAAAACTAGGGTTTTCGTTTCTTCTTGCAAGGTAAGAGTAGATCTAGTCTAAACCCTCGGAAATCTAGTTGTATTTGGGTAGAAATGAACCCTAAACCGAAACCCTAGAATGATCAACTGATTTTCTTCTGTTTGTGCTCTATTTTGAGACAAAAATGGATTTGTTTAAATGATCGAAAACTGATTGTAAATGGACTACTACATGTGTGTTCTATTATGAACCACAAATGGATTGATTTAGTGTTGGCTAACCGTTTTCAAGTGGATTAAACATGAAAAAAGAAAGCAGCTGAAAATAGAGAATAAAATTTTTGCAACCTGCGAAAATTTCGCAGCCTGCAAAAAATGTCGCAAAGCCTGTGAATTTTCACAGGACCTACAAAATTTTGCAGCTCCCTGCGAATTTTCACAGGAGCTTGGGAATTTTCGCAGGAGCTTGCGAAATTTCGCAGGGCCTTTCTTTTTAAAATTGGTATCAAACTTCAATCGGCCAAACTTTTTCGTCCAAACTCTGATTCTCATGTTCTTGGACTCTACGGAAAGATCTTTGAGTCTAGAATCTAACCATGTTCTATTTAATGGAAATTGGTTCTCACATATTTTCTAAAAATTTGATTGTAGCTCCAAGTGTACTAATTATTTGGTTGTGTTGGTGTTTAAGTTGAGTTTTCCTTTCCTGAATCCCCCTAAGTGTAAGTGAATCGTGTGGGCGTTCCATAACCCACAAATAGGATTAAAAATAAGGCATAACAATGCCTAAAACAAATGTTAGGATTTTCTAAAGGAAGAATGTATGGAAAGGGGAGTCGAGTAGAAAGTAAACTTGAATAAAACTCCTAGAATACCCGACTAATAATATGATTGTTAATTGTATTGGAATAGGGGCTGACGAGGAGGAAAGCCCGAATTGATCAAGATTCCGAGGATTAGAATCAAAGTACAACAAGCTTTTTGGTTTGTTCTTCGACTCTCTCTTTTGTTTCCATTTTGGAGTTTGTTCTCCATCCAATATCTTCTTATTTCAAGTCTTACGATAATTGTTCTATTATTGAAATGATTTTCAATAAACTGCATATTGAAGTGTTTTAATTGATTTAAGGCAATTAATTGTGAAATGATTTGCATATGCAAAATTGCATGAGTATTGAAAAATGAATTATTTGTATATAGATGTATATACTATATTGTACTTTGCAATGAATGATTTGAACGCCCTTAATAGAATGTTAACCGTTAAATTCGAGTTAAGAATAGATTGGTATAATAATAAAGAGATTGAGTCGCGTGTGCGCGAGCGTAATGATGTGTCACTCCAATCAGTAGCCAGCGGAATGATTATCGGTAGTGTTCATGAAATGATTTTAATAACCCGATTAAGCGGCCAGTAGGACAAGTGCCCATGTTACTTCTAAAACTTTTTTTACAGGCTGCGGCCCGAGGCGAGATCGTCTTAGGTGATTCGGTCCTCTTTGTACACGAAAGCATAGGTTAAATTCTCTTAAGAACGAAATGAAAAGAAAATTTTGAAATGCATGATTTGTGTTTTGAATGATTTATTGCATATGAAAGTGCATATTTGGAATGATCAATAAACCGTAAATGAATGTATATGAAATGAATATATGTATTGTATTGCATTGATCATTCAAAAAGGTTAAAAGGGCATTGTTTTAGAAAAATGCATGACTTGATTTTAACTGAAATGGAAGAGTATTATATAGAACCACTAAGCATGAAAATGTTTAGCGCGTTGTTTTATCATCCTTGCAGTGTCAGTAGAAAGTGGCGGGAATGAAGATGGAAGTCGAGCCTTGAAGTCACCCTCAAATAGAGGGGAGTATCAGTAAATGCTCTGTCTTGTGCATATAATTTCATTCATGATATTTTGTAATTATTTTGCATTGAACTCAAAGATGTAAAAGTCTTCATAAGAAAATCACATATTTGTTTTATATCTTTTTGAAAGTAGGGAAATGTATTTTACATATTATGGACAACTAGTGTGACGTCCTAAAATCGAGGTGTCCGTTGACAACCCGTCAACCCGCGGAATATTCGTGGATGTCGGGTAACCCGACCTTCCTCATGAAAATCGAGCGGAAGTCTCCTTTGGCCATAGAGACTCTACCCAAGGTACAAAACTTGTCCCAACAATCAACAATGACCACACATGGTCCACATGCGAGTAAAATAATGGCCACTTGGGCCCCTTCATCAATACTCACAAAATACATCAACTATATGCAATAGTTCAAGAGTTAATAAATTACTCTTCATACAAACATATATTAAAATTCACAATTCTAATACATATTTATACAACAATATCAAACACAAGTCGGCTTTCTTCTATCATGACTTCTAGTAGTGCCGTCTCGTGCACACTCCTGTACTTAGTAAGGTGATCCTCGTGAGGGTGAGCAAAGCCCAGTAGAGATAATTTCCTACATGGGTTACTCCCCACCTAAGTGCACATGCCATGGAAAACAATCACATTCAAGCAATTACATGAACCTACTCGAATGTCTATATTCCCAAACCCATGTCACGAGTCCTCACCGACTCTCACGTATACTAAGTGAATCACAAATAAAATATCAGGTTCGAAATAAAAGCTTTTGTTCTCGAAAACTCACTGCGAATTTAGTAAATACATTTGGACTACCCTCCGAAGGGCGAATTCTTCGGATAACTCTCCGAGCGATCGTGGTCATAAATGCAGTGATACATTAGGCGATCCATCAAGGTAATTCCTCGAAAAATCTTCCGTCGAAATTCCTTTCTAAACATTTTCGTTTTTGTTTCATTTCATGTCACATACGCTCCTCCTAATATTCTAGGGTGCCCAGTGCATATGGAATGCATGATGCCAATCCAAAACCTTCAAGCTAATATATTCACATGCATATATATTAACATAATTAAATCACATAAATCATGTTATGCAAATTCATCATCGATACACGAAATTAGGCCTGCGTAATTTAATTAACAAGCAAGCGTTCATTTTGAATCACTAAACCAAACACATTTTCACACCAAAAATTTCGTGTCACTATTCATGTGAACAGTGAAACCCTCGGGTTACTATTCACGACCACACAAATAGGAATTTTCTCCACTCGGTTCAAAGCTTTTGAGACCGAGTTTATAGCTAAAACAAGCCTCAGAACATTCATAACCATTTACATAGTTCTTAGCCAAAGATTAACGCAAGTAGGAAAAGATCCCTAACCATTACATAGTTCCTAACCATTACTCCACCAAATCGGTGCCCACGCGTAGCCCTTGCCGCGTAGAGTAACTTTACTTCTTGCTCCGTCGAGAACCGACGGTCCGATCGGTCGAAAATCTAGAAAGAAGGTGCTCTCTCTCTCTCTAAAAACCTCAAATCCCCAGCCACTGCATCTCCTTCTCCTCTCCTGCACGTTTTGGCTTTCAAATAATGGAGAAGATGATCACTATTCATCTTTCGTCTTATTATCATTAACAATTCATTTAATTCCCATAATGTCCCTTATTCTAGATTTTTGACACTTGGCATTATCTAGGCCGTCCATTTCCATCCTCTCTCTACTCATACAACATGTGTCATATGGGTACATGCAATAGATGACTTTTGTCACATCACATGTCTCTCAAACCCGTTTTACGGCACCCGACACCCAGTGCCTCGAAAAATGTGAAGTGATTATCTCGGGTCGACGAGAGTGGCGTGGTAATTAGATTGTGACGATTCCAGCGGTGAAGTTCATTCGTCATCTGGTTAGAAAATTTCGGGTTTTGACGCGAAATTACCGTTTACCATTTTTAGAAATTCAGTTTCTCGGGTCTTATTCTACCACTCCTTAAAAAGGAATTTAGATCCGAAATTCTAGACAATCCTCTGAAACACATGCATATGCAACGTGCACTCTACCATGCATGTAAACTAGTCATTTAATTATTAAACAACTAAACCACGTACCTTCATCCCTAAACAAGAAGGGATAGGTGGCCCACATCGTGTCCTTGCGCTCCCATGTTGACTTCTCCACTCCATGGTGCCGCCATAGCACCCTCACTAGCCTCACGGTCTTGCGTCGCAAAACCTGATCCCGGCTATCCATAATTCACACTAGTCCCTCCTCGAAGGTCTCATCCGTGTCAACCTCAATCTCTCCCCAATCCATTACATGAGCTAGATCTGGAGTGTACCTCCGGAGCATGGAGATGTGAAAAACCTTATGGACACTTGTCATGCTAGGCGGTAAGGCCAGCCGTGCGCTACGATTACTACTCGGTATCTCGAAGGGCTGATGAAACCTTGAGGCGATAACTTCCCGCAAGCTGCCGGAACGACCACTCCTCTCTTAGGCATCACCTCGAGAAGAGCGTGATCCTCGACCAGAACTCTAGGGTCGGCGTCGTGCACATCGGCATAGCTCTTAGGCTCTGAGCCGTGAAGATCTTTGTCGTATCAAGCTCACCTTCTCGGAGGTGTCTCTAATCAGATCGGGACCATTGATGGAGCTCTCTCCCACCTCGATCTAACATATCTGCATGGCCTCCCATACAATGCCTCATATGGTGCCATTTGTATACTCGCCTAATAACTGTTGTTGTAGGCGAATTTCACTAAGGTCAAATGCTTTTCCCAACTACCCTTATGATTCAGGACGCATGCTCATATCATGTCCTCTAACGCCTGTATATAATCCACACAACATGTAACCCTACCTTACAGCGGTGTACCGACTTGCCGGCCTTCCTAAGGTCACAATCGTGACAATCCAATGGACGTAGCCTAGTCCATGTCATGAATGACATCCTTATACTGAGCCCTTACCGGCTCAACAACACCCCAAATGCAATCTTCAAAGGGAGTATCGAATCTCGCGTCACTCCCGACTCCTGTCACTTTCGACTCTAAGTCACGTGATAACCATGACCGTGTGTTTTCATCTTGAGTCACTCCCGACTCCTATCACTTAACTCTAAGTCTTCGTGATAACATGACCGTGTGTTTCATCTGAGACATGAGGCACCCCGACTTTACATTGCGAGCCTCTTGCATTCACATAGAAATTTCGGACTATCTCCATGGTCTCCTTACATCCACCACGAATTTCGGATATCTCCACGGGTCTCTTACACCCACAGTCTCTTACACCCACACAGAAATTTCGGATAACTCCACGGGTCTCTTACACCCACACAGAAATTCGGGATAGCTCCCCAGGTCTCTTACACCCACACAGAAATTCGGGATAGCTCCTCGAGTCTCTTACACCCACACAAAAATTTCGGATTTTTCCACGGGTCTCTTACACCCACACAGAAATTTCGGATTTCTCCACGGGTCTCTTACACCCACATAGAAATTTGGGATAGCTCCCCGGGTCTCTTACAACCACACAAGACCTTTCAGATACTACCGCGGGTCTCCTTCACCCTAACTCGAAAAGCTTCGCCCAGAGTTAACGGCCCCACTTCTTGCTTTATGACACATTAATTACTCTTCATTCCTGATTCGAACCTTGAGTCTTCATTGGACGTAGTCCCCCAAACAAACTCAACCCTCACTCACGAGTGGTGAATGTCCATCTTGTGCACACTTTTATTTCGACAGCGATGTCGCGTGCGCATGTGAGCATGATAAATCTTAATGCGCGACACCCCGATCAGGGGGTCCTTGAGCAAAACTTCGGAGATCTCTAACTCCACAATCCCAACCTATCAGATGGCTTTCACCTACATCCTAGGGAAGAACATCTACACATGGCTTTTCTAGCCTCGACCATAGAATCCAAATCATCACCACAGATACATTAATGAATAGATATGATGCATCGATTTAAAGCGCTACTCTAGTCAACTAATGCAAGAGTAAGCGTACCACTGCATATCCGGTGCTCGTATGCCATTTGCGGTACCATGGACCTCACCTCTGAGAGACGTCTCGTCTCATATGCCCCAAAAATTTGTCGACATAAATAACATATCATCTACCTTGCCTGACTAAATGCCCCGTCAGCCTGGTCTGAAACTCATATGAAGTAGAAGTCTTACGCCTCTTCCCGAACTAGAAGAAGGTGATCCTCCTCTTCTCACCGACATCCATGAAACAGATCACCAGTGCATCACTCTATCTCTCTCTATGGTCGAGCCGTCCCAACCATGGGTCCATTATCCGATGGTGAAATCTGATCTGCCCGAATGGACAGCGCTCATTCTTGAATCTCTAACTTTGGCCGTATGCGTATTACGTAGTCATCGACAAAGCGGGCTAGCTCCATGAATCCTGGCCATAATCCATCGATCGCCGTCCCACGCTTTAACTCTAGGAACTCTGAGCCTTCGCATGTCTCGCGGTATCAGAAAATACTTACCCACTGACGACTCTGGAACTGTCCATGTCATTTGCCTCTAGATCTCTAGGGTCTTCGCCCCAAATTCCACCATGCCAGGCCCTCGCGCCTCTAGCTGGAACGCAACTAGTCTAATCCTGGTCGTGTCAAAGGTAATCTTCATAGGTTCTAACACCTTCTCGACTTGCATGAACCAATGGTTTGCCACCATTGGATCTCCTCCTGTGGTCTTCGGATGATGTGCCTAAACCTGCAGGTTACCGGACCTCCCTGGCAACCTGCTACCCTGGCTTGTCTGATATTAGCGACCGCAGTACCACCGACCTCGGCCAAAGCCTGCTGGTCAAATACCGGTGGTGCCTGACTAGTACCTCGTGGACGACCTCTACGTCCTCGCCCTTGACTAGCCATCTACACATGTCAAATGGAAAGTTAAATTCTAATGCAGTATCTCTAAGGCTTAATCACAGCCCCGAGACACTATTCATTTACAGAAAATACTTCATACACTATGTCCATGCATTCATAGGTAATGTAAGACAATAATTTCATATATTAAATCATAATCAACAACAAAAATTTTATTTTTAGAAAATTTCATTTTAAAAGATTTTATTTTATTTTTTTAAAAATCTTGTGAACAGTGTTCGCCAGAGCGATTATCCCCCAAAGCATTGGCGAAACGATTACCCGAGTCAAAAACCGATTCGTACACAAGTACTGCGGAACGCTCTGCGCCATCGCCGAGCTCAAAACGCTGCGCTGGCTGCCCAGCGCGCCTTTATGTGTCATGGCCCAGCGCGGTGTGCATGTCGCGAGCCCGGCCGCCGGCGATATTCTGGCGTGTTGCGCCCGATATCCACCGCGCTACGCGGCCGTGTCCGCGCTGCGGCGATGTCGTGCTTTGTCTCACGGCACCACACCCAGCTGACTTAATCCTTGCGCTATCGTGACTTTACAAAGCGCTCCCCCGGCCCTTGATACAATTTGTATCGCGACTCTCCCTGGCCAGTCCACGCTCCTGTCACGATACAAACGATTGTATCGTGACACACCTCAGCGGCTAGGCCGCTCTCCTGTCACGATATAATTGATTGTATCGACCCATCGGCAGTTAAGCCCACCGCTCCTTTTGTCACGTCACGGTGCTTCAGCCATGCGACCTCACCCCATGGCCATCGCCTTGTTGCCCGCGCCTGCGGCCTTGATTTGCGAGTCGTATCGCCCGGCTTGCTCTCGTAGCCCGATGGTGCGTGTCATGCCCTCTCTTGCTTCTCGTAGCCCACCATCGCGCGCCTGCTTTGCCTTAGCTTGTCTCCAGGCTATACTGTCTATCTGACTTCTTGTATTATGACTCAAACTTAGAATTTTTATTTTTTTTTTTCACTCTTTTTTTTTTTTTTCATTCCAGCTACTGGAAAACCACCCAAAAAAATATTTTATATATATTTTTCCAATTTCCAGTAAACCAAATAAATTTATTTTATCCATTTTTTTCCCAGTTTTACACACTATAAAACCTTAGAATTTTTTTTTTCTTTACATCATTTTTTTTTTCTCATTTAATTCTGGACCATTTTGTCCAAAATTTCTCGAACACCTAAGGTTACATTTTCTTGACCCTAGTGTTCAACATCTTCCCTATGCTATTCACCAAGCATACAATTCACACAATTCATACAACACATGATCACACATAAAACACCATGCATGCAGTGTTCTAATCTTGTCCCGTGACTTCCTAGGTAATCATATACCAAAACCCTAAAATCGAGTTGTACCAAGATGTGATGTTCTTATACCTCAATGACCATGGCCTAAGCTCAAGTCCCTCAAGCCCTAGGTATTCATATACCTAAGTTCTACACTCTAAGACCATGGCCTAATCCCAGAAGTCCCAAAGCCCTAGGTACTTTCGTGTACTAAGATCAGATGCAATTTGTGAAAATTTACAAATTTATCATGACTAAACATGGATACACCCACCGGGCTCCCAAGGTGTCGTATGCCTTGAAAATACGTGCAAGGTGTGACACCCCAAGGCCGGGGTGTCCGTTGACAACCCGTCGGCAGCGAATATTCGTGGATGTCGGGTAACCCGACACCGCTCACAAAAATCGGGCAGAGTCTCCTTTGTGCGGGAGCTCCACCAGTACAATACAATCCCAACAATCAACAATGACCACACATGGTCACATGCGAGAAGTAAAATAATGGCCTTTTAGGCCCCTAAATCAATACTCACAAAATACATCAACTATATGCAATAGTTCGAGTTAATAAATTACTCTTCATCTGACATATATTAAAATTCACAATTCTAATACATGTTATACAACAATATAAATCCCTGATGGCTTTCTATTCTGTCGCGGCTAGTGAGGCATTCGTCCTCGTGCACACTCACATGCAGGAAATGGTGATCCTCGACGGTGAAAAGCCCGATGAGATAATTTCCTCTGATTTACTCCCACCTAAGTGCACATATGGAAAACAATCACATTCAAAACAATTGTGAGATTTCGAATATTTACATGCCCAAACCCATATCCCGAGTCCTCACCGACTCCCTCACATATGCCTAAGCCGAATGCAAGTAAAATATCCATTTTTCAAAACAAAAGCTTTTTGTTCTCAAAAACTCACTACCTAATTTAGGTATTGTTGGACTACCCTCTAGGCGAATTCTTTGGATAACTCTCCAAAACAGTCATGGTCCTCATCCGAAGTGATCAGTTGGACGCCCTCCAAGGCAATTCTTCGGAAAATCTTCCGTCGAAATTCCTTTCACAAACATTTTCATTTTTTGTTTCATTTCATGTCATGCACTCCTCTATCATTCTGAGTGCCCGATTGCATATGGAATGCATGATGTCAATTCAGCCTTCCTTACTAATATATTCACATGCATATATATTAACATAATTAAATGCATAATCATGTTATGTAAATTCACCATCAAAACACCAAAAATTAAGCTCACATGGGCTAATTAACAAACCACCAAGCAATTCATTTTGAATGCTAAAAACCAAACACATTTTCACACCAAAAATTTGCGTGTCACTATTCATGAAGCAGTGAAACCCTCAGATTCTTGTTCACGACCACCTAAATAAAAATTTTCTCCGCTCAGTTCAAAGCTTTTGAGACCGAGTTTGCATTCGCTCAAGCCACCGAACAATTCTAACCATTTACATGGCTCTTAGCCAAGATTAGCATAAGTAGGGAAAAGATCCATACCTCTTGGAGTTGTCGGAACTCCACCAAATCGGTGCCCACGCGTAGCCCTTGCCGCATAGAGCAACTTTACTTCTTGCTCTGTCGAGAACCGATGGTCCGATAAGCCGGAAATCTAGAGAGAAGGTGCTCTCTCTCTCTCTAAAAACCTCAAATCCCCAGCAACTGCATCTCCTTCTCCTCTGCTGAACGTTTTGGCTTTCAAATAATGGAGAAGATGATCACTATTCATCTTTCTTCTTATTATCATTAGCAATTCATTTAATTCCCATCGTGTCCCTTCTTCTAGATTTTTGACACTTGGCACTATCTAGGTCATCCATTTTCATCATCTCTCTACTCATACAACATGTGTCACATGGGTACATGTAATAGGTGACTTTTGTCACATCACATGTCTCTTAAACCGTTTTCACATTTTGAGCACTGGTGCCTCAGCGTGTTGACCTCTCGAATTTGTGAAGTCCCGGCGATGGTAGCTAGATTTCGATGAGGCGATTAACGGTGAAGTCCGTTCATCATCAGAGCTCTAGAAAAAATTTACAGTTTTGGCGAAATTACCAGTTTGCACCGGAAAGTCGAGATTTTCAGTCTTACAGCAGTGAACTCTATAAAAATTTTATGTTGTATTTGAAAAGGCATGGAATGCCAATTTGTATAATCATTATTCAATAACAATTATGGGCCTATTTAGAATTAGAATGTATATTTTTTTTTTATCAAAACTACAGTTAAATTGTTATAAAAGGGCGCAATGTGCCACATTTTAAGTGGTATCAGAGCACAAGTAGCATAGAGCTATGGTATTGAAAATGTATTTGTATTTGTATATTGGTGTTTTAATATATCTTAAAAGTAAAAGTATTGGTAGCGCAATGAACGCCACAATCACAATAGTCCATAAGAGTTTATTACAACACTCTTATACATAACATGTATTAAAACTAGCTTGTTCTAATATAGTTGAAAAAAATATATATAAAAGCCACATCCTGCCTTCCTTCAAAATCACAGCCTCGAATGAGCGTCGTCCTTTGGTGTACTACACTGAAGCCATAGTCCCACGGCCCAGAGTGAGCAATGCCTAATAGAATAATTCCTACAAGGCTACCACCTAAGTGTACGTACAATGCTATTTCACACATTCAAGTAAAAACATACACATTCTCAAATGTCTACATGCCATGGATGAGAATGTGACTTACCTGTCCCATGTCAGGAATCACTATGACTCCTCACACATCTGCATATACCAGAAGTGTGAAACCGACATTTATGTTCCATCAATGACCATTTTTCCAAAACAAAAGCTTTTTGTTTGAAAAATCAAAATCCATTGGACAAACTTCAATATTCACTTTTTTTTACCAAGTCTCATGTGTTTTTGTGGGTAGCAAATTTCTGGGGTCTCACTGTAGGTTTTGCACGCCTTCTAACACTTTCGCAAACTTTCATTGGTGGATACATATGTCTAACCAAGAATACCGGCACTCGAGGGGGGTATCATCCCTCCTTGCTATACCCAACACACGTATTTTTCATTTCCTTTTTCTTTTATGCAACCGTGAGACTCATTTTGGACATTGTCCCATTTTACCGAGCCCACCATCGAACACCAAACACAGTGTCGATTTACCAACCATGCACTCACACCCATTTAATGCTATGTCCCCTTGCATATGCAATGCAAGATGTCATTGCATGTTATATCATGTCACATGCATAATGAATTCTACATGGACAATACAATCCACACCACTTACCGGTGTCATGAACAATCACATCACTTGCATATGACTTCCATAAATCATTTCATTCATGTCAACCTATCATGCAAACATATATCAACATTCACATTCAACATGTCATTCTATGATCAAGCAATAACACACACAAGCAAGCCATGTAATGGCCATTGCACATAACAATTCATCTCATGTCAACATGTTAGAGCACACACATTGACACCCAAACACGTTTAGTCAAGCAATGACACTTGATCCTCAAGACCAATTGTGGCATAAAGATGCCCACAAAAAATTTCACACAACAAGCCATCATAGACCACATAATAGTTCCAAACTTAGTTCAAAAACTAGTCCCTTAACATTCCCAAAATCTAGACACAAACCATTAAACAACCTAAGCTATAGCAGTCTCGAAAAATGGATAACTTGAGTTATAGAGGTCCGATTTGGGTGATTCAAAATCCTAACATCAAGTTTTCAGATAGAGCTACAATTTCCTTGAAGGATACTAGTCCAAATTCTCACTTTTTCCCAACCGAAAATTAGTCCTAAAAATTTGGACAGTAGGTTCGGCCAAAACAGGGTAGCCTGTGGCAAACCCAGAAAACGGACCATAACTTGGGTTATAGATGTTCAATTTGGGTGAATTAAAAGCCTAACATCAAGTTCTTAGATAGGGATACAATTTTCTTGAAGGATACTAGTCCAAATTCTCCCTTTTTCTAACCGAAAATTAGCCCCAAAAACTGGACATCATATAGGGTCAAAACAAGGCATTATTCCCATAACTCATTATTTTGCCAAATAGCCCCTTAAGGCAAAAGCATTAGAAACAGCCCTTAGGGCATTAAACTCAGCAAACAACCTAAATTGAAAAACTAGGCAAAAGTAAAGGAAGAATCTCTACCTTTTGGAGCGTAGGAAACACCGTTAGGAAACCTCGAAAGACTTTCTAACCCGCAAACTTTGATTTTCTCCAAATCCAAATCACCTCTTTTGGATCTTCGGTGAAACCTCTTCTTTTTGGTGTCTACGCGTAGCCCTCGTCGAGACGAATAACTTTAACTCTGGGCCCAACAACTTCCGACCAACAAAACCCGAGAAATCGCCGAAGGATTTTTCCTCATCTCTCTCTCTCTCTCTCTAACGTTTCCAAAAAATCTGATTTTGGGGGACCTCTCCCAAATGAAATTTTTTTTCCCCTTTTTATACTTTGGACACATGGCTTACGTGACACCACGTGTCCTCCCCTTGCTCGGGTCCATTTTGTTCCGAAATAATTTATTTTGTCCCAGTTCAAGTTCAAATTATCTTATATAAACTTTCTTTAAATTATTTTACAACTTTCAAGATTTTCTTCAAAAATCTCGTTTTTGGAGTTGGTGGACACCCGTCACCTCGAAAAACGTGAAAGTCGACTATCTCGGATGCTGCCGTCTGTCTGAATAACTAGATTTCGCGAGAAAATTTCAACGATGAAGTCCATTTCGTCATCCGAAATCTAAAAAATTTCAGGTTTTCAACCTCTACTACAACAGTAAATTACCGTTTTGCCCTTTTTCAGAAAAATTGCATTTTTCCCGGGTTTTACAACATGTTTGTCACTATAAATATAAATGACAATTCATAACAACTTTAAGTGATCTGATAACTAATGTCTATCACTTTAATTGTAATAAGATCTTTTCAACATCAAATGAGAAATGACAAAAGAAAGAAGACAGCTGGAAGATATGAAGATAAAGAGGACAGTTGTATAGACAGAAGAAAAAGAAATGATGACACGTCTCTCAAGAAGATAAGGATAATAAATCTTCAAAGTTCTATAAAAGGAGAAGAAGCTCTCCTTGGAAGATATTGGAAAAACTTATCCTATCTTTGTATCCATATTTTTCAATGGCTTTCTAAGCTTTCTTTAGGGAAGCTATCTTTGTAAGATAAGAGTATTTTAATGAAAGTTTGAATATCTCCTTTCAATCCTCTTTGTGTGTGAGAATCTATACAATGAGTGTCTCTGATACTGCTTATGCTCAGTACCTTAAGCCAAGAGGGAGTTAGGGAAGAGGACCTGTGTGACAGTGACGTGCGAAGGTCATTGGATTTTTGCATATAACAGGTATTGATTGAAATTAATTCATCATCTTTTATCTCTTATCTTCTTAGATTGCTAACCATAGATTTATAAGAATTATCTTCTTTGATAATCTTGTTTAGTCCGTTGTTTACCCTTTATTGAAATTATAGAGCTATCAATATAGTATTAATATAGTATTTAGGCACTTAGCATACTTTAAATACAATTATTTTTTTATGAAATTGTACTAAATCATGTTTTTTTTTTATGTTTTCTTACAATTATTCTCAAATCAACAGTATAAAACACAAATTTCTCTAAAATTAAAATTTTGTTGACTATTTCATTCTTTGACCAATTCTCTTTTTTTTTTCTTTCTTTTTTTTTTTGAAGGAAATTTAGATTTCTATTAATAGTGATCAGAAAACAATCTAGTTAACAAGAAATTTGACACATTAGTCTTCCAGATATACAGACCTGATAATGAAGGGCTCGAGCTATAGAATGAGCCACCGAATTCACATATCTCCGAATTAAGGAGAGTTTACTTCCTATACTTGAATCAACCTAGTAGTCTTCAATAAGCATACCAAAAAGGGGAATTGACATTAGTTGGGAACAATATCGCATCTTGCACCAGTTGGGAGTCCACTTCCACAATGATCTTATTTTTATTCTCTTGCTTAAGCCAAATTAGTGCCTCTCTACGCTCATTGCTTCTACTTCGGGTGGTTGCAACTTGATGTTAGATTAATTTATTAATTATGTATTAAGCATATTCATATTATAATTTTAATTATATAATTGTATATGTTAATTATGGATCATTTATAAGATGATTTAATATTAACTAACTATAAACCCATAGTTCAATCTTCTTCCTTGCTTTAGTAAGTCTAATGGATCAAAGTTTAATTATTCCCTTGTGATCTATATATATAAATAAATAAAGCTTTAGAATTTCACAAGGGTTTTGATAGAACACATTTTGGAGAGAAAGAAAAAACTATCTTCAATTCTAGCTTTTCGTTGATCTTATTACTTGCAGATTTGGAAGACAAATAATAGTCGATAATTTCGAATCTATGTCAGATATATTTTTTACATGCTTTGAATTGATATGCTTATTTGATCGATAAAATTTGTATTTTATAATATATTCATTATGTTATTTGATTATTGATCAATTATTTTTTAGATCAATAAATATTTTTGATTTTATAAAATAATTTAACAATCGGTATCAAAACAATTTTAATTAGCATTGAAGCTATCAAATTTGTTTTTTTATATTTTGCGTTTTGTTCGTATTTTTCATTTCCTTGATGCATGTTTTCTTGGGCTTTTGCATAGCAGTGATTCTAGTTTAATTTATCTATATTTGTTGTTGTGTTCAATCATTGGGAAATTTTGAAAGATGTTTCTGAAATGAATGATCGAGCGTCAGGAAAGCGATGCTGAGCAAAGTGGGAACAAATTTTCACATTTTCAAAAATGACAAAAGCGATTGATGAATGACCATTGAAATAATCTTATGCTCAACGGAGTTCTTGATGAATGACAATGATTTGAAAGTAATGGGAATGGGTTTTCACGTTTTAAAAACCCATTTTCCAATAAAAGCATGTAGCATATTGATTGATGTATAAATGACAAGCAGATTGATGAATGACAAGTGAAATAATCTTATGCTCAACAGTTCTTGATGAATGACAAGCAGATTTGAAAGTAATGGGGGAATGGGTTTTCACGTTTTTCAAAAAACCCATTTTTCCAATAAAAGCATGTAGCATATTGATTGATGTATAAATGACAAGCAGATTGATGAATGACAAGTGAAATAATCTTATGCTCAACAGTTCTTGATGAATGACAAGCAGATTTGAAAGTAATGGGGGACTGGGTTTCCACGTTTTCAAAACCCATTTTCCAATAAAGCATGTAGCATGCAGTTGATGTATAAATGACAAGCGATTGATGAGCCAAACAAGTGAAATAATCTTATGCTCCTTGATTCTTGATGAATAATGGCAGATTTGAAAGTAATGGGGAATGGGTTTTCCGTTTTTCAAAAGCCATTTTCCAATAAAGCATGTAGCATATTGATTGATGTATAAATGACAAAAGCGAAGTTGATGGACGACAAGTGAAATAATCTTATGCTCAACGGTTCTTGATGAATAACCATGATTTGAAAGTAATGGGGGAATGGGTTTTCGTTTTCAAAAAACCCATTTTCAATAAGCATGTAGCATAGTTGATGTATAAATGACAAGCAGTTGATGAATGACAAATTATGAAATAATCTTATGCTCCAGCAGTTCTTGATGAATGACAAGCAGATTTGAAAGTAATGGGGGAACTTGGGTTTCACGTTTTTCAAAAAACCCCCCATTTTTCCAATAAAAGCATGTAGCATATGGATTGATGTATATGGAGTAGGAGGTACTTTTCTTTTTTTCCCATTTATCATACAAGTATTATGAGTTTTAAAAAGTGGGAATATATCACCTCAGTAATTTAGATTTTTTTTTTCAAGGGTCATATGTACTACATAACATTTTCTATACACTTTGATGGCTCAAATTTTTGTTAACGACCGGGTTTGTGTATGCTTAATTTGTAAACTTTCCATAAAAAAAAAAAAACTCTATTAAGCATTAAATTTGGTTTATAGTAGAAATGAATTTTTACTCAATTTTACAATATTTTTACTATCCTTTTTCACATATTGTTTTGTAATTATGTTTATACTATTTATGATTATTTATAGGATCATATTGGGAGTAAAATTATTAGTATTATTGCATTTGGATGAAAATTGAGAAATATTAAATGTTTGTGGACTTGCCTCTCGTGAGTGTAAGCATGTTAGATATTTTTTTTGGAATTGATGCTACAATTGTAATTTCTCCCGTCTTACGCATCAATTTTGCTAAGATCCATACGGATAGTGAAATTGTCCTATCGATTACTTCAATATTTTGTAAGATGCTTATTTTAGTGAAGAGATTTCATTAAATGTCATGAACCACATAATTTTACTGTCCTATCGGTGGGAAATTGACGACTGGTGAATTGCTCTTACCTGTGTATGAATCTTTTTGTATTTTATAAACTCTAGCATTTGGTGATCACTTTGTGGGTCATTTGGTAAGCCGAAGAATTGAACAATTTGCATGTCCTTGTTTTACATGTATTTTTACATTGTTATCTTGTTTATTCTTTAGCTTTGAGCTTTCCTAAGTTCTTTGATTTTCTAGGAGTTGTTAGATTGCAGCTCAGTACAGGAAATTTTTTGGAATTGCAAGATGTGGCATACATATCCTCGATTAAGAGAAACTTGATATCAATACCTATTTTGGATAGACTTGGATATAGTTTTCTTTTTTGAAATGGAAAAGTTAAACTGTACCGAGATTCACTATCGATTGGCACTAGAGTACTTTGTAGGAGTCTTTACATATTAGAGTTGTCTACTTTATACATTTACTGCCCATACTATTATCACGCTAGTAGCTCTAAGCGTTTGAGAGATTGAATAGAAAGTCTTACTAATCTTTTGACTGACATTTGGGTCATATTTCTAGACAGAGAATGGAGAGATTAATTAAAGATGAGATTCTTCCAGATCTTGATTTCTCATATTTTGATACATGTGTAGACTACATCAAAGGTAAACTGACCGCTAAGGTTTGGAATGCCAAGATGGATAGATGTATTGAGTTGCTTTGGGTTATTCATACTGATATTTGTGAGTCATTCACTCCTCTTGCTATGAGTGGCTACAAATATTTTATCACGTTCATTGATGATTATTCTCGTTATGGTTTTGTCGAGCTCATTCGTGAGAAGTCTGAATCTTTGGAGGCTTTCAAAGCTAAATTTGAGCTCCAACAAGGGAAGATGATTAAGAGTGGACATTACGGCGGTGGTGGTAGGTATTATGGTAAGATATGATGATGAGGCCAGGGTGCAACCACGGACCATTTGCGAGGTACCTTCAGGAATGTGGCATTGATGCTGAGTATACAATGGCTGACACTCCTCAACAAAATGGGATTGCGGAGAGGAGAAATCGCACGTTTCTTGATATGGTGCGATGTATGCTTGTTAATTCCTCACTACCTGAGTTCTTGTGGGGTGAAGTTTTGAAAACTGCAACTTATATTTTGAATCAAGTGCCTAGTAAGTTTGTTCCTAAGACTCCATATGAGCTATAGTCACAGAAGAAGCCTAGTCTTCGTCACTTCCATGTTTGGGGCTGCAAGGTGGAAGTGATACCATATAACCTGCAATCCAAGAAACTTGATTAAAAAACCATTAGTGGGTACTTTATTGGTTATTTTGTGGGATCAAGAGGTTCCAGGTTTTATTGCTCGTTGCACACCACTAGAGTGATTAAGTTAGATTGAGCTATCTATTTTGAAGATGATACTAGTACAAGCCAAGGGCCAAGAGAAATTATGTTCAAGGAACACCCATTTTTTATTCATGTGCCTATTGCTTCCGCTTCGATCTCTAGTTCTGTTGTTGACCAACATCTAGTTGCCACTACCGATGATGAACCAATTGAGGATGTAGATCATGTAGCCCTATATGTAGCCATGGATATACCCTTGAGGAGGTCAAAGAGGGCACTTAGGCCCGCAATTTCAGATTACTATATTGTCTATTTGTAGGAGCATGAGTATGATGTGGGTAATGTATCAAATTCGACTGCCTACAAAGAAGCCATTATTAGTCCTCAATCCAACTTCTGGATTGATGCAATGAAAGATGAGATGACTTCCATGTCATAGAATAAAGTGTGGAGCTTAGTAGATTTGTCAGATGGTTGTAGACCTATTGGGTGCAAATGGGTATTCAAGACCAAGCGTGATGCCAAGGGATAGGTAGAGAGATATAAATCAAGATTAGTGGCTAAGGGTTACAGTAAACGAGAAGGTGTTGATTTTAAGGAAACCTTCTCTCCTGTGTCCACTAAAGACTCTTTATACATTATTATGGCTATAGTTGCTCATTTTGATTTAGAGTTGCATCAGATGGATGTGAGGACAACTTTCTTGAATGGAGACTTAGTTGAGGATGTTTATATGTCTCAACCTATTGGTTTTAAGGAAGTTGGTAAGGACCACATGGTTTGTAAACTCCAGAAATCCATTTATGGTTTAAAGCAAGCTTCTAGGCAATGGTATCTCAAGTTTGATGAAGTTTTGTAAACTCCAGAAATCCATTTATGGTTTAAAGCAAGCTTCTAGGCAGTGGTATCTCAAGTTTGATGAAGTTGTCACCACCAATGGTTTTAAGGAGAAAATCGTCGATCAATGCATATATATGAAGGTCAGTGGGAGCAAATACATATTCTTGGTTTTATATGTTGATGATATTTTGCTCGCAACCAATGATACTGACCTGTTGATTGAGACAAAGCAATTATTGTTTAGCCATTTTGATAAGAAGGATCTTGGGGAAGCGTCTTATGTTTTGGGCATACAAATACTTCACGATAGACCTGAGTAGCGTGCAGAGATTGTCTCGGCATCTCGATATATTGAGCGCGTGCGAAAGGTTTAATATGCAATCATGTTCTTCTGGTAAGACACCAATTGTAAAGGGTGATAGATTTTCCAAAGGTTAATGTCCTAAAAATGATATTGAGAGGGATCAAATCAAAGCAATCTCTTATTCTTAAGTTATGGACAACCTGATGTATGCTCAAGTATGCACATGTCCTAATATTGCGTTTGTTGTCGGCGTGTTGGGCAGTTACTTGAGTGATGTCAAAGCCACAAGAAAGCAGCTAAGAAAGTATTAAGGTATCTCCAGGGTACCAAGGATCTCATGTTGACATATCAGCGTATCGACACTCTTGGGGTGGTTGGTTTTAGTGATTCCGATTATGCAGGCCACGTTGATAATAAAAAATCCACTTCTGGCTATATCTTTATGATGGCTAAATGAGTTGTTTCGTGGAAAAAAATAGAGTAAACACTCTGATAGCGCGAAAGCGTGATGTGTGACTTGTATAAACTAGGTAAAGCGCTTATGTGCATAAGTGCACTCGTCGTGTCAAGTAATATATTGTACCAAAATACGGATATCAATCCATAGGGAAAAGTATGTTGACTACTGGAATTGACCCTACGATATTATCTGGACTGAAACTCTTAATGAATTTCTAATTAATGTATAGAATTAAAACTAAATCTAAATAACTTGTGAAATTACTTTTTGTGAAAACTGGGTTGCCTCCTATACAATTGATGGATTATTACTTTAGAGAATTATTATTCAATCTATTAATGAATTCTCATTGATGGGATGATCGTACCTACTAGATATCCTCTCTCGAGGTATATCCGCCTATTTTGCCAGTAGGGTTGGGTTCATGCATGACCACATGCTACGAAAATGCTTAAATGCTTTCGAACCCTATGTCGCCACACTCGGGCAGGATATCTCTATTCGTTGATTGACTGAAATTAATACGGCCTACCGGATCCACAGGAGTCCTTATCTCTCGATCTCGGATACTTGACAAGATCATGGCATCGTATTGTGAACATTACCAGCAAAGTAAACCTCAAATGCAAAGCAATTCGATATAACCCATGAATAAACTGAACAAAATAGAATTAATCCCTAATTCATACAAGCGCTATAGAGTTTGTTAAACCACAAGAAATAAACCTAGAACATAATGGAAATTATTACAAGCATAGTTCTATAAATCATTGATAGTTTTGAGAAGAGAAATACAAAAACATGAGTTTTTATGATCTCTCAAGTCACTCCTGCTTCATGATTCGCTTCTCGTCCATATGTCGCTATACCTCGAAAATTGGGTCTCCTGTGCTTTTTATAGTCGATGCGGGAATTTGCGGAAAGCGTTGCAGCGTCGCCAGCGTCACGATGTTACCAGAACATGCCGCGTTGAAACGCTCTTTGACTTTAACTTTTGTTGACCAAATGTTGCGACATTGCAACGTCACGACGCTAGAACATTGCTGCTTAGTCTTCACTTCTTCTTCTTCGCATTTCCAAAAGCTTCTGAAAACCACCGTATTCACCTACAATGCACAAAAGATCCAAAAATCAGATATCGGGCAATAATGCACTTATTACTATATAAAATAGAACTAAAACGTAGTAAGGACGCGGGTATGACATGAGTGTTTTGGACACTCATCACACCCCCGAGCAGCTTCTTGACATCTTGGCGAAAAAACGGACTCCTAAACGGACACGCAGAGACAATAACATACTAAAACTCAACGACACAAGTGTGATACACATGTTGCCAAAAGGAAGGATAAAAATGAACTGACTCACAAATCTTGCCCTTTGTTTCAAATTCAGAGGATCCATAAGGTTGTTCGGCTTTCGAAAGAATTCAGTTGAACACGGTTCGGTTGAAAAGTGACTCAACCTCCTAGGTTTTCAATGACCTTTCTCAAGAAGCCTATGTGCATTTAATACATGATCTCTAGCATATAACTCGGTTCTGGTACCTCCAAACTTTAATTCAACTTACCTAGTCAGGAGAGTCTAAATACGGAAGGATAAGAACGCACCCTTTTTATTCAAACTAAACTACCTACTCATGAAAGAAATACTAGTGCCCATAAGTTTATGTTAAGTGTTCTTGTAGCGGGGATTCGTTGGTGACTCCCCACCAGTTGGTTAAGGACACTATGTCACACACCGATTCCCGGTCCGACCCGATTGGCGGATCCAAACCGAGTTTGGGGTGCGAGATCATATACTGGGATTCTTTACCTGATTTGATTTTTTTTTTTTTTTTTTAAGTCGAACTTGTACCTGTGGGTATGGCCCACATCTTGTAACAGAATCAAAATATTATATACAAATCAAAAGAACTACCACCGGAGTGGTGTCCATCAAAATCTAGACTCATATAAGCGAGTCTCATTTATATACATATACAAAAACAACTTTACATTCCAATTACATATTCGAATGTGTGAGGACCTACGCGATGAACCCTTATTAGTGTGTTGAAATTTGTATGTAGATGTTTTAGACGTCTTCTCCTGACCTACACGGATTAAAAACCCGTGCTAAGCTTTACGCTTAGTGGGAAATATATCTTATAAAGAAACACATGCATTTAAATTGAATCACAAATAACATAAGACAGTAACAGATATCGGAATTCTTCAGGAATTCATATAACAGACTAATACATATACTTATTATCATATAACAATTTTGCTTACATACTTATCGCCATAACAAACTTATGCTTGTTCACATCTCGTATGTGGAGTGAACTTTTACTTATATTTATAACAAACTTATACTTACTTGGGTCTTACACTCATGACAGACCTATTCTTATTTGGATCTTATACTCATAGCAGGCTTATTCTCATTCGGATCTTATACTTATAGCATTCGGATCTTCTACTTATAGCAGACTTAGGTGGCGTTTGTTTTTTGACTTAATGCTGAAACTAAATAGCTTTCAGCATTAAGCTGTTTGTTTTTTTAAAATTTTCACGACTTATTGCTGAAATTTTTTAAAAAAGTTCTGAATAGAAAAAATGAAAATATTTTGCTTTTCTATTCGAAAAGTCATTGCAATAAGAAAAACTCAATCATTGTCCAACAAGAAGAAGAGTTAGCAATATACACTACTATAGTTGACATGGGAGGGGTTTGGGGTGGGGTCCCATCCAGGCCGACTCATTTATTTTTCAATTCCCAAACTTGTTTTATTTAAAAAATTAAACAGGGTAGGGCGGAGATGGAAAAATTCTCAAACTCGCCTCGTTTACATTTTATTTTATTTTTATTTTAATTTTTTATATTTGCTTTTTTATTTTTATTATATTAAAATTAATATTTTTCATAAAAATAAAAATATTATGAATTTTTATAAATTATTTATTAAAAAATATTATAATAATAATTATTATTTATATTAAAGTAGCTGAAAATAAAAATAAAAAATATTTTAAAATATAATCGAGGCGAGACTTATTATTATTATTTTGGATACATGGTTTATATTGCTTTATTCAGGTCTGTTTCTTCCCCGAAACAATTTATTTATTTGATTCACTTTATTTTAAATAAACTTAGCCAAAGCCCGTTTCCTAACTTTAGATTTTAAGTAAAAATATCGATCCTTAGATCAGCGACAACTTATCACCCAGAAAATCGGAAAAATTTCCGCTTGTCTCTGAATTCAACGAAACTTTTACGGGTCACGCTAGATTTAGCGAGGCAGATTTGAGCGGCGCGATCCAGTTTCGTAAATCGAGATCTAAAAGAATTTTATAAGCTTTCCTGAACCCTTATGGCAATTTATTATTTTTATTAACATTTTTCCATTTTGGTAATTTTCTAATTTTCTCGGGTTTTTCACAGGAAGGTAACAATACACGAACAGTCTCGGTTGAAAAAATAAGCCGACAGTTAAAAACCCGATTAAAATTAAATTAAACCTGTGCCATTAAGAGCGAGGCGGGACAGGAACCAAAAATAATCCGTCCCGTTGTCATCCCTACTCACTACCTAATATTAAAAAACAAACAACTTAATACTTAATGCTATTAAGTACTATTCAGCATTAAGTAAAAAAAACAAACACCACCTTATTCTTACACCAATCTCCCGTATGACACATACTTATTCATATTCCTCGTATACGGTACTGAGCTTATACATATACTTATACTTGTCTCCCGTAGGACACATACTTATGCTTGCATCGGGCGTATGTATTCGAGGATCTCCCAAAGGACATATATTGCGGACTTATACTGGTACTTGTCTCGGACTTATAATTATTCAGATCTCCCAAAGGACATCTACTTGAATAACTTTCGGACTTAGTACTTATCGGATCTCTCATAGGAGTTACAGAACTTAGACCTTTACTGAGGTACCCGTAGGTACTGCAGAACTTATACTTGTATTTCGTATCTTATACTTGTTCTACGGAGCATATCCTTATCTTACGGAGTTTATACTTGCTTTACAGAACGTGTTCTTGTATTTCGGATCTTATTCTTGTACTTCGGATCTTACGGGCTTGTCGATGCAAAGTACCGTAGGTACTACAAGATATTACGGGCATTATCTTGGTATTACTTGAACTTATTCTTGTATTTGAGGATCGCCATATATGTGTATTACGGAACTTATACATGTATTTCAGATCTTATACATGTCTTACAGATCATATACTTGTCTTACGGATCTTATACTTGTGTTACAGAACTTATTCTTGTCTTACGAATCTTATTCTTGTACGAAGGTACCCGTAGGTACGATAAGTCAGAACAGATCAGAATCATATCACCTATAAGGTCATATCAGACTTATGCGAGATCGGGACACATTAGTTCGTAGTGAGTCTGGATCACCTTTAGACTATGCAATTTGTTATTAAGCATAACAGGCTTATGTAGTCGGATCTCAGTAGGAGTTTGAGCTTATTCTTATACAAAGTACCATAGGCACTACGATTCATTATCACGAGTACCCGTAGGTCCTACTGGGCTTATACTTATATTACGGGCTTATGCTTATTTTACGGATCTGACGTGCAGGTAGATGCTACAAAACTTATACTTACTTCTTGTCTGAGTGCCGTAGGTACTACATATTCATTATACGGAGATGCAGTAGGTACTCACTGGACTTATTTTATTTACAAAACTTGTATTTATGTTCACCGTCTGAAGATGCAGTAAGGGACCCCTACGAGGAGATCTTTCGGTGTACAAAAGTACTAAGCGGTGCTCTGGTAATCTGGTGCAGAGTAGATCTTCTGGAACATATCTGATGCGATTAAGATCTTTACTCTTATTCTTTGTATTGATTCTTATCCTTATAATTGTTTGATTTCCTAGATGATAATATAGATTGAGTAGGATACGGCACAATAAGTATCAGGATATCTGATCTGTGATGTCTTGTGGCACAAAGCGGGATTGTCGGAGTAATGAACAAGAGTCTTGTGGCACCTGTCGGAGCAGAAGTCTTAGTAGCATGAGATGCAGAGTGCTAATCGAGGAGTCTTGGGAGCACTGTCGGGAATCTGAGTACTTGTCGAGTCTTGTGGCACTAATCGGGACATGAGTCTTTGTGTCATTTAATAGCTAGTCTTAGGCGAGTTTACAATTATATGAGTTCGATGTTACTATCTTACTCAGCGGGCATTCTTAGCCACATTATATGTTCATGACATATTGTATTTCACGTTCCTTAGTCCGCGATGTCGATTCGTTTTCATATTTCCTTATCATATTTATGTTTCATGAACACGGCTATACATTTGCATTTTCTATATTTTTCATGTTACTGTACATATGGCGGCATTTCATATACTTGTACAATATAATGCCTATGTATTCACACATCATTCATGTATTCTAGTCCCTCTATGAATATAGTTTACTTAGAAATTGGAATCATTCCAATTGGATCATCTGAACTTAAGCTATGGCATTTTCATGCCAAACTAGTCAATTTACCGATTACACTAGAGACAGTTTGTATTACTCATTTTTCTGGGGTCTTAACTTCATATTTGACACTGGTTATTTGTACTTCTTTAAATTTAAGGTGCTAAGGGTTCTCCTCCAACTGGAATCACCCAAATCGGAGCACCGGAACTCAAGATACGTCCGAAACAATCCGAACTACTCTATGATTCAAAACTGATGCAGGAATTGGCTTGCACATAGCCTCACTTGGAGTGGATTTCTGGGCCACTTAGAGTCCGAATTTGAAGATGCCTATTATAGGATGTTTGGTTTTCATTGAAGTCTATTTTAATTAGACACTTGAATCACTCAAATCGGATAAGAAATGAGTAAGTTATGGCTAAAATCAGCCCCGGTCGAGCAATGAGCATTACATGTCACAGGAATTTGCACCTCGACCTATCTTAGGTACATGTTGGCCAAAAATGACGGAACCCAAAGTATGCGGTACATGTTCAAGGTGTACCGGTACATATCACAATGCCCAGAATGTATTTCTCCCATTTTCATGCACTTTCATCCATAGATCCACTCTATGCTTCCCTCGCACATCCCAAAATCATTCATATTTCTCTTGTAACCTCTTTTCTACTCAATTCCTCTTTCAATACTTATCTTATTTCAAAAACATATCATGAAATCCTTCCAAAAACAATTCTAATATGGGTCACAACCCATACATGATCCAAACATAGAGATTTGTTAAGGTTTGTTCCTAAACCTAACTCCGTTACATCTGATTTAACCACAGTCCAACCTCGGGAGGATTCTATAACCATCTTGTGCCATTTAGAGTTTTACCAACTCTAATTTCAATACCTCTTTGGTTAGGATGAAATCCTAACAAACCCTAGGTTTGGGGACAACTAATAACCATCCAATAGCATGGAAATTCATACAAACTTTAGAATTCCATAAAAGAAATCCATACCCAAGGTTAGATTCCATACCAAAATCATAGAATCCATACAAAAACCCTTAGTTTCCATGCCTTTTGGCTCCTCCCTCTTCTTCTCTCTTCTTCCCTTTGGCCTTCACGGTTTGAGCTCTCAAATGTGAGACCAAAAATGAGACATTTTTTATCTCATTTTCTTTTATACTAAATTTTTCCTTTTATTGCAAAAAGGTCCTCCAACTCTTGACCATTTGCATTTCAATTTCCCTTAATTTCATTTTGGCCTCAATCTTGTTAACTTATGACTTTTAAGCCCCTTTTTGGACAAATTACACTTTTGTCCTTGTGTCTTGAAAATTTCCGGGTCTCTCGTTTCCGTGTTTCGCATTTAACTCACGAAACATTTAAATTATGCTTACAAAATACCCTAAACATGTCGAAAACGGCTAGGGTATATTTCGGGGTGTTACACACTAAGCATTCAGTTTCCCTCGAACTTCACCCTGAACACTCAACCAAACCTAAGGGCCCTAGGCTATGGGAAACTTCCATCCTCTGTCCCATGTAACGGGCAGTGAAGTCAATGGCTCCCGGCTAGTTGGCTCAGGCCATTAGGCTTTGAAAAGCCCCTCGGACTATGCCCAGGATTTCGACTAGAAGCTCCCACTTATTATATTCTTACTTTCTTTTTTATCGTGCTCTTTTCCTTTTTTTTCTTTTTTTTTTTTATTGGGGCTCGATGACAATCCTCTTTTTCTAAGGTGTCCCATCACTTAGGTGTTTAAAAACCCCCAAGGTTCGTTGAACATTAGTAAGCCGGGTTCGAAGCCTAGGCATACCTTGGAGATCACATGTGTGTGGGTGTGGTAGACTAATCGGAAATTGGTTTCTTGAACACCCAGGAGGTGACTCACTATGTTCCCCCTACCTATCCAACATGTAATTCCCGAGCATCTAACAACCCGGTCCTTTCTTGATTTGTCTTGTGTTTTTAAAGAAAATATTTGAAGAAGAGGTGAAGATCCTTGATTAGCAATCACGGCATCACTTACACAAACTACCTAACACAACCCTAAAACCCGAGACAAACTAAAACAGGGAACCCCCAATAAACAGAAACACAAAAATAACATAAAAACAGACACAACAGAAGACACCGACATAAACACCTAAGAAACCCTAAACAAAAAACACATAAATAAGCACATAAACAGACACACTAAAGCAAAAAACACATAAATAAACACAAAGGCAATCTGATCACCCACACCCCCCAAACAAGAGCGGACAGTGACCTCAATGTCTATAGAATAGCGAGAGAGGGTGGAGTGAACTCCCCTGGTGATCGCCCGGATCACGGCAGTGGTGGTGGAGGTGGCATGTGAAGCGGGGAGGCTGGTAAATTTGCTCTGGATAAATTCTTTGGATTCTGAGGAGGATGGTCGCTTGGTTGTGCATGACTGTGCTTATGTCGGCTTGGAGTGCATCCATATCCTGGCTGATGAGGACTCGATGCTCTTGAGTCTCATCCCGGTAGCCATCCATCGACGGTGAGATGTGCTGGTCCTCCGAGTAGTGGAGGGGCGGCCAGGTCTTACTCCGGAGATGGCTATAGTGGTGGGGGTTGGGTAGAGGACTTCCCGGCTTCTTCCTGGGTGCCTATTGGGATCCCAAACCTAGACTGATACGCTTTAAGCTCATCCTCATCGAAGGGCTCATTTCCCGAGTCGTACACCTCCTCTGGCCTTGGTACACCCAGTTTGTCTTTCTTAACCATGATCGCCTTGATCAGGTGTATCCAAGCCTCATTATCCTCTAAGGGCACCCCGACTTGCTTGTATAGACCATAAATAAGGAAAGGGTGCCCGAGATTCATCTTTGCATCCTTGTTATAGAGGATTGCATCCTCTATAACCTACCCAACATCAAATGGAATGTCCTAGATAATGGCATAGTTGAGCTGGGCTCTCTTGGCCGTCACTTCACACACATTAGTCGTCGGAATGAGACGCGATGTGATGAAGTGATGCCATACCTTAGGAATGTAGGCCAAATGTTTGGCCTTAAAGTGCATAGCGTGCCCTTCACTGTTAAGTTTCCACTCACCGTGCCCGTTGGTCAACATCCTAAGGACCTCTAGGTAGTTAGGATGCTCATGGAGCCTATCATAAGCCTCAGGGTTAACCAGTTCTAGGTTATAGTACTGATTGATAAACTTCACACTAAAGTCTACCAACAACCCACGCACCTAAACCCTTTTCAATACATGGGAGGTGAGATTGGCATAAAACTCTCTTACCACACTTGTGGTTGTTGGGCTTGGAGGTTGGCATAGTGCCCGCCATCCCTTACTTGCAATTGTTTTACGAAAGAAGTCTTCGGGCTGGTGAAATCCCTTCTCCTTGATGAAGGACCTGACTAACTGTGATGGTCGAGATTTCGATCGCTCTCATTCTAAATTTTTCATGATCTTAACTGTCTTTGCAAGCTCTTGCTTGCCCGACTTGCTTCTCTTTGAGCTCATCTTTTGCTTCTTGCTCGACATTGGTCACTTATAGGGTCGGGTTGAGATGGTTGCCTAAGCTTTGCTCACCGCTTCTTGGCCTTTAAGCCTCCTAACACCCGTGTGATGCGCTCAACCAAAGTGCCCAAATGAGGCCTCCCAAAACTCACTTAGGCAAACTATCGAACACTGGTTTTACTTTTGAGATAATTGAGTCGTGACTATTCTAAAGTTTGCTATGATCACTAACCACTCCTAAGGTGCCTTCTCTAGCACAAACGTCCCCAAAAACCTTAATACAAATTGAATCTAGGCGTACTCTTACCCGAAACCCAAACCGTAAGTAGGAACTCCAAACTAAGGTGAGCACTAGTGATTCTCAGGTCTAGGATCGTTCTTAGGGCTTTGGGGATTTCTAGGATCAGTTGGGACAAGCTTGGATGTGGTTTTCTGGGTATCTGCAAAAATCGGAGCTCTATTAAGGTTCTTCAGGGTTTAGGATATGAGAAGAATGAACGTTTATGTTCATAAAAACAAGGCAATGTCGTGACGTTGGACGGCGTCAGTTCGAGAGTTATATTACTGGCGTCACAATGTTGAGATCCGTAGCGACGTTCAAAGGTGGAACTTTCAGCGTCGCGGCGTTAAGTTCAACGTCACAAAGTTCCGAGTCGCCGCCAACGTCATAGCGTTGAAATCCAGCGTCGCGACGTTCGAGCATGTTGAAATCTGGCGGTGCGGCGTTCTTGAGAAGACTCAAATTGTGAGTACGCGGCGTCACGATGTTGAAACCCAACGTCGCAACATGATAGAGGCTTGTGTTTTCGACTTCTTTCAACGTCATAACATTGGAGTCTAACGTCACGACGTTACAGAGATGGTCAAATTCACGTTTTTTTTACAAAACTTTCTAAGTTTGAGAAAATTCCTTAAATGAAGTTCCAACCCCCTTTGTACTCCTAGAATGAGTTTCTTGAACTAGCTCTCAGCTGCCACTGCTATCTCGGGTCCTAAAAACAAATAAACAAACAATTTCAATTACAAAAAGAAACAGAAAAACATGCCAAAAACCAAAAACACTCAAAACTACACTACGGAAAGAAAAACATCAAAAAGCTTGGGTTGCCTCCCAAGTAGCGCTTTGTTTAATGTCGTTAGCTCAACTTCCCTGAATCTCAATGTTCCCGAGATTACGGGACTACACGAACTCTCTGTAAACTATTTTTGGTGTGCTTTCGGATGTAGCTGCTTGCTTGCATGAAACTATTTGAATCGACTTCAATTGTTGTGTGTTAACTTTAAAGGTTCCTTTCTCTTGGTGCATAATTTCTGCTCCTCCATACGGAAAAACCTGAGTCATAATAAATGGTCCCGACCACCTTAACTTTAATTTCCCTGGGAAAAGTTTGAGTCGGGAGTTAAATAAGAGGACCCGTTGACCCGGCTCAAACTATTTCCTTGTAATATGCTTATCGTGCCAGGCTTTCGTCTTGTCTTTATATATCTTCGCATTCTCGTATGCCTCATTCTTGGAACTCTTTAATTCTTGAAATTTGTAACATGCGTTTCCTACTTGGCCATCTTACTACCCATATTCAAGTGCCTGGTTGCCCGGTATACTCTATGTTTATTCAACGAAAGATACCACGCTTTCCCGAACACTGCTTTGAATGGCGGCAGAAATTCCTAATGGTGTCTTGAATGTTGTTCTATATGCCCAGAGCGCATCATCTATCTTTTTCGCCTAATCTTTCTTCGAGCTATTGATTGTTTTCTCTAAGATAGATTTGATTTCTCTGTTCGACACTTCTACTTGGCCATTAGTCTATGGGTGGTATGCAGTGCGATCCCGATCTGGGACACCGTATTTCCTCGACACGTTGTCAACGGAGTTTGATTAAATGTGTTTCCCCATACGTGATCAATGCCCTTGGAGTTCAGGAACTGTCTGAATGTGAGTGTGGAGAAAGCTTGCTACCACTTTGGCATCATTAGTTCGAATTGAGTATGGCCTCGCGTTTAAACGTAATCTATGGCGAGAATGTATAGGTTCTTGAAGATGAAGGAAAAGGACCCATAAAATCCATCCCCCATATATCAAACAACTCTACCTCTAAAATAGGTTGCAAAGGTGGCTCATCTCGTTTTGATATGCTTCCCATTCTTTGGAATTTGTCACAAGTGGACACAAAGTGGTGTGCATCCTTGAATAAGGTAGGCCAATAGAATCCCAATTGAAGTACCTTTGCAACTGTCCTATTTCCCCCAAAGTGCCCTCCACATGCTAGCGCTTGACAATGAGTTAGAATACTTTCTATTTCCTCTTATGGGACACATTTTTTTATCACCTAGTCAACACAATGCTTACTGGGACCAGAGTTCCTCCCAATAGTAAGTCGCCGGCTATCTGAAAAATCTATTCTTCTGGCGATAACCAAATTACGGGGAGCACTCTTGCTCAAGTAGTTCGATAAATCCGCAAACCACGATCTTGGCTCTTTTTCTTCATTGCCAAGAGTTGTTCATCAAAATCATCATTGATTTAAGATTTCTTTACTCGGCCCTTCCAATCGTGAAAGATGGCCATTTCACCTAGATTTTCAATCCCTTTCTTATCTTTAATTTTCTAGGTGAACTCCACGGGTAGTAACACCCACCTTATCGATCTCGGTTTCCGTCCTTCTTAGTGAATTGGAGTACTTTATGGTTGAATGGTCGGTGTGCACTATTAGCCTGTTACCAATTAAGTACGACCGAAACTTGTCAGCAAACACAATAGACAAAAGTTCTTTTTCAATTGTTTCATAGTTGAGCTACGCATCATTCAACGTCCGGCTCGCATAATAGATAACCTGAAATGTGTCCCTTGCAGCTAACCCTTTGTGCGTGATCTTCGCGCTCGCACATTGGATTTCAAATGGAAGATTCGGTCAGATTATACTACAATAGGTGTTGATACCAATTTTGTTTTGGCTCAAACGCTTCCGAGCGCTGATCATCAAACTCAAAGGGCGCTCCTTGAACAAGCAGATTCGAAAGGGGCTTAGCTATTTTAGAGAAATCCTTTATGAATCTCCTGTAGAATCTCACGTGACCTAGAAAGATCCTTATTCCTTTCACTGAAGATGGGGGCAGTAGCTTCTCTATTGTTTCAATCTTGGCTCTATCTACCTCGATTCCTCTTTCTGATATCCGATGCCCCATTACTATGCCTTCCTTCGCTAGTGACACTTTTCCCTAATTCGGCTAAGGGGATGGTTTCCTCATCTTATCAATGCCTGTCTCAAGTTCTCCAGGCAATTATCAAAAGATTTCCCTAGCACAGAGAAATCATCCATGAACACTTCAATTGTTCTCTCGACCATGTGTGAGAATATGGCCATCATGCATCACTGAAACGTGCTCGGCACATTACATAGCCCAAAGGGTATTCGCCTAAAAGCAAACATACCATACGGGCACGTAAATGTTGTTTTCTCTTGGTCACTCGGTGATATAGTGATCGATTATAAGCGAATGTGCGGAGTCAAGAAGCGGTAATACTCATGCCACGCGATCGGTCTAGCATCCCAATCCGGGAATGGAAGTGGAAATGATATTTCTAGTTGCCTTATTTAATTTCTGGTAGTCTGTAAAATCCTCCACCACCCATGGCTGTTCGAAGGTAACGGTCATTTATTCTCGATGCAGCCATCATTGTGGTCCCTCTTTTGGAATGACTGTCTTGGGCTTACCGAACTATTTGAGATGGGTAGATCACTCTGCTTCTAACAGCCCGATACATCTTTTCTTACCACCTCCTTCATTATAGGTTTAGTCTCCTCCTAGCTACGACGGTTTGTGCCCATCCTCTAATAGGATCTGTCTTACACATGGAAATGAGATCCTTTAAATCATCACAGAGACCACCAGATAACATTCTTGTGATCTCGAAGCGCTCGAAATCTTATCTTCTTCCTCACTCATCGGAGATGCGATATGATAGCTGGTAGGGTTGGGATTCCCCTAGATATACCTCAAGTGACTAGGGTGGCTTTGCTCATTATTGGTGATCTGCTCGGCCAGGGACACTAAAGTCTGGTGTTCTCAGCTGACTCATAATACTTCCTCCTGTTCGGCTGGAAGGAGTCCATCCATTTCACATACTCTTCGGCCTCTTCACTTAGTTCCTCCTTAGCATTCTGCATAAGGCTAGCCTCCAAAGGGTCAGTTAAACCACTCTAGCTAGGCACTATAGCCTCTAGTACCTCTATCATAAAGCATGCATCGCTCTCCGTTGGATGCCTCATCACATTAAATACACTAGATCTGACTTCATCATCCTGTACTCTTAGTTTCAGCTCTCCCTTCTGCACATCAATCATAGCCCTGCCAGTTGCTAGAAATTGTTTGCCTAGTATGATGGGTATCTCTTTATCTTCCTCCATGTCTAACACTATGAAGTTAGTTGGGAAGATAAACTTGTCTACCTTTACTAGCACATCTTCTATCACTCCTGGAGGATGTTTCAATGATCTATCTACCAAATGCAGGGTGACCGTAGTAGGCCTAGCTTCACCTAAACCCAGCCGTCTGAAAATGGATAAAGGCATGAGGTTAATCATCCCCAGTCACATAGGAGCTCTCTCGAAAGATCGGAGTTCCCTATCTTATAGGGGATTGTGAAGCTACGGATCGCCATTACATGGCGAATTTTCGCTGAGTGAGGCACTACACTCCTCGATGGAATTCAACGTCTTAGAATTGATAACCTTCTTTTCCTTGATAGTATATCTTTCATGAATTTGATATAGTTGGGCATCTGTTCTAATGCATTTTCAAATGGAATGTTGATATGCAGTTTCTTAAACACTTCCATGAATTTAGTAAACTGCTTATCCAGTTTATTCTGCCTCAAACGCTAGGGATATATTCTTGGTGCATCTGGTTTATTGTAACACCTATTTCTCGATCTCTGTCCTCCCAATCACGAATTGTCTCTGTGAAAACCTTACTCCTCTTGAGAGTACGCTCTCTTTGCCTACGATCTTCCGAGAGCTATTGTTCCACTACCTTAGTTTCCTCTTCTCTTACTATTGGTGGTTGCCCTCATGTAGCTAGCTCTCTACCACTTCTTAACGTGATGACCTTGCATGTTATGCAGTCATACAGGGTTTTCTCGAATTGCTTAGCAAAGGAACCTTGGTACTCTCGGTCGATTATATTAGCCATTTGACCCATTTGCCCCTCCAGGTTTCTCAAGCCCACATCTTTGCTTGATTGTTCAGCGGGTGCCACTGAGTTGCACATATTTCCTTTGTCTCATTCATAAAGGAGGTATGAGAAGTAAGCATTTAAGCAAGGGTTTGTTCCAAGTCCACTTTTTTCTCTGGTGGCGATTCACTCACTCAAGGTGGTGGCATGTTGTTCAGATTGTTCCTCCATCCATAATTATGACTACAGTTGTGCACCACCCTTGGCCACGATTTTGAGTTCGATAATTTTTTGCTCCCATCATGACCCTCTTTGTTGTGGCTAATTAAACCTCGACACATCTGGAAGTAACTCTCTTGTTCTTGTCTGAATGACATTTTGACACTCTTGTGCTATCACTCCACTGAGGTCGCATAACTCTCATGGGTGAGTCGATCCCGAACTGAGCATTCTGATCCTGCTGCTATTTAGTGAATACGCGACATAGGTAACAAATTGCGAGGACCTCGTTATCTGCGCCTCCTGACCTTTCCCAAATGTAATCCATCACACAGACCCTTGTTTATTTGTTAGTAGTTGTATCCTCGAGGATTTTATGCTTAGTCCGTAGTTTTCTTCATTAATGCAC
The DNA here is from genome assembly GCA_016808115.1 of Tetrastigma voinierianum. Classification (NCBI taxonomy): domain Eukaryota; kingdom Viridiplantae; phylum Streptophyta; class Magnoliopsida; order Vitales; family Vitaceae; genus Tetrastigma; species Tetrastigma voinierianum. Next base: position 539,543 of record JAEQBH010006801.1, read on the forward strand.
CTGGCTGAGGCATTTATAATTGGTCATCCCTCGGGCTGGGTTATAAAAGTGTGGACTTGCATCCATCTGGTCAGCCTGTGGTGTGGACACCTCCTTAATTCATGAAATCTCCCATGCTTCAGCCAAGTTCTCTCCCTCTAGTTGTCTAAAAGTATTGATCTCTTGCACTAGTTGTGCAATCTTTGTAGGTGGGAAGAACTTTGTCAGGAACTGTTGCACCAAGCATGAAGTAATGGAATCGGTGGGTGGCTTCGTCAACGATGTTTAGCTCACATCACTGATGAGGCGAGAAACAATCTTAGTCTAGCGCCTCTTGGTCATCATTGTGCCCAGTCGTGTCACATGCCGATGAAGTTGGTTAGGTACATATTCAGATTCTCCTTGGCAATCCGCGGAACATAATGTTAAAAGCAGCCCTCAAAAGTTGTTTGCACGGATGGGTGGTCTTGGATAGCGGTGAGCAATTTGTAGGTGGTAAGGCCGACCTCTTCTAGCAACATAAGCCGGGACATCACATTTGTGTATAGTAGTGCAGGCGCATAATTCCTACCAGTATTCCCCTTGTGACCCCCTTGCGGCTCGTTTTTTTCTTGGTCCTGATCTTGCCCTTCATTGTTCTGCATGGTTGCTAGATTTCTTTGATGTGCTTCTCTTTGTTCTCTGCGTAATTGGTGTAAGGTTCTTTCTGGTTCAGGATCAAATGGAAGTAGTTCAACTTGACCCCGTCTTCGCATACATTCACAATAACCTTTACTGTAATCACATGCACAAATGAAAGGACCAAATTACAAGCACTTATATAGATAAAATCAAATCAAATAAAATTCCAGAGTAATATTTAATTGCACTATTGTCAATATCAACACGAAACTTATCTCCGACAACAGCGCCAAAAACTTGATAGCGCAAAAGCGTGATGTGTGACTTGTATAAACTAGGTAAAGTGCCTAAGTATGCAAGTGCACGCGTCGTATCAAGTAATATAGTGTACCTAAGTATGGATATCGATCCACATGGAGAAGTACGTTGACTATTGGAATTGGCCCTACGATATTATCTAGACTGAAACTCTTAATGAATTTCTAATTAATGTATAGAATTAAAACTAAATCTAAATAACTTGTGAAATTACTTTTTGTGAAAACTAGGGTTTTGCCTCCCCCTGCCACAATTGATGGATTATTGCCTAGAGGAATTATTATTCAATCTATTTATGAATTCTCGTTGACGGGATGATCGTGCCTACGAGATATCCTCTCTCGAGGTATATCCTCCTATTTTGGTAGTAGGGTTGGGTGTATATTTTGCACCGACCCTGTACTCCGAAATGCTTAAATGCTCAAATGCTCAAACCCTAATGGGCACACTCGGAACCGGGATATCTATGTTCGCCGATTGACCAAGTGTTGCTCTACTCAGATCCTTGGGAGTCCTTATCTCTCGATCTCGGATACCCAATAAGATCATGTCAATGTTAGCCAAACATTACCATCAAAATAAACCACAGACGCAAAGCAATTCGATATAACTCATGAATAAACTGAACAAAATAGAATTAATCTCTAATCCATACAACTGTAGCAGGGTTCAACAAAACCCTATAAATAAATCTAGAACATAATGGAAATTATTACAAGCATAGTTCTATAAATCATTGATAGTTTTGAGAAGAGAAATACAAAAAC